>JAWDJN010000027.1:1224572-1824572 GCA_037788925.1 Mytilus galloprovincialis | reverse complement strand
CCAATTTTAAGTTTTATTTGCTGGATTTCGTTAGTTTGATTAGCTTCTGCATAGTAGTTTTCCAATGAATTATTGACAGGGAAAATTTGTTCTATTCAAATCAGTGTCATAATCATCAATTGATTACAGTAATTTTGTTGAGTGTGATGTTTAAAACAGTCACCAAGTTAAATGTTGTTTTTCAATCATAACCTACCATCCACACCATCTGCATTTATATCACCAAGATTTACCATGGAAGTTCCAAATCTACCACCAGGGATATTGTCACCAGACAGTGTGGCATTTATTGGATTCAAAATGTCAATCTGAAAGTAATTCATTCAAATTTGCAATCATGTTGCATTTAGCTAATGTAGGTATTGACATTTACGGTATCAGCAAACAGCTAAAATCTTGAATTCAGAAACAATTATTACATTTTGATAGTCTTACAAAAGGTAAGCCAACATTTAATCAAATCAAACATTCGATAGATTTAGGAATTTGGGATTAATGAAACCCCCTCTGGAATATCCATTTGTTCCTCCTGTTTAGTTTTAATATGTGACCATATCTAGGATGTTCATGTTATAATATCCTTTTAGTATTGTTTAAATTCGCCTTTATTCTACTTCGTTTTAATCGAAGATGTATGAAAGCAGTTCTGTCTATATAATGAGTATAAAAACTCATCATAGATATCAGGACAAAACTTTGTATATACGTCAGAATATCCACTTACATTTCCAGTTCCAAGGAAGATATACACCGATCCAGTGTCAGCAGTACCTACAGGATTCCGTTGTAAATGCTGGAATGGTGCTGCCACCATTATGTCATCCTTTCCATCTCCATTATAATCACAGACAATGACATTGTATCCAAACCCTGAACCAATCTGTCAATTACAATCACATATAATAACATTGTATCCAAACCCTGAACCGATCTGTCAATTATAATCACAGGCAATAATATTGTATCCAAACCGATCTGTCAATTATAATCACAGACAATAACATTGTATCCAAACCATGTACCAATCTGACAATTATAATAACAGAAAATAATTTTGTATCAAAATCGATCTGTCAATTAAAATCAAAGGCAATAACACTGTATCCAAACCATGAACCGATCCGTCAATTATAATCACTGTCAATAACACTGTATCCAAACCCTGAACCAGTTTGTTAATTATAATCACAGACAATAATATTGTATCCAAACACTGAACCAATCTGTCAATTATAATCACAGACAATGACATTGTATCCAAACCCTGAACCAATCTGTCAATTATAATCACTGCCAATAACACTGTATTCAAACCCTGAAACAGTTTGTCAATTATAATCACAGACAATAACGTACCCAAAGCCTAAACCGATCTGTCAATTATAATCACAGACAATAATATTGTATCCAAATCGATCTGTCAATTATAATCACAGACAATAACACTGTATTGAAACACAATTCCGATCTGTCAATTATAATCACCGAATTACCAATAAAAGAATAAGAAAAGTGCAAACAAACTTACTACTTCTATTGTTTCTTATTTTTTTTTTTTTTTGGTTTTCTACTTTTTCTTATGATTGATGTATTTATGTGAAGGAAACCCCATATTTTACATATTTGTGAGTATGTGAGTATCTATATTCGTATTTTTTTTTTGTCAGAAAAAGTCGCCAAAACTAGTTGATTTACAAAATAATTTAAACTAACAAAACTTTCTCTATATAATGTAAAACATATTTATTATAAAAATACAATAACAGGAATGCACAAAAATAGTTACGGTGTGCCACTATTTTGGTTCAATCAGTACGTTGCAAAGACATATATATTTTTTATGGCATTTGATACAATCTACCCTCTATTTTTAACTTAAAAGTTTACCTGGTTCCCAGAGAATTGCTTAGAAATGACCATGTTCTGGTTAAATCCACAAACTAACACTACCTGAAATATTAAACCTTAACATTTATAATTATCTCAAGATTTTTCCTCTTTATTATTCTTTTTTTGTTTGATTTTTGTGCTTTGCCTTTATGAATTTTTGTGTTCATTTGTTACATATTTGTTTTTAGTTTTTTCGTGATTAAGATTTTATCACAATATTGACTTTTGTTCTCCTATTTTGACATTTTTACCTATTATACGATGTATTTTTATGCGATTGTCATACAAGTGAGAGGTTTAGCAAGCTTTGAAACCAGGTTTAATCCACCATTTTCTACGTAAGAAAACACCTGTAAAAAGTCTAGAATATGACAGTTGGTATCGATTTGTTTGATGTGATTAAAAAAATATTGTCATTTTATTAGGGATTTTCCGTTTTTATTTTCCTCGGAGTTCGTTATTAGGTGATTCTACTTTTTATATATATGAGAAAATCCACATGTCCTTGATATACCGAACTGTATAACAAACATAAATTTTAAATATGTAAATCATTTCGAGTTCTACAGTTGATGCAAACAGAGCAAACGTATTTTTTCACATACTGATTTTTTTGCCGTAAACGATAAGTTTACATATAAAGCAAACAATATAAACAAATTCTTTCAGATAGTTGTCTTTTCAACTAGACATGTTGGAGTGGATATCGATTCGCTGATTTATAACATCATGTTTTCTGCTCTGTTTATGGTGAGTCTGTTATCATTTTCTTTTTTCGGTAGTGCGTCTACTCAGACAGTTGACGATATTATAGTGTAGGTGGCATGGTTTCATATCACACTATCTACTTCTCTGTCTAGTGTAATGTCTATTTAATGCGTTGTAGGATTTGTTTATTTTAAATTTATGGTTTGTTGATGCTGATTGACTTACCGTAATGTTACTGTAGTGGGTGAGTTTAATTATGTCTATTTTTTAAATAAGCAATTGTGATGTGTTAGTTTTACAATAAATTTGGTTTTGCACCTGGAAATTATTTAAGTTATATCTGTAAGTCACTTTGTGGCCTTATATAAAGAAGATGTGGTATGAATGCCAATGAGACAACTATCCATCCAATTCACAATTTGTAAAAAAAACGTATAGCCTTAAACACAGAGCATGGGCTCACATCTAACCATTCATACAGAAACCAACGGTCTAATCTATATATAAAAAGGGAAACGAGAAACAGTTATGGACCACATTAACAAACGACAACCACTGAACATCAAGTTCCTGAATTAGGACAAGTGCAAACCAATGCAGCGGGTTTAAACGTTTTAATAGGCGCCTACCTTCAACTAAACCAGAAACAATAGAGTCAGATCACAACATAGAATTAAACATGTACTGAGTGACCAGAAAACACATATTCGATTGCAGATCAAAAGGTGTTTAGTTATATTTTTTTAGGAGCTACACAAGTCAAATATGTCTAAAAAAAGATAGTACAGTGGCCGACAGAACATCACCAATGTAAACAAAATTGTGCACGAAATGGTTAAGTATCTAAATAAGTCTATCCTAAAATATATGTCATCTGAACTCCATGCTATGGTAGATAGAACGATTCAATATTTCAATTCTGTTCATAAAGTTTTCAAATCGGATAAAAGACACAAGATTTATGCTGAAGCTAGTTGTATTCATAATCATTACCTCTCATGAACAAGGTTTTCTAACAATTACCAACTTACCCTGCTCTTTAACATGATCAGATTGTATCTACCGAACTCACATGACTATATGTACTATATGTACCACTGACAAAACTTGGCATGCTCATCAATAGATGCTCAGATTTTACCTACCGAGCCCACATGACCATCTGTACTACTTGAAAACCTTGGCATTCCCATCAATACGTGATCATTGTTACAGTTGGATAACCCAGAAAAATGTCCTACAGCTATTGAATACCCTGAAATTATTATATTTATAATTGGACAAAAAAGGAATTTGTATTCAATTTAAAAAAAAGAACACTTATTTTTCGTAAATATTTTAATAAACTATTAACCAATGAAAAATGATAAATGTATAACAGACTAAATTTTGGAACTTACTTTTTAAAAATAAGATTTTTATATTTAGTTCTGTACTTTGCAATTTTATATGCAAAAATACACTCAACTAACTTTGCCCATCATTGTCAATTATGTAAATCAGTTTACATAATTATGTTGTGTCCTGTGTACTTTTGTTTGTCTGTTTGTCTTTTTCATTTTTAGCCATGGCGTTGTTAGTTTATTTTCGATTTATGAGTTTGGCTGTCCCTCTTGTATCTTTCGTACCTCTTTTACATTTATTGGAATAAGTTCGTTTATATATAAATACCCATATATGACTGCGGTTTGAAAAATTTGGTGTCTTCACCATCCTCTGCTTTGTAGATGTGATACCCAAACTGGCTAACATTAAAACTCACATATCCACCTTAAAAAAAGACACTGATAATACAAAGCTTTCAAAGGATTAAATTTAACATGATGACTTTTCAACAGAAATCAAATCAAAAGTATGTAAATTAGTTAGTTAAAATAACCCACGTTGGTAACTCGAAATAAAAATAATAAAAAGTCACAGGATAATTTGTTTGTTTCAAGGAATTTCTTCTGTTATCTTCATTTCTTTAGCCCTAATGATAATTGTTTTAGTTATTTTTCTATAAAGGGTGTAACTGGAGAGGATGGCTTAAGTAGAAAATTCTATTGTCTTCTTCGGAATATGAAGTCTAGTTCTCAGTTTTCTTCGCTCTAACTGTCTGAGTAATTGAAGTACCTCCCGAGCTCAACCGCTTACAGCTAGCCATGTATTTACTACTCAAATAAGCAATCCCGTCACCCTTCTCCGACATCAAGAGTGATTATATCAGCATAACTCCAAGATACATACACCCTAAATAGAAGTCCTTTCTAAGAAGTATAATCACAAAAATACTGAACTCAGAGGAAAATCAAATCGGAATATCCCTAATCACATGGCAAAATCAAAAGCACAGAAAAGTCAAGAGTTCTTAATTTTTTTAAATTATCTCTCAAGAACGCACTGTTCTTTTAAACGAGAAATATTAACATTTAGATAAATCTTATATATTTACAGCTACATCTCATAAAGAATATTGATCTTTAATTGTACAAATTTATCAGAGATATAATGAGTATAAAACATCTCTGCCTTCTTAAATAGACATAGGATCATATAAATCTGTATATTGGACATGGGAGTTTTAATACATAGATACAAAGGACAAACATAGAAATTCCAATATCTACATGTAGTCAATTGAACAACTCCGACAGTCTTGAAATATTGTACATAATAGGCTTATTTAGATCATATATAGTTCATTTAACTAAAACTGTTTTTCAAAAGAATGAACGTGTTAGACAGACAACATCTTATGATAAAATTATTGACAAATCTGACTGGATCAGATTTGAAGGCAGAACAATGGACATTTGTATACTTGTGCTTCTTGTGTGATCTTTTCTTTTTTTGCCATAACCATATATAATGGAAAAGTGTTTTGTGTGTTGGAAAGAATGTCAGTAAGGACATTAAATTTAATATGAAATTAGAGGAATGCAATAATCTTTCAAAATATGTACATAACATGAACTTTACAGATATTCACAGTTGGGTTTGCTCAAACTAAACTTTCATCCGAATATTCATGTATACTCACTCATCATTAGAGTTATAATATTGATAAAGTTAGACACATGCATGAAGGGTGATATTCTTAAAAAAATTTCTTATAATTTTCAAGGTCTTTATACAAAGAAGAAACGGAGAGATGTTTTGAACTATTTAAAGTCAAAGAATTTTAATATATACTATCTTCAGGACACACATTTTATAGAACAAGATGAATTAAACATTAAAAATCAATTCTCATTTACATCCAATCAGAGAGGTGTGGTCATCCTTTTTAATGAAAACTTTTATCTTCAAATTCACAAAGTTAAAAAAGATGAGGGTGGAAATCTTCTTGGATTGGACATTACAATTGAAGAACAAAGGATTATCTTAGTAAATATTTATGGGCCGAATGTAGACACTCCTTGCTTTTATCAAAAGGTGGCAGACATTATTGAGGAATTTGATAACCAATCTTGTATTCTTTGTGGTGATTTTAACATTATTCAAAGTTTTAATCTTGACACTCATAATTATGTTAATATCAACAACCCAAAGTCTAGAGAAAAAGTATTACAGCTAATGGAAGACTTTAATCTAGTTGATCCATTTAGAGAATTATACCCCAATGTGAAAAGATTTACTTGGATGAAGAAAAAAAAACCTTTAAACAATCTCGTTTAGACTTTTCCCTGATTTCTGATAATATTTTTCACTTTGTTAGTGATGTTAAAATTGATAATAGTTACAGGTCTGATCATTCACCAGTGGTCTTTTCTTTCAAGATTAATGAATGTATAAAAGGCAGAGGCCTTTGGAAGTTTAATAATTCCCTTCTTCATGATACTGACTATGTTAAAGAGATAAAACACCTCATAAGTATAGTAAAAGAACAATATGCCGCCAAGATATATAGAGATGACAAATTGATTTTACTGTTGATGACCAGTTATTTTTCCCAACTTTACTCACAGAAATACGCGGTAAAACTATTTCATATGCCTCTTATAAAAAGAAGGTGGGTATAAAATTGAAAATAAGATTATTTCAAATTAAAACAATTAAAAGAAAATGCTCTAACAGTAGAAAATCTGGAAGAGATTGATCAGAAAAAAGCAGAACTTAAAATATCTAGACAAAAGAAGGTTCAGGGACAATATGTTAGGTTAAGAAGACAGTGGATTGAAGAAGGAGAAAAACCTACCATTTTTTTCTTAAATCTAAAGACTAGAAATTGTATTAATAGGACTATTCAAAAACTTACTTTAGAAAATGGTGTTATAGTGGAAGAACAAAAAGAAATCTTAAATCAGACAAGGTTTTTTTTTATGAAAAACTTTATAGAAAACAAGACTGTTTGAAAAGGGTAGATTTAACACGGGACTATTGTTATGACGACATACCGAAGCTTAGCGAGGATGAAAAGCAGTTATTGGAGGGAAATATTATTTTTTCTGCATTAACTGCAGCATTAAAGAAGATGAAAAATAACAAGAGTCCGGGATCTGATGGTTACACTGCAGAATTTTTCAAATTTGTTTTGATTGATATTGGTACATTTGTCCATAGATCTATAAATTTTGGATATTGGAAGGGCCAAATGTCTGTCACCCAGAGGCAGGGAGTGATTACATGTATTCCAAATGATGGTAAACCAAAACAATTTCTTAAAAATTGGAGACCTATTACTCTACTAAATTCTACTTATAAATTGGCATCAAGCTGTATAGCAGAGAGAATAAAATCTGTTTTGTCAAAATTGATAAGTTCTGATCAAACTGGTTTTGTTCCAGGTAGATATATAGGCGAAAATTGTCGATTAATATATGATATTCTACATTTTACTGAAGAAAATAATATTCCAGAAATTTTCTTGCTGATTGATTTTGAGAAGGCATTCGATTCCATATCTTGGTCATTTCTTTATGATACATCAAGATATTTTAATTTTGTTGAATCCGTTATATCCTGGGTTAAAACTTTCTATAACAATATAACAGCTGCGGTGACACAAAACTGTCAGAATTCTTCACTATAGAGGGGGCTGTAGACAGGGAGATCCTTTATCCCCTTATTATTCTTGCTATGTGCAGAAATATTAGGTATTTTGGTAAGAAGTAGTAAGGAGATAAAGGGTATTACTATAGATGATACAGAATTTGTACTTTCTCAATATGCAGATGATACATCATGGTCAAAACAGTATCTCACCCCCTTTGGAAAGATTACCATTTTAAAAACTTTGGTCATAGCTAAATTAAATCATCTGTTTCTATCTATCCCTAGTCCAGATGAGAATATGTAACGTAATTTATCAAATAAAATGTATGCTTTTATCTGGGATAATAAACCAGATAAGGTCAAGCGAGATCTTTTATGTCAAGATTATTATAAGGGTGGTTTAAAAATGCTTAATTTAAAAGCATTTATACAGGGACTAAAACTTACATGGGTAAGACGTCTGTATAATTCGAATTCAAAGTGGGTGAGATTAGTCTCTATTGTAGAGCAAATTAAATTTATAAGTTATATTGGGTCTATTAAAAGGTCATCAAATAAATTCTGGCAAGAGGTTTTTAATGCTTGGAAAACCCTTATTCAAATTAGAAAACCAAGATGTATTGATGAAATTCTATCGTATTCTTTATGGGAGGTAGAAAACTTTAAAATTAGTGGTTCAAGAGTCTACTATAAACACTGGGCAAATGCTGGAATTTGGACAGTGCAAGATTTGTTAGATGACCAGGGCAAAGTTATGTCATTTCAAAATTTCCAACAATTATATGAATTTAGGCCAAATATTTTACATTATTATGGAATAGCACACTCGTTTAATGAGTGGTTAAACACGATCAATATTGAAATAAAGGAGGAAAAAAAATCATGCAATACTACCTTTTAACATAAGTTTTTTTTTCAATCAAAAAAAGGTTCAAAGGACATGTACAAAGTATTGAATGAAAATATATATTACATTTGCTTCAAAGGAAAAATGGGAGAACCATTTTAATATCCATAACTAACATTTTAAAGAGCGCATGCATCTCATTTATAATAGTGAACTTTAGATTAAGGATTCTTACATAAAGAGAAGGTCTGCTTCATATCTGTATGGCTCCACGATATCGAACAAATATGAACGACTTCAAACTTAATCTTTGACAGTAGTATATCGGTGTTTAAAAATCATCAATTGATTTAGAAAAAAGAAATCCGGGTTACAAACCAAAACCGAGGGAAACACATCAACTATTAGAGGAAAACAAAGGAAGAACAGAAACATTGAAGAGCACCAAAACAAATGCCAACACACATAGAAATGAACTATTTAATAACAACTGCCATATTTCTGACTTGGTACAGGAAGTTTTAAGAAAAAATTGTGGGTTGAACCTGGTTAAATGGCATTCCAAACCACCTGCTTTATGACAATGTTAAAAAATATCGCTAAAACACTACGTGGCAGAAATACAGCAGAAACACACGCAAGAACGTTCATAACAGAGGAAGCACAATCAAATAATATAGTATTCGACACAACATGCAAACTACAGCACAACATATTCATCAACGTTGAACACCAAAGGATATACAAAACAGTGACCTGCTAATCCCAGGCATTATCAAAAACGAATGGACAACAACTGTCATATTCCTGACTTGGTACAGGCATTTTCAAATGTAGAAAATGGTGGATAAAACCTGCTTTTATATCTCTAAATCTCTCACTTTGTACGACTGTCTCATCAAATTCCGTTATATTTACAATGATACGGGATTTGGTTTTTTTAAATTTGGGAATTTTGGGTCCTCAATGCTCTTCACCTTTATACTGATTTGGCCTTCTAACCATTTTTATCTAGGCGTCACAGATGAGTCTTAAGAAGAAAAAACGTGCGTCTGGCGTAACCTGGTGCCTTTGATAACTATTTACGTACCTTTTAAATTTTACACTTTTAAACTTCAGACAATTATTATACAATATTCATTTAAACAATTTAATGAAAATGATGATATGGAAAGGCAATTTTATAATCATTTAGACAACAAACGATATGACATAACACATTATTCAACAATATAAGACGTGGTAAACAAATGTCGTTAGTTAGTTTAGACACAGACACATCGTATATATCAACCAATTCGTGATGGTGTCCATAAAATTTCTAGTCTTTCCTCTTCATAACTCTGTCGGAACAGTTTCTGCACAAGAAGCACACTCCTGTATATGAAGTCAGCATAGTGTGGATATGCTCGATCCTAACGTATCAATTGAGATACAAGTATGTACACACTATACGCCGAAGCAGATGGTATGCTACTGCAGAGAAATGGAAAATATGTAATTCAAAAGTTTAAATCATCCCGTTTGTCATAGATTGTAGTGTCCATCTCTGTCAATATTGAGGACAAACGAGATGATTTTTACTTTCCTATTGTCAACACTCCTTCTTCAGTAGAAACATAATCTCTGCTCCATTTTTTACGTTTACACATCTCAGTTATTATAAAACACTATTCAGACAACATGAACAAAAATGTGCTCCTTACATAAAAACTGTCCCTAGTCACTGAGTAAAAAGGAGAACAGACACAAATCGACACTAAGTTTTACTGTCATTATCAGGAAATGTTTGGTAGAGACAATGTGTCGGTGTCTCAACATACCACCGGCAATGTTTTCGCGGTCTTATGTAATAATCGTCTGATCTGTTCTTGATTATGACATTTTAACTGAATGTGAATTTGCATTGCTGGTGATATATGCATATAAGTTTGAAACATTTATAAACTTTGTGGTTTTCGGGAAAATATGACCATTGCCACGGCGTAATTGTGATCAAATTATCATTACCTCTCCAGTTATCATTTTCATTTAGTCATGAAGCATAAAATACAATGGTTTTTATTAGTTTTCTTACCTTTTACATTCATTCCTGGAGCACCCAATATAGCCACAGAACTAGTCTGAAATATCCAATGAACTATATTGTTTCTTATCATACTTCTGTATTACCCAATGAACTATGTTGTTTCTTATCATTATGAAGTTCTGTATTACCCAATGAATTATAATGTTTCTTATCATAATTCTGAATTACCCAATGAACTATGTTGTTTCTTATCATAATTATGTATTACCCAATGAACTATATGTTGTTTCTTATCATAATTCTGTATTACCCAATGAACTATAATGTTTCTTATCATAATTCTGTATTACCCAATGAACTATAATGTTTCTTATCATAATTCTGTATCACCCAATGAACTATGTTGTTTCTTATCATAATTCTGTATTACCCAATGGACTATAATGTTTCTTATCATAATTATGTATTACCCAATGGACTATAATGTTTCTTATCATAATTTTGTATTACCCAATGAACTATGTTGTTTCTTATCATAATTCTGTATTACCCAATGGACTATAATGTTTCTTATCATAATTATGTATTACCCAATGGACTATAATGTATCTTATCATAATTTTGTATTACCCAATGAACTATGTTGTTTCTTATCATAATTCTGTATTACCCAATGGACTATAATGTTTCTTATCATAATTCTGTATTACCCAATGAACTATGTTGTTTCTTATCATAATTCTGTATTACCCAATGGACTATAATGTTTCTTATCATAATTATGTATTACCCAATCGACTATAATGTTTCTTATCATAATTTTGTATTACCCAATGAACTATGTTGTTTCTTATCATAATTCTGTATTACCCAATGGACTATAATGTTTCTTATCATAATTATGTATTACCCAATGGACTATAATGTATCTTATCATAATTTTGTATTACCCAATGAACTATGTTGTTTCTTATCATAATTCTGTATTACCCAATGGACTATAATGTTTCTTATCATAATTCTGTATTACCCAATGAACTATGTTGTTTCTTATCATAATTCTGTATTACCCAATGGACTATAATGTTTCTTATCATAATTATGTATTACCCAATGGACTATAATGTTTCTTATCATAATTTTGTATTACCCAATGAACTATGTTGTTTCTTATCATAATTCTGTATTACCCAATGGACTATAATGTTTCTTATCATAATTCTGTATTACCCAATGAACTATGTTGTTTCTTATCATAATTCTGTATTACCCAATGGACTATAATGTTTCTTATCATAATTTTGTATTACCCAATGGACTATAATGTTTCTTATCATAATTCTGTATCACCCAATGGACTATAATGTTTCTTATCATAATTCTGTATCACCCAGTGGACTATAATGTTTCTTATCATAATTCTGTATTACCCAATGAACTATAACGTTTCTTATCATAATTCTGTATCACCCAATGCACTATGTTGTTTTTTATCATAATTCTGTATTACCCAATGGACAATAATGTTAACTTTAATGATTCTTATGAGGAGCATGATAGTTGGTTTTTTATTCGTTTGATGTGTTTGAGTTTTTTATTTTTCCATTTAATAAAGGACTTTCCGTTTTCAAAATTTCCTTGAAATTCGGTATTTTTGTTATATTACTTTTAATGGTAAATATTTTTAACATAGTACACCTTGCACACAAAACCGCTTACATGGGGAAACATTGCTTCCGACATGCTGTAATAGACTCTGTAGCTGTTATTTTTCCTATGTCCTTTTAGCTAATAAGTATGTTTGTCAATAGGTCTATAAATCGACTTCGTACGATATTATAGAAAATCGACTTTTTCTTTGCTATCAATATAACCATGCAAATATGTATACTGTTGATTAATTTATTTTTGTGGGTATCAATTTTCGTTGATTGAGAAAAACTTGAAATATTGAAAATATTTGCATTTCGTGGTTTTGCCAATCTCTTCATACAAAGCATATAAAAAATTTGATAATCGTTGAACATTTGAATTCGTACCAACGAAACCCATAAAAATTAGAATCCAACGAATAATACTGAATCCACAGTATATAATATAAAGTAACGTGTACTAACCTTGGATCTGGCAATACTGAATCCTATCATACCATATGCAGTTATAAAGCCATTTGAGTCATACAAATCATCCAGAGTGAATGGGAATCTCCGATTTGTATCCACGTTGGTTTTGGTGATCACGTGACAACGACCAACAGTATAATCGATGTTAGTGGGAAATTTCCAGAGATGAGCACATACCTGCAATATTGTTTAATATCAGTAGAAATATCAATGTCTGTCGGATCGGGAAGTCAAAACCGATGTCCCGTGTTCAGGGAGTACCACTTTCTTTGCATATTAAAGGTCCTTCCCAACAAGCTCTTTTTGAGTGTTACTTGATGTTCGGTGTGAGCCAGGGCTCCGTGTTGAAGGCCGTACTTTGACCTTTAATAGTTTCATTTAAGATTTGTGAATTTGATTGAGAGTTGTCTCATTGGCACTCATACCACATCTTCTTATATCTAGGAGAAGTCATGCACATGTTTATACTGGAAATAAAAATAAAAATTGTACATTATCATACGGTTTTATTTAAGTAAAGACTGTATCAGTATGACAAATTACTTATTGAGTTGTTAACAACATCCAAGCTATTACAAAAAAATAAAGTTCAATAGTCACCTTATTCAAATGATTGATAAAGATACAGCATCCATTATCTATTTCAAAAACCCCTAGCTACGCATAACAAGGGTTCAATTTTAAATAAAATAGATTTGACCGATGCTTTCACACATGTAATACAGTGGTATAATGAATGGCGATAGTAGAAAATCACAGCTGGTATTACCATCTGCGCATACATATCGTACTTGATGCACTGCATGATGATATGGGCCATCCTGGCAAAGTTTAAACACAAAGTTGCCAGCCACAGAGTACATCCAATGTGTTTGCGACGGATTTTCATGTACATTGGGCGAATTATGGTATGTTGCATCTGAAGTCATCCAAAAACTGATTCTTTTTGAAATGGAGTAAATCTGTATCTTTTCAAAAACAACATCGTTTTATGTCTGGTTAAATCGTAATTGGTTACCTTTCTGTCAGGCGATCTTGATTTAACAGAATCTTCGAATCTATTCCGTTGTTCGTCAGAAAAAAAAACGGGGAAGCTGTTCTATGATTTTTCTTTATGACCGTAGTAGATCCCTCATAGAATTCAACCCCGTATAAAGTGCAATTTTCATTGCCATAGGTCGCGTGGCTCGCACAAAAACAAAAATGTTTTTATCGGCAACACACTCTTGTTCTTTCATGGTAATTTGTCATTATATAAATCATCTATCGAGCATTTATGGGATGAACTTGGAAAACTATCACCCAAATCGTTTCTTTTTTAAAAAAAATGTAACAACAAACCCAACTTTAATAATAAAATGAATAATTCGAACATGTAAAGCTGTAAATTTAATGCGTCATGAGGAAGTAATAAACACGCCGTATCAGCTAGATACCACACAATAAAATTGCGGAATAGAAATAAATAAAATAAATAAACTCATCATAAATATCAAGATTAAATTTTTTTTACGCCAGACGGAACCGTAAGGTGTTTTGTACATCTTCAGATTTAAAACATTTTCACATATGGTTCTTACACGTCCTTGGCATTCAAAAATTTGGATTTTAGTGTGTGTTTGGTGAAGATAATTCCAGAAAGCGCTTCGTACGCCTAAAATGATATTACATTTCTATTGTGTTTGTTAAATTGTTGGTGTTTCTATTCATTATAACTAAGTATTTATAATGATTAATTTGTGATGTTTAAAATAATATTGATTTTTAAGGTTGTGTATATGTTTTTTTAACTACTAAATATAAGGCAACTCGATTATGTCATTTCTGTAGATAAACAATGTTTTAAATGATACATCTTACCACAATATTTCCGTTAATATCAACCATACTTCCTCCGAGAAATTGATTGTCTTGAGTATGTGTTTCTAAATGAATAAAACATCTTTAATAGCCTCTAATAGGCGAAAGATTGTACTTTTATGAAAATAAGATGTGGTATGACTACTTATGAATTAAGTTCATATCAACTATAGGCCATCCTGCGGTCAACAATGAGAAAGACCCATTAAAGATCAAATATGGACCTTAATCGTTGTCTGTGGCCTAGAAAAGTCCCGAAAATGATAAATATAAAACAGTTCAAACGAAAAAACTATTAACAGCCTAATTTATGTACAAAACAATGAACAAAAAAACAAATATGATACACAGCATCAAACGATAAAATCACAGAATTACAGGCTCCTGACATGAGACAGGAACACCAAGACTGTGGAGGGTTAAACGTGTTTGCGGACATCTATTAAACCCTTTCCTAACTTCGGACAGTAGTGTAACAGCACAACATATGAAAACTTTCCAAATCAATTGAAAAGGGCTTAACTCGTTTGTCTATACTGTTTGCATATAATTGTGTTTCGATTTAACCAACCAGATTGTACAATGCATACATTTTAATTTTTGGTGGGGTTTTGTGTTGATCTGTCTTTAGTTTTCTATGTTGTTTCTTGTGAACTATTATTTGTCTGTTTGCCTTTTTCATTTTTAGCCATGGCGTTGTCAGTTTATTTTTCGAATTATGAGTTTGACTGTTCCTCTGGTATCTTTCGTCCCTCTTTTCAAGAACATATGTTTATCAAAATCAATCAAGTGACACGATTTATGTTACTCAGCAAAATATTTGCTTCTACTTCTTATCTTGGTTATAATATTTACGTTTTCCACTTGTCTGTTGTTATTTTTTGTTGTTTTTTATGTTGTTTTTTTATGTTTTTTTTTCTGCTAACATGATTATGTCTTTACCTTTTTTTATGAAAAGTTGTTTTCTCAATATTCTAGTTAAAATTACCTGGTGTACTGGCGATTAGTACATTTAGAAACAGTGGATACATTACCTGGTGTTCTGGTGATTAGTACATTTAGAAACAGTGAATACATTACCTGGTGTACTGATGGGTAGTTGAGTACACTGTGGGACAGTGGATCCTTTAAAGTCGACAGGACATCTATACACGACTCCAGGAGAAACGAGGTTAGATGCACTGGTCAAATTATCTTTAGGGGCGCCAATTACCATCCTTCGACGAAAAAAAATATGCTATATTACATGTTCATTCATTATTATTGTTTTGTTTTTAACGCATTTAAATAATTGCACATGTTACTTTTAATCTTTGGATCGCGTGTATACAAAGTACTCACAAGGTATTCTGACTGGAAGATATGACGCTGGTTACATTGAGCGGTATTTGGCGTTGTAGGTTATTTTTTCTGTTATGTCTTTTGTCTTTTCTCAATGTTGTTATTCGACTTTAAAGTGCTGTGACGGAAAAGGAAATAAAATCGAATTTTGAAGGAGTTTAATTTCAGTTCATATTACACGGCTTAACATTTAGTCATAGAAAAATGATTTTACTTGAATTTAAGATTGGTCTTCAAAAGGTCGTACGGTGCCTTTTGGTATTTTGTTTTTGTATAAAGTGTTCAAAAATATAACTTTCTACAATGAAAAAAGTCTTTTGAGGTCTGAATTCCAATTTCAATGTACATGCCTAAAACTATTTTCTTTCTAATTTTATTGAGGCATAATAGATACATAATTGTTAATATTAGTTTGTTGATTTTGCATGCTTTTATCATTTGAAAAAAAATCGTTTTAAACAGAACAAGAGTGCACATACTGAAATGTCTCGCCTTCTATACTAATCATTGATATTATGTTGATAGTCCTAAGTATAAAGCTAAGCTTTATTACAACTGTCACATAAACTTAACATTAAACAAGATAACTAAACAAAGACCAATGAACTTTGAAAATGAGGTCATGGTCAGACGAACCATGTCAGGCAGACATGTACAGCTAACAATGCTTCTATACAACATATATAGTTGACCCATTACTTATAGTTTAAGAAAAATAGACAAAAAACACAAAAACTTAACACTGTGCAATGAACCGTGAAAATGAGGTCACGATCAAATAAAACCTGCGCGACTGACATAAAGATCATAAAACATTTCCATACACCAAATATAGTTGACCTATGGCATATAGTATCGGATAAAAAGGCCAAAACTCAAAAAATTAACTTTGACCACTGAACCATGAAAATGAGGCCAAGGTCACATAACATCTGCCCGTTAGACATGTACACCTTACAATCATTCCATACAACAAACATAGTAGACCTATTGCATATAGTATGAGAAAAAACAGACCAAAACACAAAAATTTAACTATAACCACTGAACCATGAAAATGAGGTCAAGGTCAGATGACACCTGCCAGTTGGACATGTACACCTTACAGTCCTTCCATACACCGAATATAAATAAAGGCAACAGTAGTATACCGCTGTTCAAAACTCATAAATCCATGGACAAAAAACAAAATCGGGGTAACAAACTAAAACCGAGGGAAACGCATTAACGAATATATTAGCCCTATTGCTTGTAGTATCTGAGATATGGACTTGACCACCAAACTTAACCTTGTTCACTGATCCATGAAATGAGGTCGAGGTCAAGTGAAAACTGTCTGACAGACACGAGGACCTTGCAAGCTACGCACATATCAAATATAGTTATACTTATAAGAGAGAATTCAACATTACAAAAAATTTGAACTTTTTTTTCAAGTGGTCACTGAACCATGAAAATGAGGTCAAGAACATTGAACATGTGACTGACGGAAACTTCGTAACATGAAGCATCTATATACAAAGTATGAAGCATCCAGGTCTTCCACCTAAAATATAAAGCTTTTAAGAAGTGAGCTGCTAACGCCGCCGCCACCGCCGCCGGATCACTACCCCTATGTCGAGCTTTCTGCAACAAAAGTTGCAGGCTCGACAAAAACGCATTTTGTAAAGTCGATGCCATTACTCGGAAAACACATTTAAAATTAGTTTAATTTTTTTTTATGAACAATTAAATAAGGAAGAAAATAGAAAAAAAAGTTGTGTAATCATTCAATTGCTTAAGGTATTTCAATTGAATTAAATATTCAATTTTGTTTTTTCCTTGAAAACGATCGATTGCATTTCATCTTGATTTCTAAAAAAACTGCACTTTTTTTTCTTTTGACATTCTTCATTTCAAAGTACACACATTGTTAAATCGAATTAATTATGATATAGCCGTGTGGCATTTCTGACGATTACAATTTGAAAATTCCGACTCTGATCACATGCCTATTATTCCGTCATTTAAATGTACCCATATATATCTTCTCTCTCATGCTATCATTGATATTATAACATTCAACACACGGTTAAGGAACAAAAGTAAAAATTGACAAATCTTTTCTCAAAATTATCCAAATAACTCACCAATTATCTTGTAATATTCCACTATATCCGAAATAACTTACCAATTATCCTGTAATATTCCACTATATCCGAAATAAGACTTCTCAGGACCAGAAAATGTTAACGTATTTTTAACATCAACATTAAAACTATTTACAGCTACAATTATAGAGAGCCAAAAGAATCCTCCAATATTCATTTTCTTCCCTGTTCTATGTAAATCGAGATGTTATAAACTTTTATGTATCACCCTAAAACCTATCTGTGATGAAATCGTTTAACAAATATGGATTGATAGCACGATATATCGATTGGCAAATTGTGAACTTGTATCATTATTCATTGTTTTAAAAACTGCTTCCTTCAGTATGACGATTTTCATCCGTTAAAAAAATCGTCCAAATCACGATAAAGGATATGATTTTGCATCACCCTAACTTGCACAATCTATATATACAATGTGGACAATGGAAGTATTCTAAATATGCATCACAAATGATTATTATACTTTCAATCGGGCAATAATTAAACAAGTATCTACGGTCTCACTTTTGATCAGTGGTACACATAATGGAAACAATAACTGTTATTCTAAATAGTCAGCTAAATTAATATTTCTTTGCAAACATGTATAACTTTGACAGGATGAAATTAGAAGTTGAAGAAAGGAATGGTCTTAACATGTATCTCATTTTTTTTTTTTAATAATTATGAAAAACTATGTTTATGAACTATAAATAATGCAGCTGTTATAACAACAGAACAAACTGTATGCAGATTTCTTAAAAAAACTTGTAGAAATCAAACGTGGTTTCAAAAAGAATTAGACTCAGTAGCGGTTTTATTATGAAACCCAAAATGATAAATGGTATGGTAAATTGCACCTCTTGTTGTTAGTGAAGCTCAAGAGTTTCATAATGGAGTTCCTTTGATGAACATTATTATATCATTTCGACCCGAAAAGCTTAATCATAATATCATCAAATTAATTTACAATAAAACATGACTAAAATATTTCAGATCAATGACTTGATTTGGTTATACTTTACGGAAATAAAATGTGATTCACTTGTTTTATGTTGACGTTTGTCATGTTTTACACCCGTATACTGTAACTTTATACACATTTGTAGTTTTTGTATTAGTGTACATATTACATATAGTCAAATCGATTTGATTGAACTGACTGCCTTTTCTAGACTTTTAATTTAATCATTCTTTAGAAATTGTAGTCTGATAGATTTTTGTCATTTACGTGTCATACCATTCCAATATTTTCTTGTTATTTGACTGATTGTTTGATAGTAGACTGCCATCCAGGGCTTTAACTGTCATCTTATAAAGGAGAAGGTTCAGTAACTAGAAAAAATGGGCCTGGCATAAAAATTGATTTCATTATAAAATCATTGCTGTTCCTGATACCGGTGATACAAAATCACATGTTATTACCTTATAAATCATCACATCTGCATTTTGCGTTAAAAATGAAAAAAAAAAAAAAAAAACTGAATTCTTGAAAAAAAATTTTATTGCTCTAACATTGGATCTGTTGATTCTACATTAAGTGAACATTACCGTAATTTAGCTTGCCCTAAGATCACAGTCTCAAGAATTTCTGAAAAATGTTTGATTTCTTTTGTGTTGAATGTGAGGATTTTATGTTATTATAAGACAACATTACAACCAAATGCCCAACATTAAGAAAAGAAGCTCAGATCACCCATTTGGAAAATGGAAAAGGAAACGGTTCATTAAAAATTGACTGCTGTACCCTTATTTATGACATGTTTACCTATAATGCGGTTTGATTTGTTTACACATCGTTTTCAATATAATGGAATTATATGCGCCTGTCATACAAGTGAGAGGTTTAGCTATCTATAAAACCAGGTTTGACCCGACTTTTTCTACATAAAAATGCCTGTACCAAGGTACTTTTCCGATTTGAATTTCTCTCGGAGTTCTGTATTTTGGTGATTTAACTTTTTATAATGTTTTGCATTGACTCATGGGGTATGTTTTGTTGGATGAAAAGGCGAGATCAGTCTTGTGCTGATGGGTGTATAAATACTAAGCCATGTCCAATTGGGATGGTAGTTTAAAATCAAAGTATAGCGTTGTGAGGTATTAATCCATATAAAAACATGTACTGTGCTGATGGGGACGTTAAATCATATACATGTTGTTCCGTTTGGAGAATGCAATGTTCTTTTTCTATAATAAAACATGACAATGATTCAAAGCGTGTTGAAAGTGCTTCGTTGAAGGTAACCCATCACAAATCGAAACTTTTGACCATACCTTACCTCGTATTCATATTACAATCCAAACAAAAAAAAATAAACTGCTATGCATTATTTAGTTCTTATCCAGGATTTATATGAAATATTTAGGCTGCTGAATCATTGAACAAATAAAGATATCGGATTAGTTGTCTTCTCTTCTACAAGTTCTTTATAAGGTAATTCCATATAATACAAATAAAGATATCGGATTAGTTGTCTTCTCTTCTACAAGTTCTTTATAAGGTAATTCCATATAATATAAATAAAGATATCGGATTAGTTGTCTTCTCTTCTACAAGTTCTTTATAAGGTAATTCCATATAATATAAATAAAGATATCGGATTAGTTGCCTTCTCTTCTACAAGTTCTTTATAAGGTAATTCCATATAATATAAATAAAGATATCGGATTAGTTGTCTTCTCTTCTACAAGTTCTTTATAAGGTAATTCCATATAATATAAATAAAGATATCGGATTAGTTGTCTTCTCTTCTACAAGTTCTTTATAAGGTAATTCCATATAATATAAATAAAGATATCGGATTAGTTGCCTTCTCTTCTACAAGTTCTTTATAAGGTAATTCCATATAATATAAATAAAGATATCGGATTAGTTGTCTTCTCTTCTACAAGTTCTTTATAAGGTAATTCCATATAATATAAATAAAGATATCGGATTAGTTGTCTTCTCTTCTACAAGTTCTTTATAAGGTAATTCCATATAATATAAATAAAGATATCGGATTAGTTGTCTTCTCTTCTACAAGTTCTTTATAAGGTAATTCCATATAATATAAATAAAGATATCGGATTAGTTGTCTTCTCTTCTACAAGTTCTTTATAAGGTAATGCCATATAATATAAATAAAGATATCGGATTAGTTGCCTTCTCTTCTACAAGTTCTTTATAAGGTAATGCCATATAATATAAATAAAGATATCGGATTAGTTGCCTTCTCTTCTACAAGTTCTTTATAAGGTAATTCCATATAATATAAATAAAGATATCGGATTAGTTGTCTTCTCTTCTACAAGTTCTTTATAAGGTAATTCCATATAATATAAATAAAGATATCGGATTAGTTGCCTTCTCTTCTACAAGTTCTTTATAAGGTAATTCCATATAATATAAATAAAGATATCGGATTAGTTGTCTTCTCTTCTACAAGTTCTTTATAAGGTAATGCCATATAATATAAATAAAGATATCGGATTAGTTGCCTTCTCTTCTACAAGTTCTTTATAAGGTAATGCCATATAATATAAATAAAGATATCGGATTAGTTGCCTTCTCTTCTACAAGTTCTTTATAAGGTAATTCCATATAATATAAATAAAGATATCGGATTAGTTGTCTTCTCTTCTACAAGTTCTTTATAAGGTAATTCCATATAATATAAATAAAGATATCGGATTAGTTGTCTTCTCTTCTACAAGTTCTTTATAAGGTAATTCCATATAATATAAATAAAGATATCGGATTAGTTGTCTTCTCTTCTACAAGTTCTTTATAAGGTAATGCCATATAATATAAATAAAGATATAGATTAGCTGTCTTCTCTTCTACAAGTTCTTTATAAGGTCATTCCATATAATATAAATAAAGATATCGGATTAGTTGTCTTCTCTTCTACAAGTTCTTTATAAGGTCATTCCATATAATATAAATAAAGATATCAGATTAGCTGTCTTCTCTTCTACAAGTTCTTTATAAGGTAATTCCATATAATATAAATAAAGATATCGGATTAGCTGTCTTCTCTTCTATAAGTTCTTTATAAGGTAATTCCATATAATATAAATAAAGATATCGGATTAGTTGTCTTCTCTTCTACAAGTTCTTTATAAGGTCATTCCATATAATATAAATAAAGATATCGGATTAGCTGTCTTCTCTTCTATAAGTTCTTTATAAGGTAATTCCATATAATATAAATAAAGATATCGGATTAGTTGTCTTCTCTTCTACAAGTTCTTTATAAGGTAATTCCATATAATATAAATAAAAATATCGGATTAGTTGTCTTCTCTTCTACAAGTTCTTTATAAGGTAATGCCATATAATATAAATAAAGATATCGGATTAGTTGTCTTCTCTTCTACAAGTTCTTTATAAGGTAATGCCATATAATATAAATAAAGATATCGGATTAGTTGCCTTCTCTTCTACAAGTTCTTTATAAGGTAATTCCATATAATATAAATAAAGATATCGGATTAGTTGTCTTCTCTTCTACAAGTTCTTTATAAGGTAATTCCATATAATATAAATAAAGATATCGGATTAGTTGTCTTCTCTTCTACAAGTTCTTTATAAGGTCATTCCATATAATATAAATAAAGATATCGGATTAGTTGCCTTCTCTTCTACAAGTTCTTTATAAGGTAATGCCATATAATACAAATAAAGATATCGGATTAGTTGTCTTCTCTTCTACAAGTTCTTTATAAGGTCATTCCATATAATATAAATAGATGTTGTATGGTGACCAATGAGACACCTATCCACAAGAGGCCAAAAATGTAAATGTATACAGGAATTAGGTATTAAATAAAACTGTTTGTTTGTAAAGCTTCCACAATGAGCAAAACTCAATGAAGTATAGATGTTTTTAGGAGTATATGTGCCCATTATTATATGGACTACAACTTAAGTATTTCTAATAAAACAAAAACACTATTTGACTGATTTATTCTTAAGCCTTGTATAACAAACACATACACATACACATTCTTATGGTTAATAAGAATGACTGACAACATTGCACGTCCCGGTTAATATATTAACAGCATATGTAAAACATCACAATTCTTAATATAAATTTGAAAAGTGAATGCTTTAAAAGTCTGTGTTGTTCACTGGCTTCTATGCACTACTACTTTGATTTAATTTGATTAAAATGTTCCAAACACATTGGTAAGAAAGGTAAATGTCAACATATGTCTGACATAAACACTTTTTAACAGCATTTGTAGATTTAGAAAGTGATGTTTGTTGAATTACTACCAATTATTTTCGTAGGGGTAATTACTAGTAACAATTCAGAAGCTATTTTTTATCTTATTATTATCAATATTCAATAGTTGCTAATAACATTGTTCATGCTGGTCCATTGGAAGGTAACATCATACATGGAAGGAATGTAAATAAACATTGTTTTAGTAAAACAAGGTTACTTTTGGGTTTTAGGGATTGATTGATTGCAGTTGTTTCAGACAAGATGTTTGAATAACTTTGCATAGAGAAACGTAATATATGAATAACAGATTACAACAAAAATAACATCTTACACTAGCTGATTTTCTAACACAGTTAAAGTCTTCATTTTTTCATCAGTTTTGTATAATTAAAACTGCATGTTTAAATTGTATGAAAGTTTTGAGAAAAAAGAATTCATCAAAGAAAAAACTATTTAGACTTTTTTTGTTTTGTACAAACTTGTTAGCTAACAGGAACAGCAAAACTGCAATGGAGTGCATTGCTGTTAATCTTTGAGAGACTATTTAAGATTCAGTATAATAATTCTTAAGTTAACATTATAGTTCTGTAGTATGAGCATTACACTATCATAAAATATGTAAAAATGTGAGCAAATATATATAATATGTCATTGATCTGCATATTAATACTTTACCAATATAAATACCAGACACAACTGTACAAATTGGAATGTTCAAAAAATCGTTATATTCTAACAAATATAATACAACAATACAGCCTAACACAAGTGTACGATACAAGTAATAAGGTACACAATCAAATATCACGTTCTATGCTTGCTTCATTTTATGATTCATATAAGATCTTTTATCAGCTAGATCGATTCAAAAGGACAGGAAAAAAAAAAATTATTAAATATTCTCGAACCACAAAAACATCATAAATTACACGGTGTAATTTTAGTTCATTTCAATGTTTTAGGAATTTTAATATGAAATATTTCATTAGATTGCAAAAGATTTTTTTTAATAAAAAAAATAATTAAATTACAAAAATAATAAATATATCAAAACACAATCACATTGACCATAACATTACATTCATTGATATTATAAAACAAGACACGATTTGTAATCTAAATTAATCATCATTAGCACAAAAGCACATACACATTTATTGCAAGACATCACATACTATTTAAATATCTAAAAGTTTCTAGTTTATCCAATCTTGTAGAAATTCAGTTCAATATTACACATATGTTTGAAGATTTGTGACACTTTCTTACAGCTATTTTCATCAAAGTTTTGTAAGATTTCCATCATATCCTCAACACATTTATCTTCTAATTCTTTCAGATTCTGTGAAATCATTAATCCCATAGGATTCTCCGTATTCAACAACTTGACAAAGTTTTCATGTCCTTTGTAAAGGGCATGTCTCCTATCAACAGTTTTACTAAAACGTGGCTGCATAATCAATGGATCATCGGCACCAAACTTAGGAGAAACAGTAAGATCACCAAGATCTACATCAGGACAGAAGATGAATGGTTTGTAGATACTAACATTAGGATTGGGTGTGGCTGTAAACCAATGTAGAGGTGGGGAAAGGGATGCACCAGTTGGGATTACCGATATTTGACTTCCTGTCGACAGACTCAAACCTCCACCACCCAAACGACAGATTTCATTTTTCTCATCACGTAGAATCTTAGCCATATCTCTCATTCCAAATATACCTGTAATATATAAAGATGGTACCATATGATGTAGGGTAATACTGATTGTAATATATAAAGATGGTACCATATGATGTAGGGTAATACTGATTGTAATATATAAAGATGGTACCATATGATGTAGGGTAATACTGATTGTTCTCTTATTTCTAGCTGATTTATACTTTCTCTAAACAGTTGTTAGTGTTTCACTTAATCTAGGTTCTTTATTAGTATAAATTCAATTATAATGTCATATTTTCTATTTTGCTATTGTGACACCATGAAAAAGGTGACCATTCCTGATTTTGGAATCAATGGAATTTCTTATTGTATTTAATTAAGTCTCTTGTATGTGGGTGCTTGAAACCACTCACCTTCCTTAGAATATTCTTCAAGAAGTCTTTTACCATTAACAAATCTGTTGACAGGTGTAGTATCTTTAGCAAACACAACAGAGAAATTAAAATCTCCATCAGATTCCTTGTACAGACCCAATGATTTAGCCTCCTCTATAAGATTAGGTGACATCATGTCTATTTTTGTACCAATGGTCAGCTGGTTGGAAATATTTCTTACTCCCTCTGAAATAAGTAATCAATGGAAACAATAATTTCTTCACTTTCTTTTATTCATTATACCCATAACAGCATCTACTGTGAACCCAGTAATTGCTGGAACAATTTAGGAAACACCACTTGGATAGCTGGAAATATAATTTGTCTGATAAAAATGACAAAAAAAATCTAAGGTTATACGAATTCTTTCAAAATTTATTATATATACTCAAAAAAATAAATAAGAAGGCTACATGCAACCTAAAATACCTAAGAAACTAAGTTGGTTTAGTGTAACATTTTTTTTGATAGAGAATTTAAATCCTTTTGTCTGGTATTGCTCTTTAAAAACAAAATCCTTTCTCACAATAGAACATAAATAAACATGAGATGTTCATATAGTGTTTAACTTTGTAATTTCTATTTTAAATTTATTCCCCATAATGTCTTGGCAAAGACCTGTTTCTAAGCCTCACACAAATAAAATTTATATTTCGAGACATTATGTAGTTATTTTATACCAGTCAGGGGTATTACTTAAACAAGTAACAATTAAAATAACCTATACAAGTAATGTTGAAAACGAGGCTAATTTAAATATATCTTATATAAGTTATTTTTCTGAATATTATTTTTATAGGTGTCCAAGAATACAGATTTTACTAGCTTTAAATAATTTTCACAGTTATCTGGTTATTTCCCCCCCCCCCCCCCCCCCCCCCACCCGTTATATAAAAACTAATTCTTCAGAAACACTAATATTAACTTTCGCACTTATCTTTCATACTGACGCTTCTGGGTCAAAGATTGGTCTCTTGGGACTATTAAATTATCATTTTCCTCTAAAATCTTGAAGGTAGACTGATATAAATAGATAGATACTTGTGAATTAATTGAGACCTGAAGTTATTTATAATTTGTAACCTAAATCAATTACATATGTGCCTTAGATAAGCGTAATTGCTATGTTTTTCAAAAATGTTTAAAATAACTTATTCAAGTAATATTTTTGTCATTATTTTCAAAGTAACCCTTTATCTCTATACTCCTCTCAAATCTGATAAATTCTTTAATTTATGATATAAAATGTTGTTTAAAATCACGAAAACTATATTTAGTCTATGTTTCTATTGAAAATTAAAATAACTCTATTAAGTAATTTTATTATTTTAAAAATAAAAAATTACTTATATAAGTAATTAAAAAAAATAACTTGTTTAAGTAACGCCCCTGACTGTATACGGATGCCAACTAGAAAATATGGAATATTTCAATTCAGTTTGTTATACTGTATTCTTATCTTCATTTGTGTCTTCAGTAAAGTTGTAACAATTAGATAAATTCATTGTAATTAACTTGATAAAGTTAACAGCAGGGGCACCTTACAGATTCTTGAAAAAGATCTGATTTATTACAGAAAGAGGAATTAATCAAAATCAAATCTAAACTTTTGAAAACTGTACAAAAATAAACCAAACATCATTTCCTAATCTTCCAAACTGTGTAAGTGGTGTGGTGATACTGTGTTCTCCTAGAGTGCTGAGTTTTTATTGCTCAGTCTTTTGGTTTTTGTTTAGCATTTTGAGACTTTTGTTTGATTTCATCCTTTTCCTTTTGCCAAGTTGTCTTAAATAAGCACTTTTATTGCCCCCTTTGCCTTTGTTTACCAGTACCTGTTTTGTAGTTGAAAATAATGGTTTAAGGGGTATACAGCTTTTGTTGTGAAATTGAGCAGTATTTAGTGAATAAAAGGTGCATATTTTATAAGGAAACCATTAAAGGAAATGCTGTGAGGATAATCTGACTCACAATGGATCTTTTAAAATCTCAAAAAACAGAGAGTTACAGCACTAATTATTGAACGGCAATTTCCATGTTAAACATGAGAGCCATCTTGGATAAAGACATCTTATCAATATGGCAATAGCTTACAGTGGCCCTTGAGCCAGGCGAGTTAAATAAAATCTGAGTCAATAACTATATTGATAAAAACAATTTCTAGTTTAAATTTTTTAATGTTGAAGCAAAATATATATTCCAAGAAAAATAATCAACTTTAACCATTAAATGGTAAACATAAATTGTATTAAAACTTTAACATTCAACACCTAGAACAACAGTATGTTTTGCATATTTTAACAAATTACAATGAAATATAACAAAAGTTTTATTGATCAATAATTATCTAAAGTAATCGTAACTACTTATTTTGTCTTCTAGATATAAAATGTGGTCTTACAAAAATATTCTGGCTTTCCATAATCATATTTTCAATCTATTCATTGACTTAGTTGTGTCTAGTATTAATAAATCTTGTAAGTACTTCATAACTTTTACATATTTCTAGAATAAATAGCTAGTTTACGTAATTGCAAAAACTTTTCAAAGTCGTCAATTGAGGTAAAGTTCAAATAAATGTATCAACAATGATCTTGATTATGTCAGTAGGTAATTTATCAATTATGGACTTTTGAGGAGGTCAATATATTGTATATTGACCTGTTTCATATATTTTCGTTCACCTCTTCAAAAGTCCTTAATTTATATATTACATATGTAAATAATGTACTAGGAAAATGGCGTTCAATGTTCTTTATAGGTATTTTTGAATTGTATTTTGCAAAAATTTTAACATGTAATTGAAAATATCAATATTCTTTACACAACTGTGTGGCTTGTTGTGTTAGCTTTCTTGTATTTTTAGCGTATGCATTTAACATAAAATTCTTTATATCTCCTTCTGATAAACTTGAAATTTTCTTTACGTCTGCTGCAGTGCTCCTTCCATGGTTGTTATGTGTGACGTCATGACATTATTAATCTAAATTTAGCAAGACTTTTTAAATTGACTGTCAATATACATAGAAATAGAAACATAGCATCAATATACTTAAAAATAGAAACAAGGCTTTTGATACATAAAATAACCTTTGAAACACATGATCCTAATATCCAACGAAAAGAGGATGCTACACCATATGTAATATAAAACAAGAGGCTCTCAAGAGCCTGAATTGCTCACCTGTATTTCAGAGGAGCGAAAATGTTAGCAAACTTGATGAACAAATTGTGTAAAATTGTCTTTAAAGGGAAATAACTCCTTAAAGGGTCAATTGACAATTTTGATCATGATAACTTTTTTGTAGATTCTACTTTGCTGATCATTATTCCTGCTTATAGTTTATATCTATCTATAATAATATTCAAGATAATAACAAAAAACTACAAAATTATGTTAAAACTACCAATTCATTGGCAGCAACCCAACAGTGGGTTGTTCCATTCATCTGAAAATTTCAGGGCTAATAGATTTTGACCAAGTGAACAATTAAACCCCATGTCAGATTTGCTCTAAAAACTTTAGTTTTTGAGATATAAGCCAAAAACTGCATTTGAGCCCTATGTTCTATTTTTAGCCATTCTGGCCATGTTTGTCGATGGATCAAAGTCTAGGATACAATTTATAAACTAAATACCCTAAGGAAGATTTATTTAAGTTTGAAGGTATTTGGCTCAGTAGTTTCAGAGGAGAAGGTTTTTTTAATAGTTTACGATGACAAAGGACGACAAAGGACGCAAAGTGATGGCATAAGCTCACATACCAGAGCTAAAAATACAGCATGAACATGTTATATTATGCATAAATATGTTATATTATGCAAAAGTAAATAAAGACGGTGTACAGAATGTATATAATAAAAATGATTTTAAAGTCGGCACCATTGGCCTTCAGAAGACTTGAAGTCTTCTTCCACCAAAAATTTTAAATTCTCAAACTACATTTCACATCAAATAATAACAGTTCGTTATTGTAACGTAATAAACGTTACCAACGGCAGTGTTAGAACGTCGCCTGAAGATTGCCAGAAGGCATGAAAGCGCTAGTGACAATATTTTAATGAACTGTTATTATTTGATGTGAAATGTAGTTTGCGAATTTAAAATTTTTATTATATATATATATATATATATATATAAAATAAAATTGAGAATGGAAATGGGGAATGTGCCAAAGAGACAACAACCCGACCATAGAAAAAAAACAACAGCAGAAGGTCACCAACAGGTCTTCAATGTAGCGAGAAATTCCTGCACCCGGAGGCGTCCTTCAACTGGCCCCTAAACAAATATATACTAGTTCAGTGATAATGAACGCCATACTAATTTCGAAATTGTACACAAGAAATTAAAATTAAAATAATACAAGACTAAAAAAGGCCAGAGGCTCCTGACTTGGAACAGGCATAAAAATGCGGCGGGGTTAAACATGTTTGTGAGATCTCAACCCTCCCCCTATACCTCTAGCCAATGTAGAAAAGTAAACGCATAACAATACGCACATTAAAATTCAGTTCAAGAGAAGTCTGAGTCTGATGTCAGAAGATGTAACCAAAGAAAATAAACAAAATGACCATAATACATAAATAACAACATACTACTAGCAGTTAACTGACATGCCAGCTCCAGACTTCAATTAAACTGACTGAAAGATTATGATTTCATCATATGAACATCAGGCACAATCCTTCTCGTTAGGGGTTTAGTATCATACCATCATAACATATATGAGAAGAACATAACCCGTGTCATGCCAACAACTGGTTTTTGAATAAATGTGTTTAGTTCCGATGCAAAGACCCTATAAGTGAATCAATATTAACACCAAAATATGCAATCTTTAATGACCTGACAACAGTATCGTAACAATATCCCTTCTTAATAAGTCTATTCAAAGGTTTTGTTAGTTTTTGAGGTGAATACTGACACCTTTGTGCTTTATAAAGAATATTTCCATAAAAAATTGGATGTGAAATACCTGAACGTATAAGAAGTCTGCATGTTGAGCTATATTTACGAATGATGTCCTTATACCGATGATAAAATTTAGTAAATGTTTTGTATATATATATATACAATATCTGGCATAATAACATATTTGGAAAAAAATTATTAAAAATAAAAGGTATGTTACTAAACAAGAGGCTCTCAAGAGCCTGAATCGCTCACCTGAATTTTTTTGGTTTAATCTCTCATCAATGATTATTTTGGCTTTTCAATTTATTTAAATGTTCTTTGAATCGTCCTATTTTCTTCAAAAGCAAAAAAAAATCATTTTCTCCTATGTTCTATTTTAGCCATAGGAGCTATGTTTCTTGACATACAAGGAAATGAAATATAAAATTTATACTAGATACTCTGAAACTCTGAAACTCATTTAGCCTAAGTTTGGCTGAAATTGATACAGCAGTTTCATAAGAGAAGATTTTTTAAAGTAAGGCCAGGATTTTTTAATTTATTGGTTTACGGATCCGCCGACCCGATTTTGCTGATTTCCAGAATAAAAATAAAATTAACTTTTCACGCTTTTTTATTCCCGCCGACCTTAACAAATGCATTATCCCTGAAAAATAATAAAAATATTTTTTTTCCTGAAATGAAATGCATTAATCACTAACAAAATTGACAACACTTTCTGGTGTGAAAAAAAAACCTTCCAGTTTACGTTTCTAAATATAGACAAATCAATTATAACTGACCTTGAAATTTATGTCGTTTGCGCAAATAATTTTGCGGAACGAAACTTGTGTTTAAAACCAATTACACAATAAGTTCGTTTACCTTATTTGTCATCAGTCCGTAAGATGCATCATCTCATAGAAATAGACTTGTCCAAATGTGGACAGGGTGAAGGCATCAAATTAAAGAACTGAATATTAACAAATCATTAGGAATTTTCTTGTTTTTATAGGTAATAAAAAAATGTCGTTCATTTGGATAAAAAAACGGGAATGCAAGACAACAGATTAACCCGATATCGTTTTTCCAGTGGACGATTCTATTAGGTTTTTGACACGTGTGTTGAAACTTATTTTCGTACGACGTTTATGCATTTTTTCTTTATCAGTTTTCGTGCTTGAAGATCATTATTTACCAAGTTTTCTGGAATTGATTAAGAGCTACACGAATCTATTTTTCTTGTTTTTGAAATGATGATTTAATTTCGTCTTTGTCCGTGCATCCCCTTTTTTTTACTGTAAATTACTAGACAATGTCATGCATAGTTTATAACAGCTGAGCAATAATATTTCATCGAACTAAAATTTTAGAAATGATGATAAAATAGCATAACAAACATATTGCTAGAAAGGTGAAATATATATTGATTTTGCATATTTTTTTGTCTTCAAAGATGATTTTTTTCTTTTTTTTTTCCCGACCGACCGACCCGACTTTTTCATGGGGAAAATCCGTAAACCAACAAATTAAAAAACCGTGGCCTAAGTCAACATGATGAACAAATTGTGAAAAAAGTCTTTAAAGGGCAATAACTCCTAAAGAGGTCAATTGACAATTTTGGTCAAATTGACTTATTTGTAGATCTTACTTTGCTGATCATATTTGCTGTTTACAGTTTATCTTTATCTATAATAATATTCAAGATAATGACCAAAAACTGCAAAATTTCCTTAAAATTACCAATTAAGTGGCAGCAACCCAACAATTGGATGTTTGATTCATCTGAAAATTTCAGGGCTGATAGATATTGACCTAATGAACATTTTTACTCCATGTCAGATTTGCTCTTAATGCTTTCGTTTTTGAGATATAAGCCAAAAACTGCATTTGACCCCTATGTTCTATTTTAAGTAACGGCGGCCATGTTTTTTGACGGATCAAAAATCAAAGCACACACTTTGTGCAGGATAATCTAAGGAACAACCATGCTAAGTTTTAACCAAATCCATTCAGTAGTTTCAAAGGAGAAGATTTTTTAAAGTTAGCAAATATGATGAACAAATTGTGAAAAATTGTCATTAAAGGACAATAACCCCTTAAGGGGTCAATTGACAATTTTGGTCATATTAACTTATTTGTAGATCTTACTTTGCTGATCCTTTTTGCTGTTTACAGTTTATCTTTATCTATAATAATATTCAAGATAATGACCAAAAACTGCAAAATTTCCTTAAAATTACCAATTAAGTGGCAGCAACCCAACAATGGTTTGTTTGATTCATCTGAAAATTTCAGGGCTGATAGATATTGACCTAATGAACATTTTTACTCCATGTCAGATTTGCTCTTAATGCTTTCGTTTTTGAGATATAAGCCAAAAACTGCATTTGACCCCTATGTTCTATTTTAAGTTATGGCGGCCATGTTTTTTGACGGATCAAAAATCGAAGCGCACATTTTGTGCAGGATATACTAAGGAACAATCATGTTAAGTTTCATTCAAATCCATTCAGTAGTTTCAGAGGAGAAGATGTTTGAAAAATTGTTAACGACGACAGACGACGACGACGACGACGACGACGGACGCCAAGTGATGAGAAAAGCTCACATGGCCTTTTAGGCCAGGTGAGCTAATAATATTGGTATATATATAGATGACAAACTATGAAATTTAGCTTAAAGAATGTCCTTAAATGAAATCAGTAGCACAGGTGACCAGCAACATGGCTACAATCAACCAATTAGAAGTTCTCACAGAAAACATCAACCGATATATGGTTGATGTCAGTACATGTATTTTACATCCAAACTGGCAAAGCCATTTCCTGCCTTTGTTTCCAAAACAGTGGAAAATAAGTTTCTGATGAGAAAACATTAAGTAAAATTAATATCAAAGCAATATCCTTTGATCGAGTTTTGTTTTCTTTCACAATTACTATGTCTACCCTACCCAATTTCTCTGTACAAATCTAACTCATGAGTACACATATTTTTAAAGATTTCTGAAGCTTTTTCCTTTTTCTCTTCATTATAATTCTCTTTTATTTCTGTCACATCCTGTATGAATTTCTTCTCCAGATCTTTTAATTTTCCTGCCACAGATGATTTTCTAGAGGTCACAAAACAACCATGTGCTTTATATAGTTTATGCCTTCTATCCACTTCTTTGGTAAATCTAGGTTTCATGTTAATCGGATCTTCTGCTCCATATTTGGGTGAGACAGTGAGGTCACCGATATCTACACCAGTACAGAAGATAAATGGTTTATATATACTGAGCTTAGGATTAGGTGTAGCAGTGAACCAGTGTACTGCTTGAGAGGCACCAGTGGGGATCACAGATATCTGACTTCCTGTTGATGTATAGCCACCAGTCATACATATCCCACTGCTTTCATCTCGTAAAATATTGGCCATATCCGTCATTCCGAATTTGCCTGAAAAGTAAAATAAAATTTTAATTCATTTCAACAAATTATTATATAGAACTTTTCATCTTTTTAAATTTTCATTGCTTTTACCTTATTAGATCAATATCTGTTTATAAAATAAAGCAATCGAATCTTATGGATTCTAAATGTGTTACTTCCAAAGTTTCATCAACAATTGTTATTGGCTAGACTCTTAATGCCAATTAATATGGTTCACTAAATGTCAGAGCTTAAAGCTAAGGAATTGCTTAACCTCTCTATAATGGAACATGATGAAAATATATATAAACAAGAATGTGTCCCCAGTACACGAATGCCCCACTCGCACTATCATTTTCCATGTTCAGTGGACCGTGACATTTGGGTAAAAACTCTAATTTGGCATTAAATTTAGAAAGATCATATCATAGGGAACATGTGTACCAAGTTTGAAGTCGATTGGACTTCAACTTCATCAAAAACTACCTTGACCAAAAACTTTAACCTGAAGCGGGACAGACGGACGGACGGACGAACGAACGGACGGACGAACGAACGGACGAACAGACGCACAGACCAGAAAACATAATGCCCCCCTACTACCGTAGGTGGGGCATAAAAGGTCATTAGAAATGAAGACAGAAGTCTTATTTTTTTTCCTTGTGTTCATTTCTTACAAATTGGTATTTCTTTGCTACCTTATGTCTTTTGTTGGTTATTTTTTACACACACTAATGATGTTTACATAGCAATACAGATCTTATTTATCTAATTTATTGTTGATTACATGCCAATGAGACAACTGTCCAACAAAGTCCAAATGACATGAATGTATATAACTAGATGTCACTGTACACTTTTCAAAAATGAAAATATGTCCATTTTTTATAGTCAGCTGTAAAACTGCCCAAACAAATCACAAGAGTGCACACACTGAAATGTCTCGCCTTTTTTACTAATCATTGATATTATGTTGATAATCCTAAATATAAAGCTTTATTACAACTGTCACATAAACTTAACATGAACCATGAAAATGAGGTCAAGGTCAGTTGAACCATATGCCAGGCAGACATGTACAGCTAACAATGCTTCCATACAACAAATATAGTTGACCTATTGCTAAAAGTTTAAGAAAATAGACCAAAACACAAAAACTTAACACTGAGCAATGAACCGTGAAAACCAGGTCAAGGTCAAATACAACCTGCACAACTGACATGTAGATCATAAAATATTTCCATACACCAAATATAGTTGACCTATGACATATAGTATAAGATAAAAAGACCAAAACTCAAAAACTTAACTATGACCACTGAACCATGAAAATGAGGTCAAGGTCAGATGATATCTGCCCTCTAGACATGTACACCTTACAATCATTCCATACAACAAATATAGTAAACCTATTGCATAAAGTATGAGAAAAACAGACCAAAACACAAAAACATAACTATAACCACTGAACCATGAAAATGAGGTCAAGGTCAGATGACACCTGCCAGTTGGACATGTACACCTTACAGTCCTTCCATACACCAAATATACTAGACCTATTGCTTATAGTATCTGAGATATGGACTTGACAACCAAAACTTAACCTTGTTCACTGATCCATGAAATGAGGTTGAGGTCAAATGAAAACTGTCTAACAGGCATGAGGACCTTGCAAGGTACGCACATACTAAATATAGTTATCCTATTACTTACAGTAAGAGAGAATTTAACATTACAAAAAATCTGAACTTTTTTTTCAAGTGGTCACTGATCCATGGAAATGAGGTCAAGGACAATGGACATGTGACTGACGGAAACTTCGTAACATGAGGCATCTATATACAAAATATGAAGCATCCAGGTCTTCCACCTTCTAAAATATACAGCTTTTAAGAAGTGAGCTAACACCGCCGCCGCCGCTCGATCACTATCCCTATGTAGAGCTTTCTGCAACAAAAGTTGCAGGCTCGACAAAAATGAGAAACAATTTAAACACTTAAATACCAACTGCCTGGTACCTAAATTTGGGCATGTATAATCGATGGTCTTTAACTTCAATTAAAATTTCCAGGTAAGAAATCTGATTACTGACAGCAAGATATGAGAGATATAGAAATGTAGGCTGTAAAAACATGTTTGTGAGCGCTGAACCATCCCCATACCTGGGAAATGTCTTCATGATTTGTTTGACACTTATTTACCTTCTTTAGAATATTCTTGTAACATTCTTCTGCCATGTTTGTATCTCCCTTCAAGGCAGTAGTCATCAGAGAAAACTTTACTAAAATGAAAGGCGCCTTTTTCTTTACTGTAAAACCCCAGCGCTGTTGCTTCCTGTATAAGATCAGGTGACATCATGTCTATTTTTGTACCAATGGTCAGCTGATTAGAAATATTTCTTACTCCCTCTGTAAATAAATAACAAACCGACTAACAGATTGGACCCATGTAGTAAATTATAGTGCTCAAGACATCATGGAAGTACTTTTAAAAGCTAACGCCATGCAAACATATAAAACTAACATGAAAAAACCCTTTAATTATCTGAGAAAAAATATTGCAGTAGAAATGAAGAAAAAAAATCTCCTAATAAGATATTATGTTACTAATAAAGTAATCTTTTCATATTATTTTATTACCAAATTACAATGTTTATAAACTTTTTTGTTGAACTCACCTTTCCTGAGTCTTTGGTGTTTTTGGATTCCATTAATTCCATGATGCCTTTAAACACTGCGATACTATTTTATTTTACTTCATGCTTCATTATTAATTCTTTTAAGATGAAAAAATGTCAAGCATATATAAATCTACAAAAAAAGACTATTTCTGGGGAAAAAAGGCTTTAAACTACTCTGGGGTAAAGTGATAAGACTGCAACAACTAAAACATTTTTACCCACTGCCAAATGAATCTTTGTAATCACTAATACTAACTTATGACATGTTTGAATGTCACGATCATTATTCAAACAGGTACTGTATGATGGTGTGAAAGCTTTGTATAAAAATATCTTCAAATAAAAATTCATAAACTTAAAGACTACATTATTATTTATTATCAAATAAAGTTCAACTAGCTGTAAGGTCCAGAAAGCATGTATTGTTTCATGTTCACTACTTTGTGTTCATAATTTTGACGAATGCTCCTGAGAGATTTAAAAAAAAACGGCACATTTTTTTCAGGTTAAAAGGTCAATAATTATTCCAATAAATCAATGAGATCATTATATTTTTTGGTACGCAGTGCAGTAAAATTAGTAAACATTGTACATGAGTTTCCAAAATCCAACCTTGTCTGTTAATAGACAAAACCTGGGCAACCATACTAAAATAAATAAGAAGATGTGGTATGAGTGCCAATGAGACAACTTTCCATCCACGTCACAATGTATAAAAGTACAGCCTTCAACACAGTCTTCTTACAATTATTTTATTTAAGATAAAAAAAAAATGGCTGCCTTATTGAAATGATTATGGACTAGATCCCTGTAGACTGCTGAATGTCTTAAATTTCCAATTATTTTTGTTTATTCTTTCTTCAATGGGATTTCCCATACAATGTTGAATAAGATGATATTGTCAAACATGTAAATGTAAGATTACCTTTAATTAGCTCAGCTGCCCACAATTTGCCAGCTGTCTCTAAGACCCAGGCTTCTGTTCTATCTGCTAACAGAAAACTATTGTGGTAAGATGACCGTTGTGTGGACTCGTAACAGGATCCCCCTTGTCCATACTTAGCTAATAATTCTCCTATCAGTTCAACACCTTCTTTTGATGTCTTCACTCTTTCAAGAACAAGTCTAATAGAAAACAAAATTAATTATCAATACTTAGTAACTGTAATATGTGCATTCATTATATATTGTGATAAAGTTTAACCAGATGCTCCACAGGGCGCAGCTTTATACAAATGCAGAGGTCGTACCCTGAACGGTTGGGGCAAGTAGGGACACTACATTCAAGCTGGATACAGCTATGAATTTGGATTGTGATTAAATAGTTGACACAGCATAGGTTACTGACACAGAATGAATGTGGTCTATTGAACTTAAAATTATTTTTTTGCTTTTGAGCAATTTACTATGCTGCTCTCAAAAAAAATAAATTGAAGAAATTTTCTTTTAATTTCTGAAATCTGAAATGAGAAAAATTTAACCCCCACCCCCCAATTTTTTTTTCACTTCCCCTTTCCCTTATTCCAAAAATGATCTCAATTCAAATTTCTAATGGAGTTTGCAACAATTACTACTCATTAATATACTTCATCAAATATTAAATTATAAAATGTCATACAGTCATATATGCACGGTTAAAATTAATATTAATTAATAGTAACTTCTAAAACTAGAGGCTCTAAAGAGCCTATGTCGCTCACCTAACAACCGATTATCCGATTCATCTGAAAATTCCAGGGCAGATAGATCGTGACCTGATCAACAATTTTACTTCCTGTCAGATTTGCTCTTAATGCTTTGGTTTTTGAGTTATAAGCCAAAAACTGCATTTTACCCCCATGTTCTATTTTTAGCCATGGCGGCCATCTTGGTTTGTTGGCCGAGTTACCGGACACATTTTTTTAACTAGATACCCCAATGATGATTATAGCTAAGTTTGGTTAAATGTGGCCCAGTAGTTTCAGAGGAGAAGATTTTTCTAAAAGATTACTAAGATTTACGAAAAATGGTTAAAAATTGACTATAAAGGGCAATAACTCCTAAAGTGGTCAACTGACCATTTTGGTCATGTTGACTTATTTGTAGATCTTACTTTGCTGAACATTATTGCTGTTTACAGTTTATCTCTATCTATAATAATATTCAAGACAATAACCAAAAACAGCAAAATTTCCTTAAAATTACCATTTCAGGGGCAGCAACCAAACAACGGAATGTCCGATTTATCTGAAAATTTCAGGGCAGATAGATCTTGACCTGATCAACAATTTTAACTCATTCAGATTTGCTCTAAATGCTTTGGTTTTTGAGTTATAAGCCAAAAACTGCATTTTACCCCTATGTTCTATTTTTAGCCATGGCGGCCATCTTGGTTGGTTGGCCGGGTCACCGGACACATTTTTTAAACTAGATACCCCAATGATGAATATGGCCAAGTTTGGTTAAATTTGGCCCAGTAGTTTCAGAGGAGAAGATTTTTCTAAAAGATTACTAAGATTTACGAAAAATGGTTAAAAATTGACTATAAAGGGCAATAACTCCTAAAGTGGTCAACTGACCATTTTGGTCATGTTGACTTATTGTAGAATTTACTTTGCTGAACATTATTGCTGTTTACAGTTTATCTCTATCTATAATAATATTCAAGATAATAACCAAAAACAGCAAAATTTCCTTAAAATTACCATTTCAGGGGCAGCAACCAAACAACGAAATGTCCGATTCATCTGAAAATTTCAGGGCAGATAGATCTTGACCTGATCAACAATATTACTCCGTCAGATTTGCTCTAAATGCTTTGGTTTTTGAGTTATAAGCCAAAAACTGCATTTTACCCCTATGTTCTATTTTTAGCCATGGCGGCCATCTTGGTTGGTTGGCCGGGTCACGCCACACATTTTTTAAACTAGATACCCCAATGATGATTGTGGCCAAGTTTGGTTTAATTTGGCCCTGTAGTTTCAGAGGAGAAGATTTTTGTAAAAGTTAACAGACGACGCCGGACGACGACGGACGACGGACGCAAAGTGATGAGAAAAGCTCACTTGGCCCTGTGGGCCAGGTGAGCTAAAAAATGTAATTCATAAATCACTTCCAACTGTTTTTGGTCAAGTCTTCATTCTTTCTGAAAGAAGCCTAAAAATCTAATATGATTTGAAATTTTAAAACAAAGTAATTACAGTCCATGATTTTAAATTAAACACAATGCTGGGTATAGGTTGTTTTAATGTATATTTTTATTATGATGTTATATAATGTTTAATCAGTATGTGACACAATAATGAAATAATTTACTTCTGCTGAAATTCCGTAATCTCACTATCTTCTTTACAACAAGTATAACAGAAATAATTCAAACATCAATAAGGTCATGGTCAGTCTCAAGAACCTTGTTAGATTGTACTTTACAATCTTTATTCCACACACAATACCCATTAATCATGTTAATATAATTGACCTTTTATCATCTGAGAAACAGACCCAATCATGAAAACATATTCTTTACCTATGTAACATGCGAATTACATGCGAATTAGGTCAGAATCAGATGAACGTTGTTAGATGGACAAGACACCCTAAAATCATTCTACGGTCATTTTACCAGGGAAATATTGTCAAGGAGAATAACCATAAGCAGACAGAAACCTCACATCATATACAAGAAATGAATTTCTCAGCTGTTCTGAAGACAAATGGAAAAGTGAAGATTTATACAGACATTGCAATGCATTAGCTTCTCTGTCTCATATTATGTGACAGACAAGACAATATTATCAGACATGATAATAATAAAATAAGTGTCTCAATTTCCTGATGAATCAAGTATTTTATCATAATGACTATTTGTTTTATAAGTTGGTGTTGTGTACTTTTGTTTAACACAGGAAACCACAAAGATGATGTTAAAGTTTATAAAGGAAAAGTACATGTAGATAACTGTCAAGGAATATATATATATCTATTAAAAAGTTATCTCATTTTGAATAAAAAGATGTATGCACTGAATAACATTTCCTGGTCTTTGTATTGACTTGTAAAAAAAGTATAAATGTGAATAATTTTATGAATCCTCCTTTAGAATACTTGGATCACAATCGATAAGCAGAATAATATAGCTTTATGGTTCCATCAAAGCAAAAGTCAATTACTAAATAAAAAATTAATATCAAGAATCAATGGGCCTTATGCTGTAAGACCACTATAACTGTTCATCTTTATAAACATTTCTTAGTGCATATTTATCTGCGTTACACAAACAAATGAAGAGATGTGGTATGATTGTCAATGAAACAACTATCCACTGGGGTCCAAATAATCTGGATGTAAGCAACTATAGGGCACTGTATGGTCTTAAATAATGGGCAAAAACCATACTGTATTAAGTCAGCTATGAAAAGTCAAATAATTTATGACAAAATACATGGTTAGACTCAGCATATCAAAGAACCTCATGAATTAAATTTTTACGAAGTCAAATCAAGTTGAATTTGGACCCTTTAGACTTCAATGTGGACTTATTTTATCATGAGACCCAAAATCCCCAATCAGAATACCAGGTACCGGTACATAGTTAGATTTGGCATATCAAATACTTGTATGGTTATTAGACATACCTTACTATATCCATCCCTAGCAGCCTCTCTGTCAAATCATCATCACTATTTAACTTAGTCCACACTGCCTCATTACCAATACAGACCCCATGTTGATTGGCTCCCATCTCTGCCCCCCACATCCACGCAGGTTTACTGAGGATTACATCATTTGTCTTTGGTACTTGGTCTATCTCAATGTATGTACACTAGAAACACAGGGAAAATAAATTATCAGTATAAACATTGTATTTGTATACTAGAAACACAGAGAAAATAAATTATCAGTATAAACATTGTATGTACACTAGAAACACAGGGAAAATAAATTATCAGTATATACATTGTATATAGCTTTATTAAAATATGGAGATGTGATATAATTGTCAATGTGACAGCATGTACATGCTTATTCCTAAAGACTAAAAAAGCAATTGAAAAGATGCGAGCATCTACAGGTCACCATCATGACCCTAAAGCCTTTAAAAATTAGCAAAACCCATATCTTATAATTCTGTTAGCTACAATCTATAAAAGTCCTAGATATGATAAAGTGTGAATGATAAAATCTTTTATAATGCAGGAAAGAATGAGAATATTATAGCAGACATCAAAGACAACATTTGGATAACACATTCAGCCGGCTTTGGACAGACACTGTCACACTTAAGATGAAGATTGTTGCATGGTCTAATTATGTCTGTGCATGCTAAACCCTCTCCTTATCTGGAACAGTGGTGTAGCAACACATCGTAAGAACACAGCTTAATTCATTTGGAAAGTTATCGACTCATCGGATTGGTACTAAGCACAAAAATATAAAAAACTAGAGACTCTAAAGAGCCTGTGTTGCTCACCTTGGTCTATGTGAATATTAAACAAAGGACACAGATGGATTCATGACAAAATTGTGTTTTGGTGATTGTGATGTGTTTGTAGATCTTACTTTACTAAACATTCTTGCTGCTCACAACTATCTCTATCTATAATGAACTTGGCCCAGTAGTTTCGGTGGAAAATATTAGTGAAAATTTTCAAATTTTATGAAAATTGTTAAAAATTGACTATAAAGGGCAATAACTCCTTAAGGGGTCAATTGACCATTTTGGTCATGTTTGACTTATTTTTAGGTCTTACTTTGACGTACATTATTGAAGTTTACAGTTTATCTCTATCTATAATAATATTCAAGATAATAACAAAAAACGGCAAAATTTCCTTAAAATTACCAATTCAGGGGCAGCAACCTAACATTCGGTTATCCGATTCATCATTGTAATGATGTAAAGATTTAAAGATTTTTGTAAAAGTTAACAACGGACGACGACGGACGACAAGTGATGAGAAAAGCTCACTTGGCCCTTAGATTGACTAAAATTCTATCCGCAGTGAAAGAGGGTCTTCAGAAATACTGTGAAACTGTTTACTGGCATAGTGGTATTAACCATATGTGGATTCTTAAAAATTCTCAAGAACTTCTAGACAATTTTAAATCTCGGTCTTTTTCTGAAGTTAGTTCTATCAAAACTTTTGATTTTTCAACCCTGTATACCACCATTCCCCATGTGAAATTGAAAAATCGACTAAAAGAAATAATCCACAATGCCTTTCAACATAAAAATGGTAGCATACGCTATAAATTTATTACTTTGGGATTTCATAAGGCATATTTCGTTAATAGTGACAAACAAAAAGGTAAAACATGCTACACAGAAGAACAAGTGGTCAGTATGCTGGAGTTTCTTATCGACAACATATTTGTTGAGTTTGGAGGTAGACTTTTTCAACAAATTGTCGGCATTCCTATGGGAACGAACTGCGTGCCTCTCCTTGCTGACCTCTTCTTATTTTCATATGAATCAGAGTTCCTTCAGATACTTGTCAAAAACAAGAAGATCAAAGAAGTCAGGTTATTTAATTTCACTTTCAGATATATTGATGATGTTCTTTCCATTAACAATCCAAACTGATTGGGTTCCTTTAATATATCCACCAGAACTAGAAATTAAAGAGACAACAGACACGGCTTCCTCTGCCTCATTTTTAGACTTATACCTCGAATTTGACATACACAGTCATCTCAGTACCAGAATATATGACAAACGAGACGATTTTGATTTTGAAATTATCAATTTCCACCATATTAGTAGCAATATACCAACTTCACCTGCATATGGAATATACATTTCCCAACTTATTCGGTATTCAAGAGCTTGCAGCTCCTACTCAAGACTTTGTAAAACGTCACCAGTGTCTGAGCAGAAAGTTGATGAACCAGGGGTATGTCAAAGAACGTCTCGTCCTTTTTCTAAAAAAGTTCATCGGAAGGTACCAAGAACTTGTCGATAAATATTCCATATCAACTTCACAATTAATACACGATGGTCTTGAAGTATAGATTTTGCGTACTGACGTTGTTTATCATCTAAATAACGTGTTATATTATTCTTTTATTTGTCTTTACTAATATTACTTTTACTGTTAAGTCTGTTTTTTGAGATATATCCTTTTGATGTAACTCTGTGCTTATGAATCCCATCATACTTTGAACGACAAAATTATTTTATGATGTGACTCTGTACCTATGTATCTTGTCATACTTTGAATGACAAAATTATTTTATTTATTAATAATACTTTTACTGTTAACCCCCTTTTTTTGTGATATACATTTGACGTGACTATGTACTTATGTATCCCGTCATACTTTGAACCACACTATTATTTTATTTATTATTATTACTTTAACTGTTAAGGAGGTTCGCTACTGAAATTCAAAATAACAAGAAAGTTTTCCTGTTGTGTTTTTTTATAACTCCTTTCATATTGGAGTGGAAAAATGAAAAAAAAAATATAGGTCAATGCGCTATATTTTTCGTAAGGATGGCATTTATGGTCACTCATAATGTCAGTATTGAAAAATCCGGTATTTTCAAAGAATTGGAACATCTGCATTGAAGTTTCAATTATAACAACAATTCATACAAATGTAAATATATTTTATTCTAATATCAATAAAAATATACCTTTATTTCAATTTCTACAAAAATTGTGCATTCAAGACATATAGTCAATGTGTTTTTCCCGTAATAAAAAAATAAACAAAAAAGTACGGGAAAGAGAATGACATCAAAATGAAACCTTTGATTTAACCTTTATAAAATAACAAGAAATTTTCAAAACAATTCAGAAATAATTCACAAGACTTTATTTTAAGATATTATTAATAGAAAAGTATAGGTCAATGTGCAAAATTTTGAATTAGAGCTGAAAAAAAATCAAAATTCCATGAAAAACTACGGGAAATTTAAATTTAGACATTTTTCATAACATATATGTCAATTTATCAAATACTGTTATCTTTTTTAACCAAAAAATTTGTTTTAAATCTAGATCACTGTATACTAGGTACAACAAAGACCTTTTTTCATTAAAAATATATAACTAAGGACTGAAAAACATTCAAAACAACATCAAAAAGTTCATGAAAATGACATTATTCTTTCAAAAAATCTGAAACCTGTCTTATGATCTTTTCTGATTTTGTAACACGTACACCTGAACCACTCTTTTCTGTGAAAAGATCTTTTATACCTTTACAACCATTCCTAGAAAAGGCCAACTTCAAGTGCTCTAAGCACAGTCCACTACTGGCAATAATACGTGCCATTCCTAATGAAAGTATCTTACGATCAATCAACAGCTTCAAAGAAGGCAAATTTTTATGCAATTCTTTCATAGAATTGAATTTGTCTGATATGACACATTCTGGTATATATACTTTTTCAAAATGAACATTTAATTCAATTTTCTTATTGACAAGTGTGCATAGTGCATCAACATCTTCATCAGCCCTGTGGGCTTCATATGATTTGCTCATAAATGTTTCAAACAAATTTGTCTGTGAATAAGAATTCAGACCTGGATGAGAAAGTTTAAATAATGGCAATGTGTCAATAAAGCCTATCACAGTTGACTTGAATTTATCAAGCAAATTACATTTTTGTAGTGAAGTGTACAATAACACACAGTCATATGTTTGAACATTATGGCCAATTAAAACATTGTTCTTAGTTTTTTCAAGAAAAGAAATAAAGTCATTGAGGCACTTTTTGATATGGACAGCAGGCAACACATTTCCATTTGATAATAACTGCCCATTCTCAAATGTCAATCCAGTAATCTCTGCCGCCTTTGGTGTTATTTGGTGCTGGGGTAGGACAAATCTGGAAAAAGATTCTGCTGCACTCTTTGCTGCTAATTGTGTGATATGGGATGATCTACCTAAAAAGCAATATAAATACAACTTATTCCAGTTCCTAGATGTTCACATAAGAATTACATGTATCAGTGGTTGTAAAGGTTCTGTATTAAAATAAGTTTACCAATTTCTCCACAAAATGTATAGCAATGAGTAGTGATAACATTTAGTTCATATAATGTACAAGGTTTTACACAAGAAATCCACATATTTCTTTTATTTCAAGGTACATGGCAGACTTTGTATTCATATATAGTGTAGATCTTGAAAGCTAAAAAAATTCAAGTTCCATAACTCTCTGAGGAGTTGGATTTAAAAAGTGTTAGTATAGTGTAGAATTGTCAAAAACATCAGCCTCTAATATCTCCAATAAGTTGTGTTAAATTATTATTATAAATGGCATTTGTAAAAAGATCGAGTACATATGGTGACTAACAGCTTTGCAAGATTTGAATGACCTAATAAAGTAACTGACTGACCGACAGACAGACAAGGAGCATCACTTTAAAGGTCTCTCCATCACGTTGTGGCGTGGACAATAAATGTATTGAAAAAAAATGTTTTTTTATTATAACATACTTAGTCCTGTAGCTTCTATGTCAAAGAAAATTTCTGTAACAGAATCATGCTTTGGTGAGGCTTCTATTCTTGAAGTTCTAGGAGGGGGTATTTCTGTTATGTTTTCAGGATCCAATCTAGATTCTTCCATATCTATGCCTGACTGGTAACTGATTCCTTCCCTCACTTCACAGCTTGATATATCTTGATTACTGAAAAAAACATTTTCAACAATGAATATGAAACTCTTCATGTTTCTCAATTATACATTGATCTTAAAGAATGCCAGGTTGTTTGGAAGTTTGATTTATTGCAATAAAATTTGAGGATTTAATAAATAGGTAGTATAGAATGTGAGAAAATTTTCAGTCAGACTTAATTTAGATAGTCAACTTTAAATTTGTTTACTATTTTTTTCAAATTAACTTGGATTTTCATAAAATTATACTGCTATTTCAGTTATATATGGATCTTACTGAATCCTAGCTAGTTATGAAGTTAAGGGGGCTCCTGGGTATAAATGAATTTTTTTTTCTAATATAGGATTTCGCTATATTTTTTCATAAATGAACTTTATCATATACTTTAAAGAAAAATGAAATAAAAAAATGGGGTCACCGTTCATTAAAGCTAAAATCTGCCTCTGGAAGAAGCATACATTTTTGTTAATGTTCTTTTTTTCTGTTGAACTAATAGGAGAAAAAGTAGAAATATCGAAATAAAAAAATAACCTAATATAAGAAATCGCTTAAATTTTACAATTATTTAGTTTATGTACAGCTTATTTGAAAACATTAATAAAAAATATAGGTCACCCATGAGTTTAAAACGATATTTCAAATTTAAGGCCAAAAAATGTCATTTTTGCACCAAAGGGAGATAATTTGGAGCTTTTTCAATTTTTAAAGTCATCTGGGGCCAAACCAAATAATTTTTTTGGGTTGTTTTTTGTACCATATCATAAAGTAACAACTAATAGTGTAATAAATAAAATTTGTAATGAAAAAATAAAGGTTTAATTTTTTGCTAAAATTTTTGTACCCACGAGCCACCTTAAGACTATTGGCTGAGTATTGCTGTGAAGTTTAAGGATTTAATTAATCTATTATAGGTAAAAATAAAATAGAATGTGCAGTTCCCACAAAAGTCTTTAAAAAAATTATAACTATTTCAAAGCAACTAGGATTTTCATCAAATTTACAGATATCTTCATTATATATTTATCTTACAAAATACCCTTCTTGGGGGTAATTTGGTTTATTAAAGTTATCTATCTGATGGCTGATTTGCACTCCTTTTGTTTTTGGGATTTAGGTCTCATAAACATCTATATCAATATCTTTTTAAAAAGAAACATTGAACAGGCTCTTTATATTTTAATCTATTATGTAAATGCATCTTTCAAATTACCGTTCTGTCTTCAACTCTAATCTTCTCAGTTTAGCCTTCTTTGTAATCGCTATTGCCTTTCTCTTTTTGTACTGGAGATCTCTCAGCGCGCTAACTTTGGATGTGTGAACACCAGGTGAAAGACCAGCTGTTCTATTTGCCTGTAATGTATTTATATATATAAATAAATATTTGTTCATTCATTAGTATGAGTAAGTAAATTCCTTCCAACTTTATATGAAAGGTGAAATATTTATATTTTTTGCTGAATTTAATATACTAAGTTAACCTGGCATGAAAAGAGTTATCACCCATTGATTTGTGAACTGAAAAACTATTTTATTCTAGTGTGAAAATATTGTTATCCATTACAAAGCAATATATATATACTGATTTTAATGACATTACAATTATTTTAATAAAAATATATGTTTTTCTGTTACGTGTTATGTAATTTATTCTCCATTGCCATTGGCCTGATATGAGTAATTTGAACTTATAGTAATGTAATATCATAAGAAATAACAAGAACAAAAGTATGAATATATAATCAAAAATGCAATGTGGCAATCAATATATAAATTGTCAATTTGTTTTATTTTGTCAAAGGAAAGGAATAAAAATTGGAGCAAAATGTAATTCCTTTTATCATGTTTATTTAGTTGGTAAACATTATATCAAACTTTTAAATAAGTTATATAGTGTTCAAGACAATGTGCCAGCATTCATCAAATTCTTTAGAAAAACTAAAAGTAGAAAAAATATTGCTATCCTATTTCTCTCTAACTTTCCTTTGACAGGTGAACAATTAATAAAAAAAAAAACAACATTACATAATGATAAAATGTCATAATCATAATAAACAGATTGGCCAGAAGTAAATATGGTACCCCATTATCCATGAAATGATTTATTTTTGTGGTTTTATAGGAGAAATTTTAGTTTCAGTTAGTATTAATTCTCATACTAGTTCCAAAACAATTCTGCAATTCAAACTGAGTTTACAAAGACAGACAGAAATGTATACCATAGTATGTCCTGTCAAAAGTTAGGAAAATAAAGAGTCTCCCAAACAAACATGAATTGTGATGATTTTGTTTTCTATGTCAAACTTGAAGTAGCAGACCCATCTAAGAATCATGCAATTTGGAAAATAAGTTGTTTTATATACCCATTTATTCATACAGTATATAGATATGTTTTAGCTCTATATATAGAGATAAACTAATACATTTAAATGTATTCTAAAGTGGCAGTTTTACTTGATTACAGGACATATATGACCTTTAAATCTGAACTATAAATATTCTGTTTGTACATTATTACAAATTTGAGAGTTATCTCCCTTTGTCCAAGTTAATTGAAATTTTATGTAGGCTATAAATCAATGTATCTCCTATTGCACAATTCTAAGCTGGAGAGATACTTAATTTTGTGTTCAATATTTAGACAAATTACTTTTCAAATATGAAAACTATTATTACTAAATAGTTTGCTACAGCTGGTTTATGTATAAATCTAGTTTCAGTGGATCCAAATGGCTACAATGTACATGTATTCATATGATTTTAGAAGAAACATATGAAATTCAGTGTTCAAGCTTGTTTAGGAGACTAACAATAATTCAAATATGCTTTCAATTTTGTTCTTACATCTACGAGGTACTTGTGACCTTTATTTTTTTGAATGACACTTGCGGCAACCCTATAGCCAAGACTTCCAGAACTACCATAATGTCTGTTTTTTGGTGCTTTTGAAGCCACTGTATTATTAAAGCTTTCATTGCCTTGTGTACTCTCAAGTTTAGCTAGCTTTTCAGACTGTGTTATGTAATTACTGAATAATGTGCTCAATGAGGCCTGCAGTTGCTTGTCTTTTAGAGGTTTACCATATGGTAAAGAGCGAAATTTCATACTAGAGTCTTCAAAAGACTGGCACCAACTGGGATCGCAACTGGTGTGGTCACCAAAGGGGTGTTTAGATAGTGCAGGTAAATTCTTTGATATTTCTTCTGGTCTTCCTCTAGCTTGTGCAACCAAGAAATTAAAACATTTCATAAAATAGTAAATGATCTTTGTAGTAAGGCGAGAATGTTTATTTCTCAGAGCAAAAAGACTCTTTCCTAGGGTTTTCTTGACATGATTACTATCCGAAAGCTTTATTATTGACTTGTCTACTTTATTTCTCAGTCTGGCTATGGTTGTAGCATCCTCATCTCCAACTATCGTCATAATGTTCGTACCTTTTATTCTTGCATCAGCTACCATTTGTACCACCATGTCAGCTTCCATTGCTTTGGAACTCCCACTATAATTCTTTCTGCAAGTATGTACTTTAGGTATCTTTTTCATCCTTCTAGCTGTCACACATACTCTGCATGTTCTTGATCTTAAACTATAATCTAATATCATGCCTGTTCTTGTTCCAATCATTGAGCAATGACCTGTACAATAATTCATACAATAAATCAATTCATTCAAATTGGAGAATACATTTACATTTTATAAAAATAAAAGAAGACTGTATCAAGGACATAAAGGCTCCTGTTTAAAAACCCTACAGGGTATCAGACTGAAAATCAAACTTAAAGTGTATGTTTTATAATCATAATAATTGTTTTCAAATTTGAAAACATTTGATTTATATAAAAAAAGAAGATGTGGTATGATTGCCAATTACACAACTATCCACAAAAGACCAAAATGACAGAGACATTAACAACTATAGGTCACTGTACGGCCTTCAACAATGGGCAAAGCCCATACCGCATAGTCAGCTATAAAAGGCCCTGATAAGACAATATAAAACGAATAAGTAAATATAAATAGACTGACAATGTAACAGACAGACTGATGTCTACAGTACAGCCGACTCTTACCAAAGGACAAGGATATACATGTATAACACTAAATACCCCCTAAGCTGTCAGACACCGGACATAATTATTTGTATGAAAATTTTCATGTGGAGTAGTATTAAGAAAAAATTCCCCGGTGTATGTTTAATTGGTTATATGTGTATCGCTTAAAAATCTATGTCTATATAAAAAGGAAGATGTGGTATGATTGCCAATGAGACAACTATCCACAAAAGACCAAAATGACATAAACATTAACAACTATAGGTCTAGTTTTCTTTTTATAAAGTTTTGTCGTTCAAAGTAATAAAACACATAAAAATTTCTTTAACTTACCTGTGAGACTATCATACGATCTGCCACTACCTCTTTTTTGCCACCCTGCATCAACTGCTACGGTTATGTCGTCGTTTCCACTACATCTTTAAGTAAAAAAAATGGAAATTAGTAACACATGGATACCTGTATATCATTTTATAGCAGCTGGTATAAACTATAAATAATACTTTTTAATAATTTCTAAACATTATGTTATTTTATTTGTACACCATTTTTAAAGTAATGTTAAAAAATGCCTTTTTATCAAATTCTAAATTGACTATAAAAATTGATTTATACCTGAAATTTGGATGTATTGTAATTTGTATAACTTGCTCTTGTCCTGATTAAGCATGCAGGAAACAATTAAAATTGAGAATGGAAATGGGGAATGTGTCAAAGCGACATCAACCCTACTATAGAGCACACAACAGCCGAATTAAGGCCACCAATGGGTCTTCAATGAAGCGTGAAACCTGCATGAACGACAAGATATTAAGAACCACTAATCAATATGAATTTCAATCAATATTTATAAGAAGACTAAATAATTTCTTTCATTAAAATTGAAGTACTATAGCTATACTGCTATTTCTGAAATTATTGCATTGTTTTTATTATTGCGAAAAAATTGCGACAGGTTTAGTAATACATGTATATGGCAATAATTCAAACTCACATTTTGAAATTTATTATAATTTATTTCTATGTAAAAAGGATTTTTATCAACATTGCAAAAATTTAAATCATATTTTAGTTTAAAATAATGAAATCGCAATAATAGATAAATGCACTCAATAATTTCTAAATTTACTATTCCTCAAACTCCAAAATCATTTCTATTAACTTACTCTTTCGTCATACTCTTTTCTTTCTCTGTCCATTCCTTCATCGATTTCTCTGCAATTTCTTCAAGAATTGTTCCAATTTCATTTTGTCGTTGGTCAAACATTCTGTGGCTAACTGGAGGTATATTTAATGTGGATAGAAAACCATTTACTTGCCTTTCACCAAGACCAGTATGAATTGATGCTAAAATAATAGAAAACAAAATTTATTAAATCTGGAGGTTGATTTTTGTTATAAATCTAGCCCCCTAAGGGATGACTAACCGCCTACCCTGAAGTTGGGCCTTAGTTTTACCCTATATAATCTTTTCACTTTTTCATACATTTTGTATCTAACATGTCTAACCGCACCACATATTTTGTATGTAATAGTACATTTTTTACATGTATGTGCCTGTCCCAAGTAATTAGGAGCCTGTTATTCAGTGGTTGTTGTTTGTTGATATGTGCTTCATCATAAATTTGTTTTCCGTTCATTTTTTTCTGCATGAATTCGGACATTAGTTTCTCTTTGTAATTTCAGGGTCTGTTATAGTTTATTATTTAGAGGTACCGGCTTTGCTTATTGTTGAAGGACGTACAGTGACCTGAAGTTGTTAATTTCTTTGTCATTTTGTCTCTTGTGGAGAGTTGTCCCATTTGCAATCATACCACTCATTACCCAATTTTTTTTTATATAAAAGGGGAAGGTTTAAATCTAACAGTTAAAACTCTGACCGCAATAATTTGTGTGTGTGACCTCAGTCAGAAGTGGTGTGGTTATAAGTGTCTTTGTATTATTAAACCTTTTAGATTTAAAATTAGATGTTTGTGGAAGGATGAAAATATCTGGAATTCCCAACAATGGTCCATGTAGTTACTTTTGCAATTAAAATTATGATTCATATACATGTGCATGGACATTTATATAGAACTTATAAAGAGTTAGACAGACCCAATAGCAAATGTGAAGCTTTCATAAATGGTTAACTTGCCTTCTTTTTACATCATATCTACATTTTGTACATGTAAATGATTGTCTGACTAAACCCCCAAGGTTGGTCAACCGTTGTACTACATGTGGTAAGTCTGCTTGCTTGATACTTATCAAGTAAATTTTAATTAAAATTTCAGCTAAATGTAGCAAAATTATAATCTGTTCTCTCAGAGACTGAAGGCCAATATTTATGTATGTACAAGTACATGTATAGATCTGAAGTCATTTTATTGTGTGAAATGTACTTATCATTTAGACTAAAGTTTTAAATAATTTAAACTACTGTAAATTCAGAAATTACTTTGAAGTTTGAACATTCATTATTGCAATTTTGTTATTTTAGATTTTCAGTATTTAAATTTTCATGATTTTGAGAAAAATTCATGTAAAATATTTCAAAATTCAAGTTTAAATTATTTACAACTCAGTCACATTTTTTCACAATAATTTCTGAATTTACAGTATAAAGTTTTCTAGGGAAGAAACCAATTTAATTCACTTTAAAGGGGGTTACATGGTTATGGCTGTTTGTTCTAGTCAGATTTTTTTTCCACACAATGTGTAAACATAATTTTTTATTTGTAAGTTTTCCATCAAATTATTTTTATCAAAGTTTAACACTTCACACTCACAGGCTCGGATCCAGGGGGGTTCTGGGGTTGGAACCCCCCTTTTTTTGGACGATCAATGCATTGGAATGGGGACATGTACATGGAACACACCCCCCTTTTTTCTCTTGGGTTAGGAACACCTCCTGTTTAAAATGGTTGGATTCGCCCCTGCTATATGTTACCTGTATAAGGTTTTAATTTAGGGGAAAGCAAGATTCTGAATATTTTTTTTGTCATCTTCTTGACCACAATATTTTTTTTGTCAAATATGGCATGACTTTATGGGATCAAAATATTTTTTTAAGGAAAAAAAAAACATGATTGAGAAAATTAGGATGAGATATCAGATATGAAGTTTAACAGCCACTACATGCTTAGTGTAAAATATCCATAATATATTATATGTTTAATACACATATTTGAGAGATAAAAAATAGAGGATTGCACATGCATGTACATTATTGCTACAGGTGAACAAGAAACGCACATATTTTTTCTTTCAGCCTTATTATCAATTTATAGACTTGTTTGTTATTTAACTTATAAAGAATTTATAAAGTAAGACATCTTTGAATGGATGCAGAGGCGGCTTTAGGGAAAAAATTTGGTTGCTTATATAGGGAAATACTGAAGCATGACTGGAGTGGGCCCCCTCTTATGTCAGTCAGTGGGCCCCCATCTATGAAAAATTCTGGATCCGCCACTGGGATGCGATGATTACATTTACCTGTTGCTAACTTTGTATTTACATCCCATATTCTGTTGTGCTGTTTTCCTGTTGGTATGGCATTGATGTTTTTACAACTTTGGTTGACACATAAAACTTTCAAGACAGCAGCCAGGCCACATGTTGTTATGTTTAAACAGTTTTGTAAAGAGAGTGGAAGACCACATTGTTTGCACGCAGCGAGATGATCTGCCAATACCCCAAGTTCTACGACCCTTCTTCCATTTCTCCAGCTGTCGTCTGATGTTATGTTAACATTGTTTTCATCTACGACTTCCTCATTTATAAAATTTGACAGGTCTGGTTGTTTATATGAAGACGATGGATATGAAGTTGTATATGCATGATCTAGTAATACTGTTCGAGCCGTTTGTCTGATGTTCTGACCCTTCCTAATTGACGCAATTTTCTGTTTTTGTTTACAAGACAAAAATCCGTGTCTAAACCTCCCCATTGAATAATGATCTTATAAAAATAGCATCGATGTATATTAAAAGTAAATAAGATATAAAAGTTTGATGTAAAATGGTTAAAAAATGTTCAAATATACTGGTAAACGATCTGTTGACGGGTCTTCTGATGTCGTCTGATGTCAATGTAAACAATGCCGGAAATAGGCGAAATACCGCGTAAATATTATTGTCGTATATTCTGGATTAATTTGACATTTAAAATTGATTTAAAATCAACATTTCACTAAAAATAAGGTAAGATATAATATCTGATAACTTTGAGTCAAATACATTGTTTTAAATTTATAAAAAATAAAAAATATATTACGGCATTCGTTCTCAACTACGGTGCGCAAACGGTGTCAAAATAATGAGTAGCGAACATCCTTAAGTCAGTTTTTGTTATATCTATTTTACGTGACTGTATTTATGTATCCCGTCATACTTTGAACGACAAAACTATTTCATATCTACCTGTGCAAATTTCAAATGCGCAATTTTACACCCGTACTCAAAACCCTCCATCCTTGATGGGTGCATTTTACATAGACAAATAAAATCGTATAATATAAGCAAAATGAGGATGTTAATTTGATGTATGCCTTTTTGGGCTTCTTCTTTACATTTGTTGTTTTTATAGTGATTAAGATGATAACACAATGTTGACTTCTGTACCCCTATTTTTGACATTTTTACCTATTGTGTCTGTTTGTTTTGTTCACACATCGGTGACAATATAATGGAATTTGATGCGACTGTCATACAAGTGAGAGGTTTAGCTAGCTATAAAACCAGGTTCAATCCACCATTTTCTACATTTGAAAATGCCTGTACCAAGTCAGGAATATGACAGTTCTTGTCCATTCGTTTTGATGCGTTTTGTTATTTGATTTTGCCATGTGATTATGGACTTTCCAAATTGATTTTCCTCTGAGTTTAGTATTTTTGTGATTTTTACTTTTTTCAAAAATCATGGAGTATCAACTCTACTCACAGTTACTGCTATCTTTAAGTTCAAAACAATCAATACAATTCACATTACAGAATTGTTTCAGCATTCTTAGTACCTACCATAACTTAAGCTCCTTGTTGGTGTTCCTAACTAGGACAACTCACATTACATTAGTGTCTCAGTATTCTTAATACCTACTTTAGCTCCTTGTTGGTGCTCCTGACTAGGACATTTCACATTACATTAGTGTCTCAGTATTCTTAATACCTACTTTAGCTCCTTGTTGGTGTTCCTGACTAGGACATTTCACATTACATTAGTGTCTCAGCATTCTTAATACCTACTTTAGCTCCTTGTTGGTGTTCCTGACTAGAACATTTCACATTACATTAGTGTCTCAGTATTCTTAATACCTACTTTAGCTCCTTGTTGGTGTTCCTGACTAGGACATTTCACATTACATTAGTGTCTCAGTATTCTTAATACCTACTTTAGCTCCTTGTTGGTGTTCCTGACTAGGACATTTCACATTACATTAGTCTCTCAGTATTCTTAATACCTACTTTAGCTCCTTGTTGGTGTTCCTGACTAGGACATTTCACATTACATTAGTGTCTCAGTATTCTTAATACCTACTTTAGCTCCTTGTTGGTGTTCCTGACTAGGACATTTCACATTACATTAGTGTCTCAGTATTCTTAATACCTACTTTAGCTCCTTGTTGGTGCTCCTGACTAGGACATTTCACATTACATTAGTGTCTCAGTATTCTTAATACCTACTTTAGCTCCTTGTTGGTGTTCCTGACTAGGACATTTCACATTACATTAGTGTCTCAGTATTCTTAATACCTACTTTAGCTCCTTGTTGGTGTTCCTGACTAGGACATTTCACATTACATTAGTGTCTCAGTATTCTTAATACCTACTTTAGCTCCTTGTTGGTGTTCCTGACTAGGACATTTCACATTACATTAGTCTCTCAGTATTCTTAATACCTACTTTAGCTCCTTGTTGGTGTTCCTGACTAGGACATTTCACATTACATTAGTGTGTCAGTATTCTTAATACCTACTTTAGCTCCTTGTTGGAGTTCCTGACTAGGACATTTCACATTACATTAGTGTCTCAGTATTCTTAATACCTACTTTAGCTCCTTGTTGGTGCTCCTGACTAGGACATTTCACATTACATTAGTGTCTCAGTATTCTTAATACCTACTTTAGCTCCTTGTTGGTGTTCCTGACTAGGACATTTCACATTACATTAGTGTCTCAGTATTCTTAATACCTACTTTAGCTCCTTGTTGGTGTTCCTGACTAGGACATTTCACATTACATTAGTCTCTCAGTATTCTTAATACCTACTTTAGCTCCTTGTTGGTGTTCCTGACTAGGACATTTCACATTACATTAGTGTCTCAGTATTCTTAATACCTACTTTAGCTCCTTGTTGGTGTTCCTGACTAGGACATTTCACATTACATTAGTGTCTCAGTATTCTTAATACCTACTTTAGCTCCTTGTTGGTGTTCCTGACTAGGACATTTCACATTACATTAGTGTCTCAGTATTCTTAATACCTACTTTAGCTCCTTGTTGGTGTTCCTGAGTAGGACATTTCACATTATATAAGTGTCTCAGTATTCTTTATACCTACCATAACTTTAGATCCTGGCTGGTGTTCCTTACTAGGGTAATATTCTCTATACCTACCATAACTTTAGATCCTGGCTGGTGTTCCTTACTAGGGTAATATTCTCTATACCTACCATAACTTTAGATCCTGGCTGGTGTTCCTTACTAGGGTAATATTCTTTATACCTACCATAACTTTAGATCCTGGCTGGTGTTCCTTACTAGGGTAATATTCTTTATACCTACCATAACTTTAGATCCTGGCTGGTGTTCCTTACTAGGGTAATATTCTCTATACCTACCCTAACTTTAGATCCTGGCTGGTGTTCCTTACTAGGGTAATATTCTTTATACCTACCCTAACTTTAGATCCTGGCTGGTGTTCCTTACTAGGGTAATATTCTCTATACCTACCAAAACTTTAGATCCTGGCTGGTGTTCCTTACTAGGGTAATATTCTTTATACCTACCATAACTTTAGATCCTGGCTGGTGTTCCTTACTAGGGTAATATTCTTTATACCTACCATAACTTTAGATCCTGGCTGGTGTTCCTTACTAGGGTAATATTCTCTATACCTACCCTAACTTTAGATCCTGGCTGGTGTTCCTTACTAGGGTAATATTCTCTATACCTACCCTAACTTTAGATCCTGGCTGGTGTTCCTTACTAGGGTAATATTCTTTATACCTACCATAACTTTAGATCCTGGCTGGTGTTCCTTACTAGGGTAATTTTCTTTATACCTACCATAACTTTAGATCCTGGCTGGTGTTCCTTACTAGGGTAATATTCTTTATACCTACCATAACTTTAGATCCTGGCTGGTGTTCCTTACTAGGGTAATATTCTTTATACCTACCATAACTTTAGATCCTGGCTGGTGTTCCTTACTAGGGTAATATTCTTTATACCTACCATAACTTTAGATCCTGGCTGGTGTTCCTTACTAGGGTAATATTCTTTATACCTACCATAACTTTAGATCCTGGCTGGTGTTCCTTACTAGGGTAATATTCTTTATACCTACCATAACTTTAGATCCTGGCTGGTGTTCCTTACTAGGGTAATATTCTTTATACCTACCATAACTTTAGATCCTGGCTGGTGTTCCTTACTAGGGTAATATTCTTTATACCTACCATAACTTTAGATCCTGGCTGGTGTTCCTTACTAGGGTAATATTCTCTATACCTACCATAACTTTAGATCCTGGCTGGTGCTCCTTACTAGGGTAATATTCTCTATACCTACCCTAAATTTAGATCCTGGCTGGTGTTCCTTACTAGGGTAATATTCTTTATACCTACCATAACTTTAGATCCTGGCTGGTGTTCCTTACTAGGGTAATATTCTTTATACCTACCATAACTTTAGATCCTGGCTGGTGTTCCTTACTAGGGTAATATTCTTTATACCTACCATAACTTTAGATCCTGGCTGGTGTTCCTTACTAGGGTAATATTCTTTATACCTACCATAACTTTAGATCCTGGCTGGTGTTCCTTACTAGGGTAATATTCTCTATACCTACCATAACTTTAGATCCTGGCTGGTGTTCCTTACTAGGGTAATATTCTTTATACCTACCATAACTTTAGATCCTGGCTGGTGTTCCTTACTAGGGTAATATTCTTTATACCTACCATAACTTTAGATCCTGGCTGGTGTTCCTTACTAGGGTAATATTCTTTATACCTACCATAACTTTAGATCCTGGCTGGTGTTCCTTACTAGGGTAATATTCTTTATACCTACCATAACTTTAGATCCTGGCTGGTGTTCCTTACTAGGGTAATATTCTCTATACCTACCATAACTTTAGATCCTGGCTGGTGTTCCTTACTAGGGTAATATACCTACCATAACTTTAGATCCTGGCTGGTGTTCCTTACTAGGGTAATATTCCACTTCCTGTACTTCTTCATCAGGTCTATCTGAATTCTTCCCAAATATAACACACCCATCAGCAGTGGACGGTGGAAGAGCAACAAATGTGTCACAAGACTGAGGTTTAGCCATCTTCACAGTGGACGGTGGAAGAGGAACAAATGTGTCACAAGACTGAGGAACAAATGTGTCACAAGACTGAGGTTTAGCCATCTTCAATGCAAATTCTGAAAAAGAAATACATTTTTAAAAATCAATTAAGGCATATCAAGTGAGAATGACTTCATTTTATATATGAAAATTAATGTAAATCCATAGCTTAAATTTTAATTAACAATTACATTAAATCAACTGTATGTAGCTGTAGATAATACCATGCATGTAGTAGTTCTCCAATGACTGTTTCAATAGCAGTAAAATGTATTTGTCCTGGATATATAAATTGAAAACTACATTCTGATTACACTTTACATTCTCCTAAACAATTACAAAGCTATTTAACTATATAAGTATGTTGTAACAAATGTAGTTTTGCAATTTTATTTACAGAAATGCATTCCTGTCCTTTTTCGTAAATGTATAACAAGGATTCGTTTGTCTTTACATAACCTTTGTATTGAAACTGGACGTTATGTTGGAACTAATAGAAATGAAAGAAATTGTATTTTTTGTGATTTAGGAGTAATAGAGGATGAATTTCATTTTATCCTTCAATGTAGTAGATATACTGATTTGCGAAAAAAAATATATAAAAAAATATTACTGGTCTAGGCCATCAACTTTTAAATTAATAGAATTATTGTCAGGTGAAAACACAAAACAACTTTGTAACTTGGGAAAGTTTATACATTTCTCTTTTAAATTAAGAAACAGTTTATTGTAATAAAAGATATTCTGTATTGATGAAACTTCTGACGTCACCTATTGTTTATTATGCATATTGTTTATATTGTTTGTAATATGCCATATGTATACACTGTACATGTACTTGATTATACTGATGAGCCGTAAGGCTCAAAGTTAATAAAGAATTTGAAATTTGAACTGTATGATGTCATGGATAATTAAAGTTTGTGATAACACTTCATATATAGTGTCATGTATAATTACAATGTGATTACACTGCATAATATCATGGATAGATACAATGTGATTACACTGAATATATCATATATGTTTACAATGTGATAACACTACACAAGGTCATGTGTAATACAATGTGATAACACTGCCAAATGTCATAGATACTTACAATGAGATCACTCTGCATAATGTCATGTATAATAATACAAAGTGATTACACTGCATATTGTTATGTATATTTACAATGTGATTACACTGCATAATGTCATGATAATTACAATGTGATTACACTGCTAATGTCATGTATATTTACAATGTGATTACACTGCATAATGTCATGTATATTTACAATGTGATTACACTGCATAATGTCATGTATAATTATACAATGTGATTTCACTGCAAATTGTTATGTATATTTACAATGTGATTACACTGCATAATGTCAAGTATAATTACAATGTGATTACACTGCATAATGTCATATATATTTACAATGTGATTACACTGCATAATGTCATGTATATTTACAATGTGATTACACTGCATAATGTCATGTATAATTACAATGTGATTACACTGCATAATGTCATGTATATTTACAATGTGATTACACTGCATAATGTCATGTATAATTACAATGTGATTACACTGCATAATGTCATGTATATTTACAATGTGATTACACTGCATAATGTCATGTATAATTACAATGTGATTACACTGCATAATGTCATGTATAATTACAATGTGATTACACCGCATATTGTCATGTATAATTACACCCAAACAATGTCATAACACTGCATACTGTCATGATTATAACAATGTGATTACACTGCTAAGTGTCATAGATAATTACAATGTGATTACACTGCATATTGTTATGTATATTTACAATGTGATAACACTGCATAATGTCATGTATAATTACAATGTGATTACACTGCATATTGTTAAATGTATTATTACAGTGTTATTACACTGCATATTGTCATGTATATTTACAATATGAATACACTGCATATTGTTATGTATATTTACAATGTGATTTCAATGCAAAATGTCATGTATAGTTACATAGTGATTACACTGCAAAATGTCATGTATAGTTACAATGTGATTACCCTGCATATTGGCATGTATATTTACAATGTGAATACACTGCATATTGTTATGTATACTTTACAATGTGATTACACTGCAAAATAACATGTATAATTACAATGTGATTACACTACATATTGTCATGATTAATTACAATGTGATTACACAGCATAATAAAATGGATAGATACAATGTGATTTCACTGCATGTCATGTATAGTTATAACCAAACAATGTCATAACACTGCATAATGTCATCATTATAACAATGTGATTACACTGCTAAATGTCATAAATAATTAAAATGTTATTACACTGCATAATGTCATAAATAATTACAATGTGATTACACTGCATAATGTCATAAATAATTACAATGTGATTACACTGCATATTGTTATGTATATTTACAATGTGATTGCACTGCATAATGTAATGGATAATTACAATGTTATTACACTGCATATCATTGATAATGACAATGTGATAACACTGTGTGATGTCATGGATACATGTATTCATAATGTGATAACACTGCATATTGTCATGAATGTCATTGATAATTACAAGGTGACAACACAGAATAATGTCATATATAATTACAATGTGATTACACTGTATGGTGTCATATATTATTACAATGTATTTACAAATCATATTATCATGTATAGTTGTTTAAATGTGAATACACTATTTAATGTCATGCATGATTACAATGTGATAACACTACAAAATGACATGTATAATTACAAAATGATTACACTGCATAATGTCTTGGACAATATTAATAACAATGTGATAACTCTAGGTATATTGTCATGGACATGCACACAGTTGCTTACAGTATCAATCAGTTGCTTATCCATGCTACTCTACAAAAGTGGTGGTACTCCAGATAGTGGGAAAAAAAAGAATAAAGAAGAAGACATGGATATGATTATTTTTTTTCACAATGTGAATACAAGTTGTAAGTTATTATGGACACCGGCTCGATCAGTATAAGCAGCATACCCATAACAATGCAAAGAATCGGAACAGACATATAGATTTGATATATGGAAATACATGCAACGCACCCTCGGGGGGGCCACTTCAAACTTTTTTTGGTAGGGGTGAGCAGCTGAGACATCAAGTACCCCACCCTTTTCATATATTTTGTTAATCAAAAATATATACCTTGTCATATATTAATTAACAAAAACAGGCCTATAGATATATTTCAATATTTTCCCCGCTCATCATCTTGTTAAAAAGCAAAACAGTCGCAATAATATCACCTTCTTTTCCAATAAATTCGTCACATCTTAAACACTTTTTTCTTATTGCCCATTTTACATCTTTCATTATGAAGATATTTCAATTCCAACATACAATACATATAAACGACGTTTGGTCAGATCATAGATGGTATTACATCTGTGGTCAGATAAATGTAATATCACCCCAGAGTGTATTAACACCTTCACTGATTTTAACATGTTTAAATATTAATTAAAACTGATAAAAAGTTTCATTGCCGTTCCCTCTTAAAGGACGCTGTCACAATGGAATTTCTTTAAATAATTGTTATAATGTTTTATGTATACAAACCCTTGAATGTTAATTAGGTGCAAATGTCAAAATAGTTGGATTTATTGCATCTATCACTGGCATCAGTGGAAATACCACATCAGAATAAATAGAGTTTAATTGGTTTGACAAATAACTGATGCATTTACGACTGTGGTTTAACCGCATCAAAAATAAATACAGACATCTGATTAGTTTCAGATACTTATGATATAATCAAGTAAGTGATAATATCAACCTATTGATATATTCAATCTGAATTTCTCACCCTTTTCATATATCATAGAGCATGAAAAAGTGACCTATTCCAGCGGCTCATCCCTACCACTAATTATATAGCAAGTGGCCCCCCCGAGAACGCACCACTAAAGATAGTCCAAATAATTATGACGTCTTGAAAGGCTATTATATTTTTTTTCTTTGACGCCTTACGTCGAAGTAAGGCGTCAAAGAAAAAAATATAATAGCCTTTCAAGACGTCATAATTATTTGGACTACACTAAAGAAACTAAAACTGAGGCACTAATTCAAATCAAATCAAATCAAATATGTTTATTGGATAATCAATATATATGTACAGTGCACAATTGATGTCTTCCACACAATGAACAGATATTAAAACAATTAATACAAAATAAATGCATATACATTAGAAATAATATCTGGACAGAGCTAATATAAGTTGTAAAACATTAATATAGTTCAAAAGCTTTTTCAATAAAAGTACAGATAGCTTTTGTATCAATTTTATTTAAAGGATACATAATGTTATGTAGAATAGTAGATTCCTTTTCCCTTTTATTTAAATCCGAGGGGTCGATATTTAATTTTTTGAAGAGATCTTGTCTTAAAATTGAAAACTTTTTACAGTATAAAATGAAGTGTTTTTCATCATCTAATAAATCACAAGTCTGACAAAGTCTTGAGTTATGCGGAATTTTTGGTCTATGATAACGACCTTTTTCTATTAAAAGAGAATGTGCACTAATTCTTAACTTAGTCAAATTTTTACATAGTGCTTTTGGAATATTAAAGTCAAGATATTTTTGAAGAGAAAAATTTGTGTAACAAAATGAAAAATATTTAAGCTTTGAGTCAGAATTGTAATTAGAATAATTTTGAAGCTGTTCTTTAATTAGTTGGATGGTTTGATCGTGTATTTTCAATTCTAGATTTTCATTTTCCAAATTCTTTACATCCAATTTAAATTTTTTGCAACTATAATCAATAAATGAATACCATGATTTTGACCCCTCTTTGAAAAGTCCTCTATCTACTTTATACACTTCAGCAAGAAATCTATCAGATGGAAGTTGTTGCAGTCTTATGAAATATTTAAAAGCCAATTTAGTAATAAAATTAATAATTGGTAATCTTCCTAATTCACACCTGGAGGCTAAATTTGATGCCTTTTTATGTACTCCAAGTAGATATTTACAAAATTTATTATGTATTTTTTCAAATGGTATATTATCTTTATTTAAATCTTTTAAAGTAAAATCGGATATCCAAACTTCTGATCCATAGGTTGTAATAGGTCTAATTAGAGAATCAAATAACTTTAGCTTAAGCTTGGTACCAGAGTAATTATAATCTAGAATATTTGATTTAAGACTAAATACTGCTTTAAGAGCTTTATTATACATATGTTCTGCGGCATGCTTTAAATTGCCATTAAATGAAATCAGCATTCCAAGATATTTATATTTATCGACTGTTTCTATATTTTGACCATTAATTTTAAATTTGATGGCAGATTTTTTCTTGCCCTTACTAAAAATCATAACTTTAGTTTTAGTAATATTGACTTTCAACTTCCATCTGTTACAATATATTCCCAGGCTGTCCAGACAAGCTTGTAAACCCTTTTCACTCTCTGACAGTAGAATTAAATCATCTGCATATTGTAAACAATTAAATTGTGTTGTAATGAGTGACACAGGAAATGTTTTTGAAAAATCAAATATTTTTGGCAGATCATTAGTGTATATATTAAATAACAGAGGGCTAAGACCATCACCTTGTCTAACACCCCTATTGGCTCTATGAGCTTCTGAAATAAAGTTTTCTTTTTTTACCACAAACTTTGAATTAGAGTACATATGTTTAATTATCTTATAGAAATTTCCTCCAATTTTAAGATTTAATAGTTTTTTAAGTAATCCTGAGTGCCAAACAGAGTCAAAAGCTTTAGAGAGATCTACAAAACAAGCAAAAATAGGCTTTTTTAATTTGTGTAAATATTTATTTATCAAAGTTTTAATAGTGAAAATATGATCTGCAGTTCTATAATCTGGTCTGAATCCTGCTTGAAAGGGATTATAAAGATTATTTTCTTCCATATATTTATGCAGTCTTTTCTGTAATAATGAGGTGAAAAGCTTGCCAAGACAGCTGGTAAGGCTAATACATCTATAATTATCGCATATGTTTATGTCACCATTTTTGTGTAAGAAGGAAGTACAAGATAAATTCCAAGCATCTGGAAATTTTCCGCTTGATAAAATTCTGTTAAATAAATTAACAATAGGTAAAAGTAATAGGTCTTTTCCATATAAAAGGAATTCATTATATATAAGGTCTATTCCTGGTTGTTTATTCTTCTTAAGTTTTTTAATGCCATCTCTGACTTCTTTACAAATGAATGCATAATCTAAATGTTTATTATTAATATTTTCAATTTCTATCTTCGAGATATCTAAATCAGTATTATTTTCTTCATAAAGCTTTTTTAAGTAATTTGACATTTCAGATAGAGGTATAGGATTTTCTTCTCTATTTGTATTTTTCTTCAGATTATTAATGGTTTTCCAAAATAATTTAGGGTTATCTTCATGAAGAGAATCTAATTTATCAATTATATCTGTTATAAATTTCTTTTTTGTATCTTTTAGTAATTTTTTGTACTCCCTTCTTAACTGGTGGTATGATGTTTTTAAATCATGATTATTAGGATGTTGTTGTAATCTACTTCCAAGATTGTTAAGTTCCCTTTTAAAAAATTTACAATTTCCATTAAACCATTTCTGTTTTTCTTTCTTTTTCTTTCTTTTCCCCTTGAATGGTCTAAAATTAAATGTTTTATTTGCTGAGTCTAAAATTATATTGCTCAGATTTTCAGATAAATTATTTATATCCATTTCAGGATTATTGACTTCTAGTAAAAATTGATCAATTAAAAGTTTTGAATCTTGTACGGCTTCTACAAATTTTTCTCTTGAGCCTGATTCCAAATTGTATTTACCTGGAAGAAGATCACAATCCTTAGTATTAATGTTGTTGTTAATTTGTGAGTATATATAATTACTGTTGTTTTTTAAACCAGTCCATAATAAACTATGGTCTGAAAGCTCATTTGGTGGAAAGACATGTAAATAAACAAATTCATGAAAAATATCTTCAGAAACTAAAAAATAATCAATACTACTACTTCCTCTTGGACAGTAGTAGGTATGGAACCCCAGCGAGTCACCGTCAATTCGACCATTAAGTATTCTCATCTTTGATTCTATACAAAAATCTATTAGCATTCTTCCCTGTTCATTTATCTCAGGATCAAGGTTGTTTCTTTTGGGTAAAATTAGATCTGATGTATAATTTGTAGGTAAATTGGACTTGCCCTCAGAATTCTGGTGGTAGTCTGTCTCATCAAGTTCTATATAATCTATTAAATTAGCAGTTCTACTATTACAGTCTCCCATGATTATAACTTTACCCAATTCTGAGTATTTATTCACTAAACTAGATAATGAATCAAAAATTTTATCGTTTTCTGGACATACTGACTTTGCCCTTGGATTTATATATACACAGCCTAAAAAAATATCATGTGTAAGACCACATTTATCTTTGTCTAATTTAATAAAGATGTAGTTTTTACTTTGGGCTATTTTAATGATAGCATTACTTTTTTTGAATTCATTTTTAAAATAAAGAATGATTCCACCTGATCTTCGTCCTCTTTTACCTTTTTTCTTAATTCCAGGTTGGTGAAAGCATGTATAATTTTTAAAAGATATCGATGACTCGCCGTGGGTCCATGACTCCACTATTCCAAAAATATCAAATTTACTACAATTTATATCATTTAACTTTTGACTAGAGAAACCATTTATATTCCAGCATCCTAGCTGAAGCATTTTATGTATATATATATTAAAACATAACCACAATACTGATTTTGTGAGACCCGATGACATTGATTAGCATTTTCATTATGTATAAACAAGCATCAATCATATAAGTTGTAATGAAAGGTGTGAATTTTTTTATATTTCACTTGTGTGTGTAAATTGTCATTAATAATATAAAGTTGTAAATGTGTGTAAAGAGGCATAACTCTGACTGTTTAAAAAAGTACTGTAATATTACAATTAAATAGGCATACCTGGTCATACATCTTGTTGTTTATTGTACACAATTATTTTTGATATTATAATGTGTAAAGGATGACATATATTTGCATACTAATGAAAATTAAAATAGTTTTAAAGATTCAGTAAAAACCTCATGTGAAATGTTTTCTCCATTGGATACAAAATGTGTAAAAAGGAGGCATAATTCTGATTGGGTGAATTAAGTTATAATATTATTACAATATTATCAAATTGGATTCAATAGACATACACACACATTAATATTAACATAACAAACAATAATAATAATTCTATCAAAGTGAAATTATTTCGAGTGTTATTGATAATTTATATATTCAGTAACCGCATCAGTACATTTCTCTCGTTCGGACTTAATCCAGGGTTGCTTTGTGGATTTCTGCTGTAAAAAGGATCTTCGGATCCTTTATATTGATTGTTCCTATTTAGAGGATCTTGGAATCCTTTAAATCGATTGTTCCTATTTAAAGGATCTTGGAATCCTTTATATCCATTGTTTCTATTTTGAGAACGTTCTGGTCCTTGGTTTGTTGTGTAATTGGAATATGATTCCATCCCAAGGTGTTCATTCAAGTTATTTTTGATCATTTTGGCAAGTTCACTAGTGCCCAGTGCTGTAAAGTGTACTCCATCACTAAAAAAGTATTCATTGAGTTTGTTGATGTATGGATTTTTGAGAATGTAAACTTTATTGGATGCCAGATGTCGAAGTTTGAAATTTATTTCATCCACATTGTTGTTAAATACTTCTTGCTTCAGCCTATGAAATAAAGGCGACACATGTAGCTTACTATTTGGATTTTTTTCTTGGAATTCACTTATGAGGCTTTCAACTTCTTTCATTATTTTTTCTGCTGATGATCTTGCTTTAGATAGATCATTGCTGCCGACAATAACGACCACATTGTCGCTTTGTATTGTTGTATTTAAGATGAATTCTTTTGCACCATTAACGTTCTTTTTTCCTTCTGTCAAAATATGAATTTTTACCTTTTTGTATTTGTAGAGTCTTTTCTCTTTTAAATAATTTGCATGGGAGTCTGATATAATAAGTAGATCAACTTTATTATCAGTGGTTTGAGTATCTTCGTATTTTTTGTCTTTTTGAATACTTTCTAATTGTGTTGGTATTTCTTTCTCTTGAAGTATTGAAAACCGATTTTGAGTGTGTACATTATATGACGTATTTCCTATTTCCTTTTCACACTCCTCTTTTTCAATTATAGCTGGTTTATGTTTGTGGTGTTCCAAGTCTTTAACTCGAAGTTCAAGTTGATGTATTATGTGAAGTTTTTCTATAACTTCTTCTGATTTTTCTTGTAACTGTCTGTTGTAGTGATCAAAGTCCTTTGATTTTTCAGTGATAAGTTTTTCTATTGTTTGATCTTTTTGATCTAATTGCTTTTGTAATGCCCTGATTGTTTCTTCTTTTGCCTCTTTTTCTCTCTCTAGGCTTTGTATTTTTATTTGGGGCATCTCACTATTGTCATTTGTAGAATTTGTTTTAACTTGAGTTTCAACTGCTATGATTTTTTGGTTCATAATTTCTATAATTGGTTGAATGTTATCTATATCTATTCTGCATGAGTAGAGATTACAGATTTTTCCTTCTATTCTCTGGATGGAAGATGTCAAATTTTGATTTAATTCTATTTGTTTGTCTAGTTTCTCACTTAATTTCTTAATATCAGTTGATCTTGTTTGCTTTGACTTCCTAGTGGGGCTAGGATTGCACACTTTGTTCAAACTAACTGGATCCAAGTCTATTAGGGTAGTATTTAAAGGGTCCAGTTCATCAGTAGATTTATCACCGAAGTATTCATTTGTATTGTCAAGTGTTTGATCTTCACTGATTGATTCTTTTGTTTCATCTTTTTTTGACGGGGAAGGAGATACATGTACCTGTAGCTCAGATTCTGTATTTAATTCTACAGTTTCTTTTAATTCTGTTTCAGATTCATTTATTACTTTTTTGAGTTTGGTGTCTGAATCTTGGTCTTCTTCACGTTCTATGTTTGTTTCGATTGGGTCTTTGTTATCAAGATTGTCATTTTGGTCCTTACTTCGGCATGCATTAACAAATTCTAATAGTTTAGGGAATTCCTCTTCACCAAAAACAGTATACCCATTTCCTTGAATAGTAATTGTTCCAGTTTTCAAATATATCTTTATAAGAAAAAGTCTTGGGTTATCTACTTTTGTCATCTTGTCATTATCTACCTTTATTTGTATTTCATGTGTTTTCTCAGAGTTAATTTCTTCCCAATTTATGCTGAATTGTTTATTTTTTCCCAATTGTTCCCAGTATCTCATTGTCATACTTTTTATCCAAAGATGTAGTCTTTCCTTACTGGTATGAAAACTGTACATACTTGCTTTTGGTTTATATTGGTTTATTTTGATAGTTTCATACGGAATTTTCTCGATTTTGGATGGTTCAAAGGGAGGTAATTTAAGAGACTGAATGTATTCATCGTAATTAAAAGTTGAGTTATCACTGGTGAACGGGAACGGTGGCATTTCTAAGGAGCTCATCTTGAATTGTTTGTAAATATCTTGTTTATTTGTAGCTATGACTCACTCTTGTCAGTATTGTGATCATTTTATTGTTTAGAGCATGGACGCTGCCATCTTTTCCTTCAACCGGAATTCAAAGCACAACTTTTTTTTAAAACAGTAGCAGTAATATTGACTAAACAAATGGGGTTGGTAAATGACAATTAAATAACATACCTATGACCAATATCTCATTAAAAATTACAATGCACAGACAGTCATCTGATGAATTGATTCTGACATAAACTGATACAGATGCATATTAATCAAGGGACAGATGCGAAATATGAACTGGGACCCAGTCCAATATTAAATAACAGAAATTGCCGGTACAGCTTTGAACAATTTCCGAAAATATTAATTATATCGCTTTTGTCAGATATTTAAATATTGCATTTGGACACCTTCGATAACCATTTCCTACTATACTTCATAGATAGTATTATTCAATAGATAGTATTATTCATTATATAAAAAAAAATATGCACTTCATTTCGCAGACCGTTTATTCATTCGTTTTATGTCAGAGGCGGATTTAGGGGGGGGGGCAGGGGGCCCGCCCCCCCCTTTTTGGGAAAAAAATTGGTTGCTTATAAAGGGAATCACTGAAGCGTGACTCGAGCGGGCCCCCTCTTAGGTCAGTCAGTGGGCCCCACTTATGAAAATTTCTGGATCCGCCACTGTATGTGTTTGATGTGTTTGAGCTTTTGATTTTGTCATTTGATTAGAGTTTTGAATTTTCCTCGTAGTTTAGTATTTTTTTTAACGTAGTTACACTAATTCCATTGAATTTTGTTTAGATGAAAGACAATAACTAAGGTAAAACCTCTCAACAATCATAGTTGTTATATAAAAACTAAGGAGATATGCTTAAAATGTTACATAACATATATATCTACCTATTTGAACAACCCTATTTCAAAATTTCAATGGAAAAAGTTAGTTTGTATACTTATTGAAAACCAAACATTATTGATGAATCCAAATGATCCATACATATAATATTGGACCTGTACAAATTTAGAAATGTTGGTCAGTGCAAACCTAGAAGATGTCAGAAGAAAATTCAGTACATCTAAAATATTCCGCATCTTCAAACTCTCTCAAGGAGATATTGTACATAAATAAACATACTTTTTGAATTCCTGTTTTTGTAATAAATTGTGAGTTTAATCTTACTACATCTGGTATTATAATTATTATTTCCAAACATAGCTAACAAAAAAGGTGAGGGAATCGCAAGAACTCATAAATAGAATAATAATAAGAACCCTGGTCCGCCAATTGCCACTAAGTTGCAACCATTTAGATTTTTTAACATTGAATTAACAGATTTACTTCACAATACATCACTCTGCAAATTTTCAGGAAGTTTAAAGCAATTTGAAAATTTTAACATTTGTACTGTTTCCATGGCAACAGTAGTATAAAAATGCCGGTTCTGCCACAAAGCTACTTTTAGCACAAAAAGTATGAGAAAAAATGAAAAAAAAAAGCTTTAAAAAGTGATGAATATCTATTTACCAACCTACAACATAAAATATTCAAAAAAATAAAAAAAACACTTTAAAAGAATATAATTGTAGGGTAAGAAACACAGGCACTTGAGACAAGTGCCTGTGGTAAGAAACAAAAAAATAAAAAAATGTCTTTTGTTGAAAAAATGAATGACAACAAATTTATAAATGATAATGTATTTGAGGAAAAGGCCAAAGATCAAAGTTTAAAAATTTTGAAATGGAAAGAACTTCCAATTGGTGTGATTTATAAAATTTTAAAAGTGTTAGAAACAGATGGTAAATTTGGAAAAAGTAACATTCTTACCTTAAAAAACAGAGAAGGAGAAACAAGTAAGGTGTAGGCTTGTAGTGGATTCAATAGAGAGAATGAACCTTTAGAAGGAGCTTTTGTAAAAAGTACAGGTTTTAAAGTGAGTCAAAAAACTAAACAGGAGTACTTATCTTACAATCTTGTAAGACAATAAAAAAAAATGGGTTAGTTTGGGGAAAAAAATGGGGAAGCTGGGGTACAAAAAAAATTTCTTTTAATCCAACAAATTTTTTTTTTTTTTTTTTTTTTTTTTTTTTACGGCGCATGCGCAGTAAGAAGAAAAAAAAATAAAATTGAAAAATAAGTTAAAGGGGAGCATTAGAAGAGGTAATAAGAAATATGGCATCATTACAAAATATGAGTGCTGAGAAATTACCAAATGTTTGTGGGGTTAAATTGAAGAGGAAAGAAGGACACTGTCAAATTAAATTAAAGAAGATGGAAAATGTTGGAGACACAAAGAACAGCTGAACCATGATAATAATGATGATTTAATTACTAATGGTAAACTACAGATTAACAAAACCATTAAGGAATTGCAACAAATTGCCAGGGAAGAAAACTTAAAAGGTTATAGTAAATTGACAAAAATTAACTCGGTAAACCTTATTGAAAGCAAAACAAACCAAAAATTAAAAAGAGAAGAGGTTTTTTCTATGAAACAGTTAAAAGCACTTGCTAAAAGGAGAAAAAATAATAACTATTCTAAACTAACAAAAGAAAATTTAAGTATTTTAATTATTAATAATATTGAGAATGCTTCCATTGATGAAGAACTAGAAATAACAGAAGGAAGAACTGCATTAAATGGTGTATTTAGCACAGTAAAAATTAAACAAAAAAAGAAAAATGATGTAAATACATTTTTAAAGCTGTGTAAAAGCACTATTATTAGCAAAATACAAGAAGTGTTGACCCAGAAAAAAGGGTTGGAAGTGGAATTAGTTTTAATAGTTGAAATGAAGAAACTAAGCACTAAGGCAGCAACCATTTGATTTTCTGGGGGGGGGGGGGGGGGGGGCTATGGTTTTTTTTCTGTGCAAACTTTTTTTTTCGCCTTCGGCGAAGAACAATCTATTTTTTTAGCGACAAACCGAAGACAATTTTTTTCTTTCAATTTTAGCATTACATATAGTGGCAGCTGAGGGTGAAACAAACAATTTTTTTTACTCAGGGTCCAAAACAAATTATTTTTTTCACCAAAACCTGGAAACAAACTTTTTTTTCCAAAAAAAACCATAGCCCCCCCCCAGAAAATCAAATGGTTGCTGCCTAAATCACCTGATGAAACTATAATAACAGAACCCTCTTTTAAATCCTTGCAGATGACTATTTTTGAGACAACAAACCTTGAGCAGGAAATTGATGATGCAGTTGAAAAGATCAAAGAAACAATGTCCAAATATCAAAGAGAGGGCAGTGGGTGGGTGTTTAGTCAAATAAAAAGATTAGATATTCATTTTAGTAAGTTTAAACCACTAGCTGGAAGTTCATTTATGCAAGGATTTGTATAGTAAGAAATTACTATACAAATCCTTGATTTATGGCACTTCCAAAACAACTATTGCTAAAGAAGGCAATTATCAATGTAAAAAATACAGATAATCAATGTTTTAAGTGGGCTATTCTTTCAGCACTTCATCGTGATGAGGTAGATCAAAAACAGACTGATAGGGTGAAACAATATGAGAAATGGACTAATGAACTCAACTTTAAAGGTATTGAATTCCCAGTGTCACTCAAAGCAATTGATAAGTTTGAAAAGCTTAACCCAAACATTAATGTGAATGTGTTAGGATATGAGACATCCCCCTCAAAAGATGAACTGGAAGTTTATCCTTTAAAAGTATCAAAAAACAAGGGTGAAATTATGATAGATCTTATGTTACTAATAAATAATGATAAGGATGGTAAAAAACAGGAACATTATTGCTGGGTGAAAAGTTTATCAAGACTTTTAGGATTACAAGTATCATTAAATAGTCATAAGGTTTTCTTTTGTAGAAGGTGTTTCAATCATTTTACTAAACAAAACATTTTGGATAAACATCTTGAGTATTGCAGTCAGAAGGAAGTGGTAAAAATAGAACTACCAGAGCCAGGAACCTTTACACAATTTGACAATTACAACCATGCAATGAGAGTTCCGTTTACCATTTATGCAGATTTTGAATGTTTTGTGGAGAAAATTGACACATGCCAACCCAACTCATCAAAATCATACACAAAACAATACCAACATCATGAACCCTCAGGATATTGCTATTACATCAAATATGAACATAAACACTATAAATCACCAGTTTTGTACCAGGGGCCTAATGTGGCTAAAACATTTGTTAGAGAAATGGAGAAAGAGATGTGGAAAATTTACAATATTTACAAAGAAAAGAAAGACATGGTGATGACTGAGGAAGACAAGAAAAGACATGAAACTAGCATGACCTGTCATATTTGTAGTAAAGACCTTAATGGAGACATGGTTAGAGATCATGATCATATAATACAGGTAAATATAGAGGTGCTGCACATTCCAAATGTATTTTAGCATTTCAACTTCCAAAATTTGTTCCTATTGTATTTCATAATTTGAGTGGGTATGATGCACATTTGTTTGTTAAAGAGCTAGGATTTAATGGGGGGGGGGGGGGGGGGGCAAATTAACTGCATTCCTATTACAGATGAAAAATACATTAGTTTTTCAAAGAAAGTGGGGCCAATAGAGATGAGATTTATTGATTCATGTAGATTTATGCCAAACTCACTAGACACCTTGGTAAAGAATTTGATGAAGGACCAATTTAAAAACACAAAAGAGGTGTTTAACAATGAAGACTATGAATTACTTTTGAGAAAAGGGGTGTATCCTTATGAATACATGGATAGTCCAGAGAAATTAATGGAGACTAAACTACCTTTCAAAGAGGATTTTTATAGTAAACTTACTGGTGAGGATATTAATTGATGATGATGACTATGAATATGCTAAAAAAATGTGGAAAACATTTGAGTGTAAGACAATGAGAGACTTTCATAATTTGTATTTACTGACTGATGTGATGTTATTAACAGATGTTATGGAAAATTTTAGAGATGTATGTATGAAAAATTACCAACTAGATCCAATGTGGTATTACACATCACCAGGATTAGCTTATGATGCAGCACTTAAAATGACAGGTGTTAAATTGGAATTGCTGTCTGATCCTGACATGCTACTTATGTTTGAGAAAGCTACTAGAGGAGGAGTGGCTATGATAACCAACAGACATGGCAAGGCCAACAGTGATTATGACAAAATACAAGCAACTAAATATTTGACTTATTTGGATGCTAACAATCTTTATGGTTATGCCATGTCACAACCTTTACCTACAGGTAAATTTGAGTGGATTGAACCCCAAGAAATTAAAAAAAATTTAAACCATGAGGATGATCATAAAATTGGTTACATGATTGAATGTGACCTTGATTATCCTAAGGAATTACACAATAAGCATACATTGAAGACCTGTTGGTGACCTTCTGCTGTTGTTTTTTTCTATGGTCGGGTTGTTGTCTCTTTGGCACATTCCCCATTTCCATTCTCAATTTTATAATGATTACCCATTAGCACCTGAAATTATGGTAATCAACAAGGTACCTAAATTAATTCCATCTTTAAATAATAGAACTAAATATGTGCTTCATTATAGAAATCTTAAACAAAATTTATTATTAGGAATGAAATTAACTAAAGTTCATAGAATTATTGGGTTTGAACAATCTCCATGTCTCAAACAATATATAGATCTTAACACCAACCTTAGAACTAAAGCTAACAATGATTCTGAAAAGGATTTTTTCAAACTAATGAACAATTCATTATTTGGTAAAACCATGGAGAATATTAGAAAAAGGGTTAATGTTAAACTTGTAACATCAGGCAAACAAGCCTTAAAACTCGTAGCCAAACCTAATTATGATAGAAGGGTTATTTTTAGTGAAAATCTAACTGCAATACACATGAAAAAGACCAAGCTTATATTTAACAAGCCAGTATATTTAGGAAGTTGCATTTTAGATTTGTCAAAGACCTTGATGTATGACTTTCACTACAATTTTATGAAATATGGTGATAATGCCAAACTCTTGTTTACTGATACTGACAGTTTGGCTTATGAAATTCAAACAGAGGATTTTTACAAGGATATTACCCCATATGTTCAGGACAAATTTGACACATCTAATTTTCCAGCTGAACATTCATCAGGAATTCCAACAGGTGTTAACAAAAAATTGTTGGTATGTTTAAAGATGAATGTGGTGGAAAAATAATGACAGAATTTGTAGGTCTTAGAGCAAAGATGTATGCATTTAAGGTTGGTGAGGAAGTGACAAAGAGGGCAAAAGGAGTCAAAAAGAATGTCATTAAGAATGGTATTAACTTTAATGAATACAAGCAATGTCTTGACACACAAGAAGAAGTTTATAAGTCAATGAACATTATTAGACGTAAGCTTCACAATATTTTCACTGAAGAATTCAACAAGATTGCTCTCTCAGCTAAGGATGACAAGAGATATATATTGTAGGATGGAATTAGCACACTATCATATGGACATTACAAAATAAATGAATAAAATTAGTATTCATGGTGTAATTCTTCCAAACAAACCCCTGTCCAACAGTGAACTTGAAAAGACTGCTCAAAAACTAGGAATTATAAACTTTAGAGGTGTGTATATGAGAGATACCTTACCACCCAACCCACACCACATTGAATGTGGAATTTTAAATCATGATAGTTTTAAAGGTCCTGGAACACATTGGACTTGTTGGTATAAACATGGATTGGTAAAGTATTACTTTGACTCCTATGGATTGCCACCACCTGATGAAATGGTGAACTACTTACAGCCTGAAATTCGATATAGCACTGATGAATTACAGCAACGAGGCTCAGTGGTGTGTGGCCACTTTTGCCTATATGTGTTAAAAGTGTTGACAAGTGGAAAATCACTAGAAGATACAATCTTTTCACTCTATAAATAAATGGATAAGTTTGGATCTCATGCAAGAAAGCGCGCACCCCTTTGGCAAATGCTGCAGGATTTGGATATGAATGACAATCGCATTACTAGCCTAGGATATCCCAAGAACAACTCAGATGCTGTGACAAAACAGTGGGTAACCCATCAAATGAAAAATGGTAAAAAAGACATCAATGACCTAGAGGCTGCGCTTAAAGCAATCTCAAAAGAGCTTGAAGCAATGAAAAAACAGCTGAATGTTATTAAAAAAAGATGTGGTAAAAAGTTTACCAATAACTGGAGGTAAGATGGTTGGTGGTATAGACATGCAGGGGCATTCAATCACTTGTAACGGAGATGCGCAGCTGTGTAATAATCTCCCTTTGCTAAACACGGAACGACGCAAAATGAACTATTTCACTGTCAGAGAAAGGAATAACAAAGTGTATATTTAGATAAATAATATAGTAATGATTTGGTAGACGTTTCAACAAACTTACTGGATATTTAAGAGAAGATTTTGCCATTCTTATGGAGGAATTATACCGTCTGAAATGGACTTGTGAAAAGTATAGACTTGTTAAAGAAATATTTGGTACTGGGTCTCCAATAGACCACCTGGATTTATCATTAATCCGCCTTCTATTCATTACTACATTGATTTATCATTAATCCGACCAATGAATTTTGCTTTACTTAACTAAATTTATGTTATAGTTTCACTGTTCACATATACGTTATGTGGAACATTTTAATAAAGTATCTGAACATCATCTGTATTTGGTCTCATTTGCCAGAGCTCAGTCACAGCGGAACGAACCATTAATCGACAAGAGGGAACGGTGACGCATAGCCACCCGACCCTCCTGTTACATTTTTGGTGGCCAATGTACTTCTTTAGCTCAGTCGGTTAGCCCGCTGCCTTGTAACACAGAGGTCCCGGGTTCGAGTCCCGGTGGAGACAAGCAATTTTGTAATGAAATTCGTGCTCTCCGGTTACATTGGCGCCCAACTAAAAAACCCACGGTAGTTAGAGAGGAATTCTAGCTAGGGTATGTTTGTGTGGGAGTCATAGTGGTATGATGACTCTTGAGGTGGGGGAAGTGTGACGGGATTGCTTCCCTTAGAACATTTGGTAGATACTTAGTCAGCCGTAAGCGATTGAGCTAAGGAAGTACTTCTTTAGCTCAGTCGGTTAGCGCGCTGCCTTGTAACACAGAGGTCCCGGGTTCGAGTCCCGGTGGAGACAAGCAATTTTGTAATGAAATTCGTGCTCTCCGGTTACACACTAATCTTCCATTGTCAACAACAGCTAATGAACCTGTGACCAAAGGATGGTATGCAAAAAACTGGCAAGACTTGGTCAAGAATTTCTCCAACAGGGTAAATGATCTTGAAAAGGAGATTAGGGGAGAAAGGTCTCGGCGTGAGCTTGGTGTTGCCTCTGAAGGGGATAATAACATTGATAGGATTAAGGAACTTTTAGGGTAACCTCAACAACCTTTCCCATCCTGATTAAAAGGGTGGGAAAGCTTGAAGGCTTGACATTATTGTACATCTGACTTTTAATCCAAGAGTTAAACTCTGCAGGATAACCCTTCCACTTCACAAACACCTCATTAATGCACTGGCGTAGCACATGGTACGGTTGGTACGGTTCCGACCGTACCAATTTTTACTGCAGGTACGGAAAACCGTACCAAAAAAATCTAAATATTAAAAAAAAAAAAATATGCTAGAATAGTATGCAAACTGCCATACAATAAATGTTTTACATTTACCTCTGTCTGTTTTCTTAAAGAAAGAAAAAAAAAACGTCTTTCAACGTAAAAAGTACTGAACATGTCAATGTACGTAACCGCAGTACCGTAATCAGTTTATTGATTACCAATTAATGATTAGTTAATCGAAACTGTTAAAGATGCTGTTGCGGATAATGTTGGGTGTTGTTATTGGTTCATGCGCCAATCTGACACAGACTGAATAAACTGAAACTGATGGATAATCTGAAGAATGCTATAGCCAGCAACAATCGACAGTTAATTCGGAAAATCTCCACATGATGTTACTAGCTCTTTAAGTTTAATGCATCAGTTTGGAAACATTTTCGAGGTCGAAGAAGCCAGCAGTTTTTCTTTTGATTAATTGTTGCAAGTTTTGATTCTAGATGATGTAGATATAAACCTCAAAACAATTGGAAATAGTTATATTATTGTTTGCACAATGCCATATCCTTAGGTTTGCAGGTAAACGATATATGTAATGATTTCACTCGTTTTTCTTTGTTGATAAAACCACCACAAGTCAAGTTCAGTTGATTGATTGTTTATTTTCTTAACGTACAGTTGCAAATATTTCGAGAATAATGTCAATTGAAATCAGAGGTGAGAGCTTTTTTTATAATGTAAGATACCGTATTGCAAAAGGGGATATAACCTTTATCGGGACTCCGGAATTGTTCATTAAAAGTCGGAATTGGTTATGTTCGGGACTTCGTAAGACTTCTAAGGCTTCATACCCTTTCTGCACTGTGCCTTTGTTTGAGTGCCCTTCCGTAACATAAACCCCGAACATAAATCACCATTGTTTCACATAACTGTACTTCACCAGGAGTCGGTTTTCGTGAGACCGCCGATTTACTCTTTCCATTGTTTATTACAATATTTTAGAAAAAACTGTAGGAATGGTGTAGAATTTATGTAGAAAGTACATGTATTTTTAAAAAAGAATCGCGATCAAGGGACAAAAACAAACCAGAGAACAAATAAGACACATAAGGACAAACAACACCATTCAACATTGAAAACTATAAAATCAAATTAGAAACACGGACCGCTAAAAAAACTGGTGCAACTAAAGCGGCTCCAGAAGCGTAATCAGGTCCTTCTTGCAAGACAACCGTTGTCCAAAAAATCACGGTAATCGCGACAGGCTCTCTAGTAAATGTGCATATGACAAAATCGTACACAATACATGTAAACAAGATACAAATTATCAAGAACACAGTGATTTATTTCAGTTCTTCATCTTGACAGTCGCTGCATTATCATTTAAAATATTTATATCCTACCAGGCCAAGATGACCCCCTAGTGTCGACCTAAGTGATTGTCTTGAACATTCACATTAAAACATTTAACATGTTAACTCTTCCGCAATTTTGCCCCTGTCCCAAGTCAGGAACCTTTGTTTTTCTTGTTTGTTTTCAATTTTAGATCTTTTGTGTGTAATGGGGTCTAGAAAGGTGTGCATCCCCCAAAACAAGTTGTTTCTGGGCCGGCAGTCCTATAATAAAAGACTTCTGAGGTTCATATCATTTACACTCAACGTGTTTTATCATGTTTTTTTTTACTATCAATGTTTAACCCGAGTTGGGGTTTGATAGTTAAAAAATCAGATACTATCCGAATTCGGGTTCAACATTGATAGTAAAAAAATATGCACTAAAAAACGTTGAATGTAAATGATATAAACCTCGGAAGTCTTATATTATAGGACTACCAGACCGGCTGCAGCTTATCCCTGCATGCAGTGTGTGAGGATTGTCGTAGTTTTTTTACCCATTCCCGATCCTCATTCATTTTTCTATTCACTATAGCTCAAAAATTGCTAGCCGCACTTTGATTGTTTTATTTTAAAAATAATAATATTAAGATTTTATAATAATAAACTGACAGAAATCACTTGTAAATCATGAATTTTGCACAATGATTTGTCGCGAGGAATAGTATGACTGTGACAGTGTTGTTCTCATTCACCAATCTTGCTATGTAAATGACACAAAAATAGAAAATAAACTACAAAACCTGCAAGACACAGACATTCTTTTTTTTCAAATTGTCTTGTAAAAAATGCTGCTGTTCAAAAACATTTTTTAGTGCCAGGAAACTCTCAGAATGCAGGATTTTAACGCTATAAACCCCAGAGCTTCGGGGGGCCTTGAGCGGCCCCCATACCCCCTGCCGTAATACAGACTCGCTATGCGAGGCTGGATGGGCCACTTCGTGACCCATATGTCTAATTTGCCAAAACCGTACCATTATTTTTCGGCATGCTACGCCTATGTAATGCTGTTCTTGGTTCGCCTGCGGAGGATCTTTTCTATGCGGTAGATGTCCTGGTCAGTCTTCTGAAGTTCGGGCTCTTAGAAGGATCCCTGAATGTCCTCCCCATTTAAATCCTTGAGATGATAAGTGGGTGGCTGGGTGGAAAGAACTTGAGACACCTCAAAAACTTCCTCGGTCCAGCGCGGTGTGTAACCCTTTTCAAATGTGCCTTTCTTCTTGGTAATTCGAACCTTATCACCTATACGAAACCGTGCCTGCTGCATGGGAGGGAGGTCTCCATACAAATTCCAATACACCTTGTTTTCATGTTTCTTGAGGCTTGCAATCACAGGACTCATTTTAATAGATCTATGTTTGGCGGTATTGTACTGGTGAACAAGATCATCCAACACATTGATGTAGGTGCGTGTAGAGTTGGCTGAGAAATATTTGAACATCTTCTCTTTCATGGTGCGATTCCAACGCTCAACCACACTCGACTTCTCATTTTCAGTGGAGTAGAGCTCAATATCATGCTTTTGAAGCAGCTGATTTACATCCTTGTTGTAAAACTCAGTGCCTTTGTCTGTCCAAAGCTTCTTAGGCATACGCTCCTTGAACACCGCTTGAAAGGCATCCCGCACCGTCACCCCCTTCTTGTTTTTGAGTGGTATCAACCAGCCATATTTGGAGAAGATATCGATAATGCTCAGGATGAACTTATTTCCCTTGTTGTCCCTAGAAAGCACTCATATCAACATGTCGGCCGCCCAGGTCTCATCCACACCACCCACTACCACACGGCGTTTCTGAAACTTACGTTGAACTGGTTTGTGCAACTCCTCAGCTAAATCATCTGTCCAGCGAACTTTTTTTTTTAATAACCAGACCAATTCGAGCTTTGGTACCGATGATGGGTCCGACGATGCTGCGGTCCATGCGTTCGCGAGTAGTAGGGTTGGGAATGGTGTTAAGCGAGGCTAGCATAGCTTTGTCACAGATTGAGTTGCGTGAAGTGGTATCCTTATGCTGGGCATAACAGAGATCGTGGTGATATGCAGCTTGGTCCACTCGATTAATGGGTTTTGACCAAGCCTTTGGGGTACCATCGGGGAGTAGTCGCTTGCTAAGTTTAGTTCCTGGCCCGGTAAAGTTGTGTCCAGGTAGATGCATTTCCATGGGTAATCGATTGATTAGTTTGTTCATAAATCCTGCACCAGTTGTAGCAACAAACTGAGACTTTTTAGAACCACAGACTTTGCACTGACCCACCTTTCTTCGTCGTCCATTGTTGGTTATTGTTTCACCAATGTTAATTGTATCTGGTTTTTTTTCTACATTTAACACAAAAGATCATTGTTATTTTATTTAAATAAATGAATGTTGAAGACATTTCCTATAATGATAACACTTTAAAAAGAAGTAATCATTACCTACTTCCACAAAGGTCAATTAGAGGGTTAATTATTGGAAAGTCTGACTGTGGAAAAACCACACTATTGAATAACCTACTCCTTCGTGATGGATGGCTTGACTATGATAGATTATATGTTTTTGGAAAATCACTTCACCAACCCATTTACCAGTTGTTGCAACAAGCTTTAGGAAAAGGCTTCCCTAAGGAAGATATTCGAAATCTCCTACAGTGTAAGGGTAAATCACCTTACTCATCGATTGATGTGGTTGATGCCTTACCACCACCACTATACCCAAGTGGTGTTGATACTTTTTTCTTTGAACAAGGGAATGATGTACCAGACCCCCGAGAACTTGACCCCTATCGCAAAAACCTTATGGTGTTCGACGATTTAATGCTGAGCAAACAGAACACACGTGAAGACTATTATGTAAGAGGTCGTCACAACAATGTTGATTGTTTTTATTTGTGTCAAAACTACTTCAAACTACCCAGACAAACCATTCGAGAAAATGCAAACTTTATCTGTCTCTTCCAGCAAGATGCTAAAAATCTTGATCATATTCGACGCGATCACTGCAATGATCTTACCAAGGAACAATTTGACACTCTGTGTAAGCATTGCTGGTCCCAACCTTATGGATTTATAACCATCGATCTCACAAGCCCAAAGTCAGCAGGAAAATACCGATGTAAATTAGAAGAGTTTTATGTAAACTAATTATATTAAAGGGATGGCATCCAATATTGTAGATATAAATATGGATCAGTATGAAAAATTCTTTAAAATTTTGGAGAATGAGATGAAATTAGAGTTGGAGTTTGACCCTGTGGAACCTATTAAGCCAAAAAGTAGGTTGTTATGTGAAAAATGTAAGTTTGAGTGGGATCCAGTTGAACAAAGGAGTATATGTTTTAAATGTGGTCTTGTGATCACTCGCATGATTGATAGTAGTAGAGGTGATTTCGACGCGTGGAACTCTGGCCGACTGTATGGTAAGGTGCAGCGATTTTTCCAACCCCAATGTCCTACCATGACAATTCGAAACCGACAGTGCACCCATGCCACCCTGGTAAAGACCTATGTCGCAGACACTTTAATTTTGCAATAAAAAAGGGGACTGTAGTGGATACAGTTGATACCCCTAGTGATTGGGAAAGGCGTCTAAACCTTCCACCAGGTATTGGGAGCGTTTTTCCTAACACTTAAGGGTGTTCACTTCATCGCTATAGGGCGATCAACAACATTTACTTCATCGCTATAGGGCGATCAACAACATTCACTTCATCGCTATAGGGCGATCAACTGCATTCACTTCATCGCTATAGGGCGATCAACTGCATTCACTTCATCGCTATAGGGCGATCAACAGCGTTCACTCCTATAAATAAATGACATTTATCAAGATTACTGATCCTAAGCAGCGCGAAGCACTTGCAAAGGAATTGCATGACACTAAGCGAAGCATTCAATCTAGCAACATGCAACATCGTCTTGACAAGATTGGACTCAGTCGAGGCCTTTCCAGGATGTTCAAGCCTGTGGTTGAGGCTCAGCTGGAAGCAGCTTCAAAAATCACCAAAACAATTAAAGATTTACCTACAGCAGTGCCAACCCTCCCTCCTCCACCACCTGAGTTTGCTGACCCACTACCCATTGCACCACCTACAGACACAGTTCTTGGACCTCAAGCACAGCAGTATTTACAGCTCATTATGACTTCTTTTGCTGACCACACCTTTGGATTGCGATCTGAAAACGATGGTATCTTCATTGGAAGCTCACCAGTTACATTTGAGGGTGATGATATTTTTGTAGATGGTGTGAGGTATAAAGGAACCCTTGGCCTCTGGGAACTCATGGTGAAAAAGAATCCAAAATCATTTGAGCCTGAAGACCTAGAGGACTATGCACAAATCCTGAAAAGTTCCGGTGCCATGTATCAAGGCAATTCCACCCTCTCGAAAAAAAAAGGATAAGTTTGGTAGTGGGTTGCAAACCATATTTCTTCCTTCCAACTTCAAGCAGCTTCTTGATCGCTTGGAACAGCATACTAAGCAGGAAATAATGGTGTGCGCAACGAAATTGTGTCATTATTGATGCTATGAAAAAGGGTAAACATATTAGTATCAATGAATATAAGGCGCTTCATCGTAGTATCCTATAAATAAATGTTGCAAATCAAGAAAGGTTATGTTCGAAAGTATGCCTATGGTGGTAAAGGACTGTTTGACACAATCGCCAGTTTAGCTGGACGCATGTTTACTTCCTCTGCCGCCCAAACCCTAGGAAGTAAGGCCATAAATGCTGCCACCAATGCAGCCTTGAAAGGTGTTGAAAAGGGAGCTTCCAAAGCCGTCGACCATGTGGTTGATAAAGTGACCCGCCCCAGAAAACATATTAAAACCCCTTCTCAACAGCCTAGTGTTCAACATAAAAAGCCAGAGCAAGTTCGGTTAAACAATCTAATCTCAGGCTCAGGCATCAAAACCATCCACGACTTCGTCCAACGCTATAAATAAATACATTATGTCTGACATCCTTACAATCACTGAAGGGTTAACCTTCGACGAAAGTCTCAAGGAATATCAAGTTCGAGAATATGAACCACAAGCTGGTGCCCAGGTAAACAACCCTGGTGCTGAAATTCGAATTAACATTGAAACCCAGGATTTGTTCCTACACCCCGCCGAGAGTTATCTCGTGGTAGAAGATCGACTTCTCAAGAATGATGACACAACATATGGAGATGCTGATCTTGTGTCACTCGCCCATAATGGTATCATGTATCTTTTCAAGAGCATTAGTTACAGACTTTCAGGTCAGCAGATTGAACATATTAATGACCCAGGCATAGCCACCACTATGTTGGGAATGTTAACCTACCCCGACGACTTTTCCAAATCACAGGGTCTCAACCAACTGTGGTATAAAGATTCTTCCCCCAATGCTGAGGCTGAGAACATTGGATTTGCAGCCCGTCATGGATACATTATCACCAAGCCCACCAACAAAGGATCGTTTTCCTTTGCCATCCCCCTAAAACATATTTTTGGATTCGCAGATGATTACAACAAAATAGTGTATGGCTTTAGGCATGAACTCTCACTTGTTCGCGATTCAAATTCTAATGCCATTTTGAGAGCAGCTGCTGTCAATGATGCAGCAAAGATTGTCCTAAGTAAACTATCATGGTTTGTTCCTCATGTCACCCCCTCAGACGAAAATAAGATGCAACTGTACAAAACTATCCAAAGTAAATCCAAAATTCACTGTGGATTTCGCATGAGAAAATGTGATTCCATAGCTGTCCCCCAAGCCTCACAGTTTAACTGGCGCCTAGCTGCCAAGAGTGGTCGCGAAAAGCCTAGATATATCATTGTTGCCTTCCAAACCAACAGAAGTGGTAACCAAACCCATAATGCTGCTGTGTTCGATCACTGTCGATTGCGAAATATCCATGTCACCCTCAATGCTGAACGTTATCCAGCAGTGGACTATAATGCAGTTTTCAGTGAAAATAGAATTGCCAGAGTGTTCAAAGAGGCCTCCAACTTCAGAAAGAAATTCCATAACATGGACAGTCTCCTTAGTAACGGTGGTATTAATCCCTCCGATTTCATCGACTTGTACCCCTTGTTTGTGATTGATGTGAGTCATCAGTCTGAGCGTCTCAAAGAATCTACTGTAGACATTCAAATCAAAGCAGAATTCGCCCGTAATGTTCCAGCCAACACTGAAGCGTTTGTACTTGTCATTTCAGATAGAATCCTACAGTTTGAATCTGATGGTCAAAAGATGAATGTTGTGTACTAAATAGTAAATGGATAAAATTCACCTACAACTCCTCTTTGCCAGTCATCCCGCTGAAGTCTATGCAATTGTAGTAAAGGCTAGTAAACAACTCAAGGAGCAGTATGATGGCATCGAAAAGTGGAAGCAAAAATATGTAACAATGGTCTACCATAAATAAATGAATAACACATTGTTGCAGCAAATTGTTGATAATACCAACCCAAAGCATGGGTTTTCCTTCATTGTCTCTGGAAATGATAGTCAAATTCTTAACCGATTCAACCCTCCACTACAACTCCAGGAATCCAAGGCCTATGAAATGGCATTAGTAAACCTGGAAACTTATAACTCCATACCCAACATTCATACAGGTAACAATTCCTTCCGCTACTCCCCCGACGATGGTGCCAACTGGTTTCCCATCGCACTAAGCACAGGTTCCTATGACATCGAAGACATCAACAGTGAGATCCAAAGGCGGCTGCGACTCAACAAACACAAAACAAAAATCATCATCGATGCAAATCGGGCAACCCTAAGAGCAACGCTAACCCTCAACATACACTATCAAGTAGACTTTAATGTTGCCAATAGCATCAACACTGTTTTGGGATTCGAGCGACAAATTTACACATATGATATGACCACAAATGGCTATACAGAAGGAAAAAACATTGTAAATATCATCAGCATCAACAGCATTTTGGTAAATAGTGATATCATCCATGGAAGTTATGTGAATGGAACACAACAGTCTACCATCTACAGCTTCTTTCCTGCAGATGGTCCTGGTATGAAAATCATTCAAACCCCCAAAAATCTAGTATACTTACCAGTAACCTTGCGAACCATCAATCGTATGGAAACATATCTCAGTGATCAAGATGGTAGACCCATCGATTTCAGGGGTGAACATCTCACCATCCGCTTTCATCTTCGTCAGGTATAAATAAATGACTTATCACGAACAAGGTTTAAACTTAACAAAAGGTCAAGCTGATAAACTACAACAGGCGGCCAAGAAAGGTTGTCCGGTCTCCATTCGTTTGTCCCATGCAAACCTACAAGGTGAACACAAGATGTTACTCACCACCCGTCAGGTTCAAAAGATTGCCAAGCTTCTACAAAAGGGTACTGGTGGTATGGTTCTAGAGTTGAGTGCAACCCAATTAAAGGAAAACATACAAAAGGTTGGTGGCTTCCTACCCATGTTGGCTGAGCTAGCAATGAGGGCACTTCCCATGCTAGCAAAAACCATTCTACCCGCCTTGGGTGTTGGAGCCTTAAGTGGCCTTGGTGGTGTAGCTGTCAACAAGGCCTTAGGTTCTGGGTTGTACCTTAAACGTGGTGGATGTGTTTGTACTGTAAAACCTAGTGGCAATGGTCTCTACCTCAAACCCTCAAACGCCCGAATCATTTATGGTGATGGACTCTACTTAAAGCATGGTCAGCAATTCCACAGTGGAGCTGGTCTAATCTTAGGTGCTAACAGCCCCTTCAAAAATATTCCCCTCCTCGGTATGCTCTTATAAGATAAATGAATGATTTAGATTCTGAATATCGACAAATCAAAGTCGAATGTATGGAAGACCAACTAAATGCAGTTATTCATAAGTATAAACATACCTTACAAATCTACAAACGCCTAGACAAATTTGCATCTGTAGCATTGGGTGCTTGTTCTGTGGCCAGTTTGGTGTTAACCAGCTGCACCATGGGTTCAGCTTTAACTGGTATAGGTATTATAGCCTCCCTTCCCCTAGGATCCCTTGCTTGCTTAAGTGCCATTAGTGTAATGGTACTCACACTAATCTCAAAGCGTATCATGAAAAAAAAAGAAAAAACACTGCGATACCTTGCAATTAACACTGTCCACTAAATTTTTGGTTGAACAATGTATTAGTACTGCTTTGGCTAATGACAAACAAATTGATGATGCTGAGTTTGGAAAAATCTCCACCTGCCTCAAAAACTACTACAATGAAAAAAATAATCTCCAACAACCTTCCACCACTTTTAGTGAGGACCTTAATGCGCATGCGCCGTAAAAAACATCACACATCATTCCATTACACTTCACTCCGCACATCGTGAAACGATGTGCTCCATTCCGCTTCACTTCATGATGTGCTCTGTTTTAAACATAAAAAAAAACTTTTTTTCAACCCAACAAATTTTTGTTGGATTAAAAGAATTTTTTTTTTTTTAAAATAGTATAAAGTGTTACGTAAAAACATCATAAAGTGAAGCGTAATAAAACATATTGTAAAACAATGTGTAAAATGATGTTTTTACGTAACACTTTATACTATTTAAAAAAAAAAAAAAAAAAAAAATTTCAACCCAACAAATTTTTTGTTGGATTAAAAATTTTTTTTTACATATTTATTTTACAAAGCACTTATTTATTTTGTTAAACATTAAAAGTAATTTTTATTAGTTTTTTAGTCTCCAATTAAACACCCAAAAACTTAGCCATCTTTTTACTGTCTTACAAGATTGTAAGATAAGTACTCCTGTTTAGTTTTTTGACTCACTTTAAAACCTGTACTTTTTACAAAAGCTCTTTCCAAATGTTCATTCTCTCTATTCAATCCTCTACAAGCCCACACCTTACTTGTTTCTCCTTCTCTGTTTTTTAAGGTAAGAATGTTACTTTTTCCAAATTTACCATCTGTTTTTAACACTTTTAAAATTTTATAAATCACACCAATTGGAAGTTCTTTCCATTTCAAAATTTTTAAACTTTGATCTTTGGCCTTTTCCTCAAATACATTATCATTTATAAATTTGTTGTCATTCATTTTTTCAACAAAAGACATTTTTTTATTTTTTTGTTTCTTACCCTACAATTATATTCTTTTAAAGTGTTTTTTTTTTTTTTTTTTTTTTTTTTGAATATTTTATGTTGTAGGTTGGTAAATAGATATTCATCAATTTTTAAAGGTTTTTTTTTCATTTTTTCTCATACTTTTTGTGCTAAAAGTAGCTTTGTGGCAGAACCGGCATTTTTATACTACTGGCAACAGCGGCCATTTTGAAAATTCCAAAGATTGATGGCAGATCCTCACATGCCAAAGATCATTTCCACAAAGTTTCATTCAATTTGAGAGTCTTTCCGATTTTTCACATTCTTTCTGTTTCCATGACAACGGCAGCCATCTTGGAAATGTCAACCCCCGATTGCACATCTGCACATGGGGGTTAACATTATAGTAAAGTTCCATCATCATTGGTCCATTCAATTCCGAGAAATAGTCTGGACAAAAAAGTGTGGAATAATAATAACTAGATTTGTAATTGCTAGCAATAACGGATGGCACCCTCGTCCCCCCATTGCCAGGCGAAATTTTTGGTTGAACAATGTATTAGTACTGCTTTGGCTAATGACAAACAAATTGATGATGCTGAGTTTGGAAAAATCTCCACCTGCCTCAAAAACTACTACAATGAAAAAAATAATCTCCAACAACCTTCCACCACTTTTAGTGAGGACCTTAATGCGCATGCGCCGTAAAAAACATCACACATCATTCCATTACACTTCACTCCGCACATCGTGAAACGATGTGCTCCATTCCGCTTCACTTCATGATGTGCTCTGTTTTAAACATAAAAAAAAACTTTTTTTCAACCCAACAAATTTTTGTTGGATTAAAAGAATTTTTTTTTTTTTAAAATAGTATAAAGTGTTACGTAAAAACATCATAAAGTGAAGCGTAATAAAACATATTGTAAAACAATGTGTAAAATGATGTTTTTACGTAACACTTTATACTATTTAAAAAAAAAAAAAAAAAAAAAATTTCAACCCAACAAATTTTTTGTTGGATTAAAAATTTTTTTTTACATATTTATTTTACAAAGCACTTATTTATTTTGTTAAACATTAAAAGTAATTTTTATTAGTTTTTTAGTCTCCAATTAAACACCCAAAAACTTAGCCATCTTTTTACTGTCTTACAAGATTGTAAGATAAGTACTCCTGTTTAGTTTTTTGACTCACTTTAAAACCTGTACTTTTTACAAAAGCTCTTTCCAAATGTTCATTCTCTCTATTCAATCCTCTACAAGCCCACACCTTACTTGTTTCTCCTTCTCTGTTTTTTAAGGTAAGAATGTTACTTTTTCCAAATTTACCATCTGTTTTTAACACTTTTAAAATTTTATAAATCACACCAATTGGAAGTTCTTTCCATTTCAAAATTTTTAAACTTTGATCTTTGGCCTTTTCCTCAAATACATTATCATTTATAAATTTGTTGTCATTCATTTTTTCAACAAAAGACATTTTTTTATTTTTTTGTTTCTTACCCTACAATTATATTCTTTTAAAGTGTTTTTTTTTTTTTTTTTTTTTTTGAATATTTTATGTTGTAGGTTGGTAAATAGATATTCATCAATTTTTAAAGGTTTTTTTTTCATTTTTTCTCATACTTTTTGTGCTAAAAGTAGCTTTGTGGCAGAACCGGCATTTTTATACTACTGGCAACAGCGGCCATTTTGAAAATTCCAAAGATTGATGGCAGATCCTCACATGCCAAAGATCATTTCCACAAAGTTTCATTCAATTTGAGAGTCTTTCCGATTTTTCACATTCTTTCTGTTTCCATGACAACGGCAGCCATCTTGGAAATGTCAACCCCCGATTGCACATCTGCACATGGGGGTTAACATTATAGTAAAGTTCCATCATCATTGGTCCATTCAATTCCGAGAAATAGTCTGGACAAAAAAGTGTGGAATAATAATAACTAGATTTGTAATTGCTAGCAATAACGGATGGCACCCTCGTCCCCCCATTGCCAGGCGAGCGGCAGCCATTTTGGAAATTCGAAAGTCAAAGAGTGCATCTACACCTGCAAGTCATCATTTTTGTTAAATTTCATTCAGTTTGGAGCATTTTGAAATTTTGGACAATTTTGCTGTTTCCATGGTTACGGCGGCCATTTTGGAAATTCCAACTTCAAAATTCAACTCCGCACATGACAGTCACTATTCCTGTAAAGTTTCATCCCGTTTGCAGCACTTAATTTTTTTTGGAAATTTTGAACATTTGTGCTGCAACCATGGTTACAGTAGATAATTCCAAAATTCTAAAAGCGTACATCTCATTGCCACATGTCATGTTATATATCAATACAGTTTCATTGACTTTGGTGCACTACTCTCTGAGAAAATGCTGATTTTATGGATTTTTCCATAGGGTCAATGCAAAACTTGGCCCCAGTTTCCATGACAACGGCGGCCATTTTGAACTATCCATATATTGTCTTGACATCTTGACATACTGGAGAACATTTTCATAAAGTTTCATCCAGTTGGATGTTATAACGAAAGAGTTAGAATTTTTGATATTTTAGCTGTTTCCATGGTAACGGCAGCCATTTTGAAAATTCCAAAGTCAAACTGGAAATCAGCACATGCCAGTTAACATTCCTGTGGAGTTTCTTCCAGTTTGGACCACTTTGATTTTTTTCGCATTTGTGCTGTTTCCATGGAAACGGCGGCCATCTTTTACCATTCCATAGCAAGGTGCACAACTTCAAATGGGGTTCCTCATTATGTTATAGTTCCAACAATATTGGATCACTCAATTCTTAGAAACACGATGGACAAAATGTGTGGAAGAATAATAAAAATAACTAGATTTGCCATTGCAAGCAATAGCGGATGGCACCCTTTCCCCATTGCCAGGCCAGCGGCAGCCATTTAGAATTTTTTTGCTGTTTCCATGGCAACGACGGCCATTTTGAAAATTCGAAACTCAAAAGTCAAGTCTACACAAGCTAGGCAAAATTTGTTATAAGTTTCATTAAATTTAAAGCATTTTGAAGTTTTTCATATTTTTGCTGTTCCCATGGTAACGGCGGCCATTTTGAATATTCCAAATTCAAACCCCCCTGCAATTTTTTCCCTCCATAATCATATATGCCATTTAATGTCTCTAGAGTAAATTTAACATTGATGTTCTGGAATGTTCTGTGAAAATTCAAAGTTTTGACCTTTTTGCATTGTTTCCTTGGTAACTATAGATATTTTGGAAATTCCAACGCCAAATGCCACATCTTCCAATGTTGCTCATCGTTACTGTGAAGTTTCATGAAGTTTGGAGCATTTTGATATTTTTGAAATTTTTGGTGTAGTTTCCATGGCAACATAGTAGTTCCAATGAGTTCCAAAATCACCCAACACTTGTATATAGTGGGCACCTACATTGTATTAAAATATAATGATTCTGAGTTAAAGCATATCAAAACAGGTCACCAAAACAAAAAACTGGATTTTTTCACATTTGTTTCGTTTCCATGGCAACGGCAGCCATCTTGATGGTGCCATACCCCACTGCACTATAGAATGTGGTGGTCTACATTATGGTTTAGTTCCATCAATATTGTTCAGGCCAATTCCGAGAAATAGTATGGACAAAAAAGTGTGGAAGAATAAATATAATAAGAAAAAAAGAACGGAACAATAACAATATGTCACCCCAACTCCGTTGAGGGTGCCATAACTAGAATTGCCATTGCAAGCAATAGCGGATGTCACCCTGGTCCGCCAATTGCCACTAAGTGGCAGCCATTTCGAAACTTTGAACATTGAATTAACTTAATTCACTTTACAATACATCATTTTGCGAATTTTCCGAAAATTTAAAGCATTTTGAAAATTTGGATGTTTGTACTGTTTCTATGGCAACGGCCGCCATTTTGGAAATTCCAAAGATGGATTTCAAGTCTTCGCATGCCAAGTAACATTTCCACAAAGTTTTATTCATTTTGGAACACTTTCCGATTTTTCACATTATTTCTGTTTCCATGACAACGACAGCCATCTTGGAAATGCCAACCCCCGATTGCACATCTGCACATGGGGGTTAACATTATGGTACACTTCCATCATCATTGGTCCATGCAATTCCGAGAAATAGTCTGGACAAAAAAGTGTGGAATAATAAAGAAAAAAAAAAGAATCGTACAATAACAATATGTCACCCGACCTCCGTCAGGGTGACATAATAAGAAAAAAAAGAAACGTAGAATAACAATATGTCACCCCAACTCCGTTGAGGGTGCCATAATAAGGAAAAGAAAAAGAATCGAACAATAACAAGATGTCACCCGACCTCCGTCAGGGTGACATAATAAGAATATTTCATTTCCAATTATAGGGCTTTCATGACAAGTACATAAGATTAGACATAAATTAGAGACATACAAGAAAACAACACTGTTTAATACTATTAAAAATGCTATAAAAGGCCAGGACAGAACCAGATAATACAATTTACATCTTTAAAATATACCATTTAAAATCATATACCATAAATAAGATGCGTCGACAAGGTAGGCAGACCTTCAAATTTCGGTTGGATCCTTAATCTCAAGTTCAGCACTCACTGAATGTGGGTTATTGATTGGCAGGACATCATTAACATATATTCTACATTGGCTAGAGGTATTAGGGGGTGGGGGTTGAGATCTCATAAACATGTTGAACCCCGACGCATTTTTGCGCCTGTCCCAAGTCAGGAGCCTCTGGCCTTTGTTAGTCTTGTATTATTTTAATTTTAATTTCTTCTGTACAATTTGGAAATAAGTATGGCGTTCACTATCACTGAACTAGCATATATTTGTTTAGGGGCCTGCTGAAGGACGCCTCCGGGTGCGGGAATTTCTCGCTACATTGAAGACCTTTTGGTGACCTTCTGCTGTTGTTTTTTCTATGGTCGGGTTGTTGTCTCTTTGACACATTCCCCATTTCTATTCTTAATGTTATGAGAACTTTGCAGGTTTATTAATTTTCTTAGAGAAGGTTTTGTATGCCTGTGCTTCATATGAGTACAAAAACAAATCAATGTACATTGCAATTCTGACTGCATCTTGGAATATCAAATCAACCAAACCTAGCAAACATGATGTTCATCACAAGGTATAGATTATATCATAGTATCATGAAGTAGAATGCAAATTTGTGTAAATGCTTAAGTCTCACATAGTTTATACCTGTATTTCATATGATCAGGGACTTTTACAGTAATTTGTGATATACCCACAAAACAACTTTAAACGACGGAGACAATTTAAAATGATTTTGTTGTACCGTTTATTTTATGATTGATTTGTTATCATTGAAAACAAACATTTCGTTTTAAAACCAAAGTATTCTAATGCATTTATAGCTTTACTTGTGACTCGAGTACAATGTAGTACTTGAAGTATTCTTTGATGTTTTGTCGGGTTTTTTCACTTAAGTACATGCACGTGTTATCTTACCTAAAATGGAACATTTTATTGAACAAATTGAACAATAACTTTTTTTCTGTACCACATAATATCAAGGAACGTGCCGACCCGGCAGAACAGACCTACATTTGACTAATCGGTCTGTTTAAAGACATAGATAGCAGACACACATGCTTTTAGATTTTCGTATTACGCATTATATCTTTTAATCGATTGTTTGAGGGGAAAATACAGTATTCAAAGACTCATTTTTCAATCAACCTACTTGACCGAGTTTCCTACTATCTACCTTATGCAATTATAATTTTCAATTTCTGTGTCATTTGGTCTCTTGTGAAGAGTTTTCTCATTGGCAATCATACCACATATTCTTTTTTATAAAATAGAAGAAGAGTGTTGAAATTTTGATTTAGGGGAAACAACTATTTACGGTATAAATTGATAAAAAGTTTTTTTTTTTTATGGACAATAACTCCAATACGGATTCGTCAAACAATGTTGGACAAAATGGACAGTAGGTATATTTTGATATTTTGAACATTTCTGCCTAGCCAGATATCCCCTACCTGACGGTTTTCAAGATCCTGGACAACTTTTTCATTTTGTCTCTTTGTTCTATTTTAAGCCTTGGTGCATGTTATTTATACCGGGTTTGTACTATAATTAGCAACACGACGGGTGCCTCATGTGGAGCAGGATCTGCTTATTCTTCATGAGCACATAAGATCCCTGCAATTTTTTGGTAGCGTTCGTGTTGCTCAGTCTTTGGTTTCCTATGTTGTGTTTTGTGTACTATTATTTGTCTGTTGTTTTATGTTTGTCTTACCCCCAAGGGTGACTGGGGAATAGAAATATGGTCACTTGGTCTTCTTCCGACCGGCAGTAAAACGCTTGCCGAAGTGGGGCGTCCGTTTGACTGTGCGGGATGTATCAAGTTCGCAGTCACGTCCGGTCAGAAGAGGGACGTTAAATCCGATGCCTCGTGTAAAGAGAATGCCACGCTCTTTGCACGTTAAGAACCCTTTCAACAACTCTTTGAGGGGTCCGTAGGTGGCCTGTTGCAAGGGAAAATTTCTGTCCCTATCCAATATACCCTTATTTTCCAGTGGCAGTCCAAATTTCCCCGACGATCATCCCAGATGGCCTCTATTGTATCAACCTACCTATTGTATTTATTGTGAACTTGTTATCGTCCTGAATATGCATGAAATATTTGCCACTGGGCGTTAAGCAACCAACAATCAATCAATCAATATGTTTGTCTTTGGCATTGTCAGTTTATTTTCGACTTATGAGTTGGAATGTCCCTCTGGTACTACTCGCCTCTCTTTTTTACGGCATTAAAGCATTTATAACCTGGTTATATGTTTAGCAATACGATAAAATATTGTGGCAACATCAAATCCTAACGTTCAGGCGTGATACTGTAAACCATGCAAACAATTTCTAATTTACCAGTATATAAATACATTTCCATCATAATTTCCCTTTTATTTTGGCTAACGACTTGGGTGTAGTCAAAGATTTTTAAGAGTAAAAATAATATATCATAACTGATGTCGACAGCCTTTTTTTTAGACGCCAAACACCCCCCCCCCCCCCTTTTTTTATCTATATTGGATCTAAAGCTTTATTCTGATTAATAAATGCTTAAGATAAATTTTTCCGTTTATAGTTATATATATTGAATATCTTCTAAATAGATCGAAAAACATGTCATTATATAAAGTTAAAATCTACAAAATGTAATTTCATATCTTTATTAAAAACATTTTTTAAAGAAACTTGGAGATTGTTATTTACATTATTAAAAACTTTGAAGTTTTTAATTTGACGCTAGATTATAAAAAAAAAAATACACATATTAAAAGATTCCTGTTTATTTATCAGCGACTGATTTATCGGGGAAATGACTGATAAAGAGATAATGAATTTAAAACCCACAGACTTTAATTTCTTTACATGCCATTTTAGCATATAAGCCAGTTCTAACGATCCATATGAATGGCTAGGCATTGTCAATGTTATATAAATAAAAGATTTTAGCCTGTAAGTACAAGTTCTAACTGATCACACCTTTTAACTAACGGTCTATTAGAAGGAATTTAGGTACGACAGGTTTCTATTGACACGAACCTATTCAATATCGAATTTAAGAAAAACGAATGGAGACAAATTATTTTCATTGTTGATAACCTTATTATAACTCAGAATTTATTGATTCGGACAAATAATCCGTTATCTGAGAGTTAGATTAGTCTAATATAAGTCATGTGTTGTGATTTCTTACATGTGCAGATAATTGACAACTCTTTTACAGAACAAGTATTTGTTTAGAACGAAGGATTAAATTAGAGATGGATTAAGCACGTCTTATTTTATTGATAAACTTTCGACGAAAACAAACATTCGCTAGATATTTTATTGTTTAAACTGGTAAATGAAAAATGAAATAAAGAGTAATTGTGAATAGAATTTGGATTTAAATACCACAACAAGATGCTGACCAACCAAGTATCTCATGATATAGACATGCTCCTCGAGGTAAGAATTATATTTATAACGGTTATACTCACTCAAAGTTTACTGCTCGCAGTCTTTCAAATCGAAACATTTATATTTTAACATATATTATAGTCGTGTGTTTGTCAGTTATTGTGCTTAGTGATCATTACTTCAGAAATATCTATCGTTGACTGGTCATTGTTTTTGAATGTCCAGTGGCAAATATATCATGCATGTTCTGGAATATCAAAAGAAATATGTATCGTGTACTCTAAAATAAGTATATGGCATATACAGGCTTGTTCTATGTTAATAAAAGGAGATTGAAGGTATACCTTAATGAAACAGCAACCCAACTACAAAATAACAAAAAGACCCCTAAAGTAAAACTTGCAGTCTAAAGACATGCACCTAGTAGAATTATGTAAGCTCTATACAAGTTAAGAGATACACTAACAGGTGTGCCTTTTACACATAATTATCCAAATTACGAAAAACATTATGATATACATATGCCAGCTTCTGATGGTGGTTCATGACTGGGTAAACTGAAGCAAATGGACATATGGGTATTCTAGTGTTATTGGTATTGTTGGGATGTTAACTTGTTGATGTAGGTCCTAAGGACATATGGGTATTCTAGTGTTATTGGTATTGTTGGGATGTTAACTTGTTGATGTAGGTCCTAAGGACATATGGGTATTCTAGTGTTATTGGTATTGTTGGGATGTTAACTTGTTGATGTAGGTCCTAAGGACATATGGGTATTCTAGTGTTATTGGTATTGTTGGAATGTTAACTTGTTGATGTATGTCCTAAGGACATATGGGTATTCTAGTGTTATTGGCATTGTTTTGATGTTAACTTGTTGATGTATGTCCTAATTAGTTTCATACATTTTCGGTTCTGTTTTTTTAAACTTTTTAATAATGATTAATGTTTTATGTTTCTTTACAAAAAAAAATATACGATTCAATCTCTGGACTTTAACTTTAGTATTCTTTGGAATTTAGCCCATTACTTTACTATATGTCAAACATGGCCTATATTGATATGTGTAAAGAATTTGAATTGTGAAATGTAATAGATTCAGACATCAATAGAAAAAGAAAATATCACTACTGATTTCTTCATATTTTTTCTGGATTTACCTTCATTGTGAACACTCACACCAAAAGTATACGAAAGCCAAGATAACCCCTTTAAGAGTCCGTTTAACAGAAAGGGTCCTTATCAATTCATTTAAAATCAACTTTGTCTTGGTCAGGTTGAACCTTAGTTTCTGAATAACTTCTCTATTTATTTCAAGTTTTTTTATAATTGTGTCTGAATTCAGTATGGACTAATCCAGTATTCACTTAATGAGATTCAATAGAAACATAAGAACTATCCACCATTCACCAAATGACGTAAACGTATAGGTCAACGTACGGCCTTCAACCTAGTACAGTTTTTGTGGTTTTGTTTTATATCGGTAGAAATGTAATTACTTTTCGTTAGCCCCTATTATAACCCTTTTCCATTGATTTTTCCCGTGCTATTACATCATGTTAGACGAGATAGACCTGTTTAACCTTCTGTTTATTGGACTTCATTGTTTTCTTAATACTCTTATATAGCGTCTTTTATTGAACATGAAAGAATTCTAATAAATAAAATCTAATTAACTCAAGCAACACCTAAAATCTGCAAGTTTGATAATAAAATCACATCAATCTGATTGTCAATTATTTATAAATGTTACTGTGACGCACAGACTAGCTTACATATATAAGTTTGTTATTCCTGTGTCGGATTTATTATTTATTCTAGACTGTGAAATTGTATTTGAAAAAGTTATAAGGCAAAATTTCGTCAAGGCTTTCAAAAGTGTGATAGTTTGGTTAATTTAAAACCTTTTTACTTCGGCAAACAAAGTAATACGTACGTTGATAAAAGTTTATGGCTGCATTTATTTAGATTAGATATTAATATACTGGGAAAACAAACTTTATTTAAGATATAAATATTTGCCTACAATTAATAAGAGTTTCCTTTAAAAATAATTAAATTTATACCCTATAATACTCGGATCAAATTCTCTATGGTTTCAAGTAGAAATGTTAACGTCTAAGGATCGCTGAGATGGTTGTACTGGTTCTAAGCGGCTAAGGGGGCGGGATTGGGGTGCACAATACAAGATGTCAGCTTGTATATAGAAAAGAGGTTCTAATATGAACCTTGGATAAAGTAAGAGGAATACTATCACAAACACACAGACTGACGTAGCACTTTTATTATTATAAAACTTTTACCATGAATTTACAAAAAAAAATAATATGATCATGCCAAGAAATCCTCGCTAAAAATTCCGGTCGACCCCCTACGGCAGTCATTAGTAGCTAAAGATTTGATTTCATTCAAGAAATTAATGTATGACCTTCATGTACGTGTCGCTTAGAACACGGCCATATACCAAATGGTCAAAATTAATCATCCATGTAATTTGCTCTATGGGGTATTTGCAGAATTTCAACGGAGGCAATTTCTTGGCATGAGAGAGCAACCAACTTGAAAACAAGTTACAGACTTTGCAATAGCATACACCATATTTTAGCGCTGTGGACAAAATAGAGTGTATATTATACAACATATATAAATTCTGGTGTGCAAATTCTCCTTAAAAAACGAGAATTTTTTTTTTATTTGGACAAACCAATGGTGTAATAAAAGAGTCTGTGGTTCAACTGTCATTTCCTATTATATGGATAAAACGAATAAAAATTAAATCACAATGATTCTTTCATTACAATATTTTTAATGTTTACAAAATAGCTCCCCGTGTGGTTGAAGAAAGTAACACGTATTACAATTTATAGAACATGAAAATAAATGAAAAGATCGATTTTGAAAAGCTGAGAACAAGTTTTAAATAGTATGTAATAATAATAATTGATATCTATATTATATTTGTATAATATTTTTGTATGAATAAAAGTGATATGAGGTATATGTCATTTTATATTATACTTTTGTAAAGAACACATGTTAAATAGTTTTATATGCTGTATCATAGTTCTTTTACTCACACATTGAGTCAATAATTTAGAAAACAGAATTGAGAATTGTTATACAAGATAAAAAAAAATAATACAACTGGGTTTTTACATACTTTAACGCATAACTAGAAACAATCAACATTTCATTGTTTCCTTCAAAATGGCTTTTTTAAAGAACAATATGTTTAGGTAAAAAGTCCGCTGTAGAACGATTTGTATTAATAGCAATTGAGAGATAAACGTGATTACTTTACTCCTCGATGAATAATTAAAATATGCCATAAATGAAAAAATTGAATAAGATAATTTTAGTAACTAAAAACAAACCTGTGTAAAACGATCTATAGCTATAGAAACAATCAGTCCTGCATTGTTGCTTTAAAATTATAACATTACAAACGAATTCGATTTATGTATTGAAAACTGCTTTAACGATTTAAATTAATAATTAACAAGACCAAAGTGATACTGTGCTCTTCAGTAAATACCAATGAAAAATTAATATAGTATTGAAACGAAATGTTATAAACATCTATTGCTGTAAAGCTGTCGAAGGCACAAGCAGCGTCTCAAGGCTAAGATCACAACAACCCCTTCTCCTATACATATGTATCCATCAGTGTTAACCTAGCCCCAGGTATAAATCAGTGTTAACCTAGCCCTACGTATACATCAGTGTTAACCTAGCCCTACGTATACATCAGTGGTAACCTAGCCCCGTATCCATCAGTGGTAACCTAGCCCCGTATCCATCAGTGGTAACCTAGCCCCACGTATCCATCACTGGTAGCCTAGCCCCACGTATCCATCAGTGGTAACCTAGCCCCCGTATCCATCAGTGGTAACCTAGCCCCGAGTATCCATCAGTGGTAACCTAGCCCCCTTATCCATCAGTGGTAACCTAGCCCCACGTATCCATCACTGGTAACCTAGCCCCACGTATCCATCAATGGAAACCTAGCCCCGTATCCATCAGTGGTAACCTAGCCCCACGTATCCATCAGTGGTAACCTAGCCCTACGTATCCATCATTGGTAACCTAGCCCCCGTATCCATCAGTGGTAACCTAGCCCCCGTATCCATCAGTGGTAACCTAGCCCCCGTATCCATCAGTGGTAACCTAGCCCCGAGTATCCATCAGTAGTAACCTAGCCCCACGTATCCATCAGTGGTAACCTAGCCCACGTATCCATCAGTGGTAACCTAGCCCACGTATCCATCAGTGGTAACCTAGCCCACGCATCCATCAGTAGTAACCTAGCCCCACGTATCCATCAGTGGTAACCTAGCCCACGCATCCTTCAGTGGTAACCTAGCTCCCGTATCCATCAGTGGTAACCCAGCCCACGCATCCATCAGTTGTAACCTAGCCCCACGTATCCATCAGTGGTAACCTAGTCCCACATATCCCTCAGTGATAACCTAGTCCCCGTATCCATCAGTGGTAACCCAGCCCACGCATCCATCAGTTGTAACCTAGCTCCACGCATCCATCAGTGGTAACTGAGCCCACGTATCCATCAGTGGTAACCTAGCCCCACGTATCCATCAGTGGTAACCTAGTCCCACGTATCCATTAGTGGTAACCTAGCCCACGTATCCATCAGTGGTAACCTAGCCCACGTATCCATCAGTGGTAACCTAGTCCACGTATCCATCAGTGGTAACCTAGCCCCACGTATCCATCAGTGGTAACCTAGCCCCACGTATCCATCAGTGGTAACCTAGCCCCACGTATCCATCAGTGGTAACCTAGTCCCACGTATCCATCAGTGGTAACCTAGCCCCAATATCCTAACCCTATGTATATGTCTTTGATAAACGTAGCTCAATGTTTCATTATTTGAAAGCGTAACCCCAGATATCTGCCAGTGATAAACCTAGCCGTTCCCCGGGTCCAGATATTCCTTATTGGTAAACCTAGTTATGGTATCTTCTTCTGAGTTTTCCTCACAATAAAAAAAAAGTAGATGTGATATTATTGCCAATGGGCAACTCTCCACAAGAGACCATAGTTCTTGGTACGGCCTTCAACAATGAGCAAAGCCCTTACCGCATAGTCAGCTATAAAAGGCACAAGGCTGGTGACAAAACCATCTTCTGAGATAAAGCAATGGCGTTAAAACGAACTTAAGTTCATTCTGTTGGTTTATACGAACCACACATAAGCATCAACAATAAAATCCATTTAATGAACTTCAAACATGTCAACGAAATTACAATAGATAATTGTTAAACAACGTGGTGTGATTTTAGAGATATACAATGTATATTAATAGTGGACAATGACAGGCAGCTAAACGTTTTATGTAAATAGTGATTGAAATCTTAATAACAACAATTCGGTACTGTTTGACCTTCACAGGTCAAGAACACATAAAGAATTGCCAAATGTCTCACAATGCTATAAATTATTACGTTGTATTTGCCACATTTACTATTTTAAATATAATCAAAATTAAAATGTAATAAAAAATATTGAAAAATGTACGAGTGCGCCAGGTTCTCTGAAAAAGATAACCTGGTCGGGAAGGGCAAGTCAAATTGTTCATTTGGGAGTTATATTAAATTGTAAAATTTAGTATGACTATAGGGACATCATGGGAAACATGATATGTTTTGTTTGTTTGTTTGTTTTATGATATCCTCCAAGGGGACAGCACACTCCAAATTCAGTTACAGTGTAGTTATATAGATTAATTCCATTCAATGTAGCCGCTTTGGACTGTTTTGTGTGGAATTAATAAAACTGAGAATATCATCGTTTAAAAAAATGTGGGTTTCTAGTTGAAAGGTAATACAAAACTATGTAAGAAGTTCTTTTCACGATCAAATGATAGCATCTGGAGCAAAAAAAAAATGTTCAACCTAATTTACTTATAAATGCACTTACTTGAAATTTAGTTGCTTGCAGTCTGTGGTCTACAACTTTATCATACTTTCAAAAGATAACATTAACTAGAGGCTCTAAAGAGCCTGTGTCGCTCACCTTGGTCTTGTGCATATTAAACAATGGACACGGATAAATTCATGACATAATTGTGTTTTGGTGATAGTGATGTGTTTGTAGATCTTACTTTACTGAACATTCTTGTTGCTACAATTATCTCTATCTATAATGAACTTAGCCCAGTAATTACAGTGGAAAATATTTTCTAAAAATTTACAAAAATTTATGAAAAATGTTAAAAATTAACTATAAAGGGCAATAACTCCTTAAGGGGTCAATTGACTATTTTGGTCATGTAAACTTATTTGTAGCTCTTATTTTGCTGAACGTTATTGCTGTATACAGTTTATCTCTATCTATAATAATATTCAAGATAATAACAAAAAACGGCAAAATTTCCTTAAAATTACCAATTCAGGACAGTAACCTAACAACGGGTTGTCCGATCCATGTGAAAACATCAGGGCAGATAGATCTTGACCTGATAAACAATTAAACCCTGTCAGATTTTCTCTTAATGCTTTATCTCTATCTATACAAAAGTTTATCTCTATCTATAATAATATTCAAGATAATAACCAAAAACAGCAAAATTTCCTTAAAATTACCAATTCAGAGGCAGCAACCCAACAGCAGGTTGTCCGAATCATCTGAAAATTTCAAGACAGATAGATGTTGACCTGATAAACACTTTTACCACACGTCAGATTTGCTCTAAATGCTTTGGTTTTTGAGTTATAAGCCAAAAACTGCATTTGACCCCTGTGTTCTATTTTTAGCCATGGCGGCCATCTTGGTTGGTTGGCCGGGTCACCCCACACATTTTTTAAACTAGATATCCCAAAGATGATTGTGGCCAAGTTTGGATTAATTTTGCCCAGTAGTTTCAGAGGAGAAGATTTTTGTAAAAGATTACTAAGATTTACGAAAAATGGTTAAAAATTGACTACAAAGGTCAATAACTCCTAAAGGGATCAACTGACCATTTTGGTCATGTTGACTTATTTGTAAATCTTACTTTGCTGAACATTATTGCTGTTTACAGTTTATCTCTATCTATAATAATATTCAAGATAATAGCCAAAAACAGCAAAAATTCCCTAAAATTACCAGTTCAGGGGCGACAACCCAATAACGGGTTGTCGGATTCATCTGAAAATTTGAAGGCAGATAGATCTTGACCTGATAAACAATTTTACCCCTGTCAGATTTGCTCTAAATGCTTTGGTTTTTGAGTTATAAGCCAAAAACTGCATTTTACCCCTATGTTCTATTTTTAGCCATGGCGGCCATCTTGGTTGGTTGGCCGGGTCACGCCACACATTTTTTAAACTAGATACCCCAATGATGATTGTGGCCAAGTTTTGTTTAATTTGGCCCAGTAGTTTCAGAGGAGAAGATTTTTGTAAAAGTTAACGACGACGGACGACGGACGACGACGGACGCCAAGTGATGGGAAAAGCTCACTTGGCCCTTCGGGCCAGGTGAGCTAAAAATGGACAGAATATTTTCATGATAAACTGAGAGACACTACTTGAAGATTTTTTTTTAAATATTTTTTTTCCCTTTTTCTGTATTTCACTCAATGAATGGCCTACATGTTTTAATACAGTATTTTACATGGTTAATGTTATTTAGATATCAATACATTTGTCAGTAAATAGCATCTGAATTGGGTGTATTTTAAGAATAAATTGATTTAGTTGTTTTAGTACAGTCATGGGTTTTTAGATATCAAAAACATCAATATACTTTTTCAAATCATCATTAAATTTAACGAACCTTTTTAAAGGCTTCTACTACCGTGTAGGATAAACTTTTGATTTTATCTTTAATTTCTCGTATTTAACCAATAAACGATACGCGGTGCTTTTTGTAATTGTTGAAGGTCATTCATTGCACTATTATGTGTACATCCTCGTCGATTGGTCTCTGGTTCACTAGTTGTTAAAATTGTCATTGATACTGCATCTCGATATTCTTATATTAAACGTTCTGAACGTCTAGTATATATATGTGCTAGTATATTGATATGAAATTCATAATAGTAAATGAAATAATTGAGGATATAAGTTTTCATAATAAGTATACACATTTAATTATATATTTCAGACACCAGGTCTTATTGGTGGAGACATGAGCTCCAGTATCGAGGGTCCTGACAGAATACCCAAGCAATTAATGGCATTCGAGAAACTACTTAGACATGCCATTTCACGATTTTCTAAGGATAATCTTTATGACATGCTGCTGACTTTAAATTCTGAAATGGACACTCCAAGGTCACGGGGTGGTCAACGAGTTAACACAGGAGATCCAAACAGAAAAATTCAGTCTATGAGACAAGTCCGCCAGTTGATCAAATCTATAGAGGAAGCAGCTATTAAAGGAAGGGCTTCCGATCACGAGTTGAGATGTCTGAAAAGTTTTGAAACTTTCGACCGCGATGTTAGATATTTGAGAGATCTAAAAGCCTATTTTGATAGTAACATTTTGAAAAGTTTGAATGAAGAGTATTACGATCCTGTCGATTTTCCGAATGCTGCCGCTGTACCTCAGTTAAAAGGACTCGCCACTCCAGAGTCCTCTCGTTCGAGGAAAACGACTTCAAAGGCATCAAAGGAGACAAGAGACCATGCGCGTTTACCTTCCGTGGTAGTAGAACTCAAGGAGTTAAGTGGAGTTTGGGGAGAACTACTCAGTGATGGCAATCTAGACATTTCTATTTTTGATCCAGACAGTCATCATGAACTTCTGCAATTTGAAAATTACCATTCATTTGAACCCATTCTCCGGCTGGTTCCAGATGTGTTTGTTAAATCTTACAGAGGAATCGATTTAGGACGAGAATGGCTGGCTCTTGCAGTCAGAATATACGGAGAACGTCTTCCTCTTAGGAAAGCTAAGCCTAAAACACATTCACCTCCTCCTCCTCCGCCACCGGAAGTGCTAAAAACACCGACTGCAAGAAGTAGAGTTCCAACTGCCGAGGTCGACAAGAGGGTAAGCGAGGTAAAACAGCATATAAGCATTATAAATAAAGATATAACAGAAAAACAGGAGATAATCGTCAGTCTAGCTAAAGATGAAAAAAAATTGTCAAAAAGAGAAAAGAGATCCGACGCGCTAACGAATAGTTTTGAAAAAGTCGATAATAAAATGCAAAGAGCACAGCGAGATTTTCAAAGAGCAGTAGCAGATCTTGACCGAATGAATGATCAGATTAAATTCCTTCCAAACAATAGCCCTAAATACACAGAGTTATTCAAACGATGTAAAAATATTGAAATTGATATTGAGAACAAACAGAACACTCTACAGATGTTGGAATACGAAAAATCGGTGGTTCAGGAGGACTACCTCTTAGAACTGGAAATGAGACCACATTTTATTCATTACATCGGAGACATACAGCATAAGATAGAAACGTTGAAAACGGAAGTAAAAGAAAAACAAAATGCGAAGAAAGAACTCGAAAAGCAAATAGTTTTAATCAAAACATCGAAATCCGCCAGTGTTAATAAATCTATGCAGAAATATTTGAACGGAGAGCTAGCATATGATCTCGAGGCTGTTACGCATCGGTTAGAAATGGCTCAATCACAGGACGACGAAAGGAGCATAAAAAGTGCTGCGTCGGGAACGACGTATACCGACTCTGAGGTTGATCTTGCTGAATATCTCGTCGACGAAGGTCGACAACAATCGGAATCAGACTTGCAATTTTTCTATGATGCTGATGGAGAAAAGGCGGGAATAACGAAACCACACATGCGCAAAGATATCATAGGAAAACCACGAATAGCAGAAAGTGTTTTAGCACCAACTCAGAATCGACAGAAACCTCGAGCAAAAGTTTCATAGCAAATTCAGTTTATACATGTGAATTATAGAGCTTAATCAAATCTTGTGGGTTTAATTGTTCAGTAGTTGCAAATTATTAGAGAATCACAATTTTCACTGCATACATAGTGCATATAATTATATGCAACTGCCAAACCATTTCGTCCAGAAATTTAGTAGCCGAAAAAGTTAGAAATATGCACCGAGCAGAAATGAAGTCGGTTATGGTCACATTTGCACATAGAATAGCATGTGGATTTTGCAATACAATGAATCAATGTTTGTATTTGTATTTTTTTATATTAAACATGTGTGCTGTTTATTCAAGAAATAGAGATTATATTTATAAATGTTTGTAGTTAATAGAATGACAGTCAAGAGTATTACCACTATACACGTCTCGTGGTTTTCAAATGAAATTTGGAGAAAGTATACCAAAAAAATTAAGAAAATAAAACCCAAAACAGACACATTATAGTAAAACCTGTTTAATACCGGTAATACTCGCTTTTCTAAACACATTATGATTTATACATGTCACATACAATGTTAACTTAACATTTTTAACCCATTATCTTATCTCCAGTGTTTTACTTAAAATGTGCAAGAGGACGAGAATTAGTTGAGGAAAACTTGATACTTCCTAACCAACTGCTGTATGTGTATAGGGTCATTTTAGCTCAGTCTCCCGGGGTACATGGCGTGTGTTCATCCTATTTTATTAAATGGTTCTTGATGCTCAGTCTTCTGGTGGCATACATGTTCATCGTGGTTTTTAAAGGATTCTTCGTGCTCAGTGTCCCGGGATACACGGTGTGTTTACCATGGTTTTAATAGGATTCTTCATGCTCAGTTTCCCGGGGTGCACCGTGTGTTTATCATGGTTTTTATATGATTCTTCATGCTCAGTTTCCCCGGGGTATACGGTGTGTTTATCATGGTTTTTATATGATTCTTCATGCTCTGTTTCCCCGGGGTATTTGGTGTGTTTATCATGTTTTTTATATGATTCTTCATGCTCTGTTTCCCCGGGGTATACTGTGTGTTTATCATGGTTTTTATATGATTCTTCATGCTCTGTTTCCCCGGGGTATTTGGTGTGTTTATCATGTTTTTTATATGATTCTTCATGCTCTGTTTCCCCGGGGTATACGGTGTGTTTATCATGTTTTTTATATGATTCTTCATGCTCTGTTTCCCAGGGGTATACTGTGTGTTTATCATGTTTTTTATATGATTCTTCATGCTCAGTTTCCCCGGAGTATACGGTGTGTTTATCATGGTTTTTATATGATTCTTCATGCTCTGTTTCCCCGGGGTATACGGTGTGTTTATCATGGTTTTTATAGGATTCTTCATGCTCTGTTTTCCCGGGGTATACGGTGTGTTTATCATGGTTTTTATATGATTCTTCATGCTCTGTTTCCCCGGGGTATACTGTGTGTTTATCATGGTTTTTATATGATTCTTCATGCTCTGTTTCCCCGGGGTATTTGGTGTGTTTATCATGTTTTTTATATGATTCTTCATGCTCTGTTTCCCAGGGGTATACTGTGTGTTTATCATGTTTTTTATATGATTCTTCATGCTCAGTTTCCCCGGAGTATACGGTGTGTTTATCATGGTTTTTATATGATTCTTCATGCTCAGTTTCCCCGGGGTATACTGTGTGTTTATCATGGTTTTTATATGATTCTTCATGCTCAGTTTCCCCGGGGTATACTGTGTGTTTATCATGGTTTTTATATGATTCTTCATGCTCTGTTTCCCCGGGGTATACGGTGTGTTTATCATGGTTTTTATATGATTCTTCATGCTCTGTTTCCCAGGGGTATACTGTGTGTTTATCATGTTTTTTATATGATTCTTCATGCTCTGTTTCCCAGGGGTATACTGTGTGTTTATCATGTTTTTTATATGATTCTTCATGCTCAGTTTCCCCGGGGTATACTGTGTGTTTATCATGGTTTTTATATGATTCTTCATGCTCTGTTTCCCCGGGGTATACGGTGTGTTTATCATGGTTTTTATATGATTCTTCATGCTCTGTTTCCCCGGGGTATTTGGTGTGTTTATCATGTTTTTTATAGGATTCTTCATGCTCTGTTTCCCAGGGGTATACGGTGTGTTTATCATGGTTTTTATATGATTCTTCATGCTCTGTTTCCCCGGGGTATTTGGTGTGTTTATCATGGTTTTTATAGGATTCTTCATGCTCTGTTTCCCAGGGGTATACTGTGTGTTTATCATGGTTTTTATATGATTCTTCATGCTCTGTTTCCCCGGGGTATACGGTGTGTTTATCATGGTTTTTATATGATTCTTCATGCTCTGTTTCCCCGGGGTATACGGTGTGTTTATCATGGTTTTTATATGATTCTTCATGCTCTGTTTCCCCGGGGTATACGGTGTGTTTATCATGGTTTTTATAGGATTCTTCATGCTCTGTTTCCCAGGGGTATACTGTGTGTTTATCATGTTTTTTATATGATTCTTCATGCTCAGTTTCCCCGGGGTATACTGTGTGTTTATCATGGTTTTTATATGATTCTTCATGCTCTGTTTCCCCGGGGTATACGGTGTGTTTATCATGTTTTTTATATGATTCTTCATGCTCTGTTTCCCAGGGGTATACTGTGTGTTTATCATGTTTTTTATATGATTCTTCATGCTCTGTTTCCCAGGGGTATACTGTGTGTTTATCATGTTTTTTATATGATTCTTCATGCTCTGTTTCCCAGGGGTATACTGTGTGTTTATCATGGTTTTTATATGATTCTTCATGATCTGTTTCCCAGGGGTATACTGTGTGTTTATCATGGTTTTTATATGATTCTTCATGCTCTGTTTCCCCGGGGTATTTGGTGTGTTTATCATGTTTTTTATATGATTCTTCATGCTCTGTTTCCCCGGGGTATACGGTGTGTTTATCATGGTTTTTACTAGTATATGGTTCTTGTTGCTCAGTCTCCTGTGTTCATCATGGTTCGTATAGGGTTTTCAGGGTACAAGGCGTGTGTTCTTCACGGCTAAATATGGTTCTGCTGTTGTCTGCCTTTTGGTCGGGTTGTTGTCTCTTTAATACATTCCCCATTTCCATTCTCAATTGAATTATTGTTGTTCAATCTTTCGGGGTACACGTTTGTGTTCACCGTTTTCAATGGGGTTCTTGATGCTTAGTCTCTCGGGCTGTTTAACAATCTTAGAATATGACTTGCTACATTTGTTAAGATGAATGGGCAATGTGCATTTTTAAATATGCTAAAGAAACTATAACAAGTTTACGTCAAAATCCTCTTGCAGTGAATGTAATTTGTTCCCATTTAACATAACAACCAAATGCCGCTTTGTGTGATCCCCTACCGTCAGATACAAACGGCGTCTTGGAAAATGTGTCCATCGTTATATGATCCTCGCCTAAAATATTTAAAGCTATACAAGACGAGAAACCGAAGCTGGATACAAACACAGCTATTTATATAACCAAAAGGAGTCATACTATCTTCAACCAACTTCACAAAAGGAACCACACGATCTAAGGCCTGCTTTTGTAAAGTCTTGAAAGACCTCGGGGATTTTTTGGGGGGAGGGGTGGGGGTCTTTTAAGCAACCACGAAATTATAAAATCTACAGGTCTTAAAATTATGGCTAATAACAAAATACATTTAGTGCATTTGATACTGCTCAATCGGACTGTCCAGAAGTTGTACAAGTCCAAGTGTAGTAAGTAAACGTTAGATCTTTAATTTTACTGCACATCATTTGTAATTTTGGAACTGCATTCATCCAAAACGCTACGAGTGAAGAATTAAATGGAAGACAAAGGTGAATAGATACATTAAAAATAAGGATTATTTTTTTAATTTCAACTGGTTCCATCAATTTCATTCATATTTAATACAAAACAAAATAAGTCAGTCGAAACATGTACACAAATAATTGTCAACTATAGGGAAAGGGGAACTAACTCATCTTATCGACTTAACATCAACAAAATGTTTAACATTGCATTGACAAATACATGTTTGGAGGATTGGAATTCAAAAGATGCAGTGTTTTAATGTCAACTCATTTTACCAGCCAGCTTTTTTTAAACACTTCTGAAGCAAAATCATTTCCAATCTCTCGCAAACTTGAAATAAAATTACTTAGTCTCAGATGAGCAAAACAGTCTTTTATTTAGCTTGGTGCAGAAATATATTATCAAAAGCAAACGTGATAATCCTTGGTGTTACTGCTTCACCATTCAATAGGAACTCAAGCATTTCACACTGTATACATTTCAAAAATTTTTTTTTTGTATTTTCCCCCCGTCTTCTTTTCAAATGCATTTTCCACCTTTTTTATATTCATATACTTATTACAGAGCATGCCAGTATTTTTTGTGTAAAAGGAGACAGACTTGTAAAAGAAAATTGCTTGTTCTGAATCCTTAATATTTACTTCATTTGTACAATATCATTTAATATTGATTTATCTGAATAAATATTGTTCAAACTAACCCTAATACATGACCGAATATGAACGTTTGAGACAGTTTTCCTTGGAGAAAGAAAAGATGTTACCGTGAAAAAACCCATGAAACTTAAATAGCAAAAGGAGAAGTTTTCGATCGAGCATATAAGTTGGACTTTGGACTTTAGTGTATATATGATATGCAAATTAGAAATGACACTTTTTGGTTAGCCTTTGAACCTTTGTTTGTGTTAAGTATATCTAAAGTGTAAAGATGTCACTGAAAGAAACGGCGGCACTTCTCGCTGAAAGTCGCAAAATAGTTAACCAATCAAAAGAAGATGATTCGTACGTTCTTTTAAACATGATCCTCCAAGTCGTCACGACCATGGATAACAGAATGCAAAAAATAGAGAAAGGTGTAAATAAAATAGATGAACTGAAAAATATAATCACATCTATAGTAGCGAGAATTGGGGATCTGGAAAAAACTGTTCATGACATTAAATTAAAGAATTCTGAAATGGAGAGTAATATTGAGGGCATAAGCAATGTATTTGACGAAGTAAATAATATAAATAAAGAATACAAAGCAAAAATACAAAATCTCTCGTCGAAATTTAACCAACTTGAAAACTCAACAAAATCTGAAATCGGCAAACTCAGGGTAGAAAATGAAAAGGTACAAAAACTTGAATCGAACATACTAGACCTCCAGTGCAGATCCATGAAAACAATTTAATATTTTCTGGCCTAGCATACAATAAAGATGAAAACTGTCAAGCAAAATTGAGAAACTTCATCTACGAGGAGCTGCAAATTGAACACCACATAGAATTTGGCAACGTCCATAGATTTGGGAAAATTGGGATGAATAGAGCTAAACCAATTGTAGCGCGTTTTCTGTATCGACAAGACCTCGAATGCGTTCTCCGAAAAGCATTTCGCCTCAAGGGAAAGCCATTCAGTATAAACGAACAATTCCCCGCAGAGGTTGAAACTCTCCGTAAAAAACTTTATCCTATTATGAAACAGGCGAGGCAAGAGGGGAACCAGGTGTCATTAGTGCGGGACAAACTATACATAAACAGAGAACAATTCACATTCACAGAACATAGTAATATAGATGATCAGCACAGAGGGCAACCGAATGGAGGGTTCAGAGACGTAATGATGACTCCAGCAAATGCTAACGGTCGACCTTACAAACGGCAAAGATTTGGGTCAAGCCCAAGTAGTGAATCAACTCACCTATAGGAATGCCAAGAAGAGCATAACCAACATTTGATAGATGTAACTTTTAACTGTAACAATACTTTAAAGACTACAAAAACTGTAAACATAAAAAATGATATAAATATTTTGTGCCTAAATTGTTGTGGGGTTAAAAAAAGATTGAACTATCCAGAATTCCAAACATTATTGAAAAATAACGATATCATTTGTTTAGTAGAAACAAAAACTGACGATATAGATATTATTGATTTACCAGGTTATGAATTCATACCTGCCAACTGTCACTATTTGCGGGGAATTTCCCCCATGGAAGCTCCCAAATGGAAATTTTGAAAGAGCAATTTTGTCCATAATTTTAAACAAAATAATGAATATTAAAATGGCTATTGGCTTTTAAAGTATGAAGAAGCCAAAAAAACAACATTGAAATGGTTTTGAAGGCCCCTTTGAAGGTTTTGTAGGACTATAAGAGCCATCTTACACGTAAAACCCCCATGGGCATTTTGAAAAGTTGGCAGGTATGTGAATTTAAAATGAAAAATAGAAAGAAAGTGTCAAGAAATAGGTCAGGTGGTATAACTTTAGGATACAAATTAGAACTAGCAAATAAAATTAAATTTTTACCAACTGACAGTCAATTTGTTCTTTGGTTCAAAGTGTCGTCAGAGTTACTTGATATTGATGATGACATAGTTTTTGGCATAGTATATATTCCTCCGGAATGCACAAATTACTCATCTCAAGATGCTTACAGTCAGTTAGAAAATGAATACATAATTTTTTCTAATAATTATAAATATGTGTCATTACTTGGCGATTTCAACGGACGAACAGCAGACGACGACGATTTTGTTATTATACATAATGATAAACATATAGATAATTTAACAGATTTTATAGAAAATAAAGTGTACTGTATATGCTTGAAGAATAGAATATCCCAAAGAAAAGAAAGTCTTTGGACAGGGTAAAAAATGGATACGGGAAACGATTGTTAGATTTATGTAAAGGAAACAATTTATTTATTGTAAATGGTCGAATTGGTGATGATAGACAGTATTGTAAATTAACATGTAGAAATAGCAGTATTGTAGATTATTGTATTAGTAGTGTTGAGTTGTTAAAATATTTTACTAATTTTCATGTACTTGATTTTTGCACCTTATATTCTGATGTTCATTCGCCATTACAGATAACTTTGGCGAGCACTAAGCAAGATGTTGTAAACAATCAGTGTTTAATTACTGGAACAGATACATGTAATCGTCCAGAAAATATTAAAAAATGGGATAATGATAAAATTGTGGATTTTCAAAATGGGATAGATGTAGAAGAGATTTACGCTCTAATTGAAGATATTAATAAAGTTGAAGCAAATATGGACAAAAATGAAATGAACCTGATTGTTAATAACATGTGTGACTATGGCAAGCCGTTCTCGTCAAAACTATGTTTAAACCCTTTTTTCGAAAAAAATACACACTGAGATTTAAAAACCTAAAATAACACACTGAGAAATCGAAATTACACACTGAGATTTAAAAAAATAAAAAACACACACTGAGAATTCAAAATTACACACTGAGATTTAATAAAACACACTGAGATGAAATAAATTGAAAAACACACACTGAGAATTGTTAATTACACACTGAAATTTCAAAAATACACACTGAGATTAATATGTAAATTACTAATGAATATTCATGAGATGAATAATTCAACAGATTAATATCTTGATCTCAAGAACTCTTGTCATTAATGAAATGCGATTCCTTCAACCAACATTCGTAATAAATTTCAAGACTTAACATTGTCATATTCATAAGTTTGTTGCCTATAATTCAGATCATTACTACCAGTAATTAAACATGTGTCCCTTTTCAAAAGTCTTCCAACTGTTTCCCTGATTTCGCTAGTTAATCTTTTATATTTTTGTTACGTTTATATGCTATAATAGACACTTGAGTAAAAATTTCACTGCAGTTTTTTGCAGATTGTTCCAATGTTTTCTTATAATTTTAATAAAGTTTTTCACCATTTGGTTATATTTTGTAATAAGAGTAAGTGGGTATTTTTCTTGTTCTTGTATTTCTAAAGTTTTTTTATTAATAATTTGGAACTAAATCGAAAGACTAACGAGTTCTGTCCCCTTGTTGTTTTAAGCTTGTAATAGATTCAGATTAAGTATGCTAATTAGATATGTGCGCATAAAAAGTGCGCACAAATCTCAGTGTGTAATTTTAAATTCTCAGTGTGTAATTTTAAATTCTCAATGTGTAATTTCAAATTCTCAGTGTGTGTTTTCAGTTTATTTATTCTCAGTGTGTCTTTTTGAAATCTCAGTGTGTAATTTTCAATTCTCAGTGTGTAATTTTCAATTCTCAGTGTGCGTTTTTCATTTTTGTAATCTCAGTGCGTCTTTATGAAATCTCAGTGTGTAATTTTTAATTCTCAGTGTGTAATTTTCAATTCTCAGTGTGTAATTTTCAATTCTCAGTGTGCGTTTTGAAGTTTTTAAATCTCAGTGTCCTTTGTTGTAATTCTCAGTGTGTAAATTTTTCGAAAAATAGTTTAAACATAGTTTTGACGAGAACGGCTTGCCATATGTGACTTATTTTTGAATTCTGCTAGGGCAACATTTGGGGTAACCAAAACTAGCGGGTTAAAGAAATATAAAAACAAGCCTGTAAAATTGGATAAAGAATGGTTTGACTATGATTGTAAATTTGCTCGCCAAAATTATCGCAAACTCAAAAGAAAATTTAAGAACATTAGTTCTGAAGAAAATCGTCAAATTATGAAATCTTCGGAGAAACAATACAAAAAAACTTTAGATAAAGCAATTATTGCTCATAGAAAGAAAATGGCGAAAAAAATAAACACATTGAGATCAAATAACTCAAAAGAGTATTGGAAATTACTTAACAGTAGAAAAAAGAGAGCCCAACCTGACATCCCTATCAAAAAATTATTCGATTTTTTCAAAAATCTGAACGCCGCCCCAGAAATTGAAGAAAATACCAATATTCCAACTCTAAACCCGAATGATGTCGATAGGCTTAATGAAAATCTAAACAGAAGAATTTCTAAAGACGAAATTCTTAAGGGCATCAAAAACCTGAAAAATGATAAAGCATTTGGGGATGATCGTATAATAAATGAATATATCAAGTCTACAGCTAGTTTATTCATTGAATTTTACGAAAAATTATTTAACATTATATTTCGCACTGGTATTATACCTGACAGTTGGCTAGTTGGTTACATTAAGCCTGTTTATAAAAAACAAAGGTAACAAGTTGGACCCCAACAATTTTAGACCAATTACCATTTTGAGTTGTATGGGGAAACTTTTCACCGCAATTTTATGCGAGAGACTAAATCTTTTCTCTGAAGAATTCATGATTTTAAACGGAAACCAATGTGGTTTTAGAAAGGGTTATTCAACAACCGATAATTTATTTGTGATTCGTACATTGTTTGAAAATTTTAAACTAAAAAAGAAAAAACTATTTTGTGCATTCGTCGATTTCGAAAAGGCTTTTGACACGATTTGGCGAGATGCACTGTGGTACAAAATGCTTTTAAATAATATGAATGGATGTATGTATAATGTAATTGTAAATATGTATCAAGGTACAAAGTCATGTATTTCATATAACAATGCCTTATCTGATTTCTTCCCATGTAGTAACGGGTTAGACAAGGCGAAAATTTATCGCCTTTTCTTTTTTCTTTATTTTTAAATGATCTTGATTCTTTTTTGCAAAATTGTAACCTAGAGGGCCTAAAATCAGTGTCAAAAGAGCTTGAGGAAAAACTTGACATTTTTTTAAAACTTTTTATCATTTTGTACGCTGGTGATACTGTTTTGATGGCCGAATCAGAAACTGAACTCCAAAAACTTTTAGATTGTTTCCAAGATTACACAGATGTATGGAAGCTAAAAGTTAATGTTGATAAAACAAAGGTCGTGGTTTTTTCAAGGAGACGACCATCATGTGATTTTCAATTTTTATTTAATGGCAAAAAACTTGATATTGTTGATGAATTTAACTACTTAGGAATAGTTCTAACAAGAACAGGCAATTTTAATAAAACAAAACAGTTTAATGTAGAAAAAGCTACCAAGGCTCTGTACGAAGTGTTAAGACTAGGTCGACTACATAATCTTTCTATATGTAGTCAGCTGGATTTATTTGATAAAATGGTAAAGCCAATACTACTGTACGGTTGTGAAGTATGGGGTATTGGCAATAACGACATGATTGAAAGGGTACATCTCAAATTTTGTAAATTGTTATTAAGTCTTTTTGGAAAAGAAGGTTATTTTGAAATTCTTGGGAACAAATTGTCTATTGATTTGTGTAGATTTAGGACCACAAATCACAAGCTCCCTATTGAACAGGGTAGATGGAACAATATAACTAGAAACAATAGAATTTGTCTTCTATGTAATAAAAATGATATTTGTGATGAAATGCATTATATATTAGAATGTAAATACTTTGAAGAAAACAGGAAACATTGTCTGTCAAATTATTATTTAAAAAATGCAAATATTGTCAAATACAATCAGATTATGTCTTCAAAAAACAAATCAGAATTGATTAAACTATGTAAATTCATAAAGATTATTAACACAAGTGTATGTGCTCCTGGCTGAAATGGACTTCATATATTGTATTAGCAACTATTTTGTTTGTTCTGTCTTCTTGTAAATATTGTACATAATTCATTTGTCTTCTCTATACCTATGTAATATGGTTTATTGGGAATAAAGATATAAAAAAAAATAAAAAACAAAGAGCAGAATAATCGTTATTTTGAGCAGGATGTTATGACTCTTCTGCAGATCCTGAGATCACCCCCAATTTTTAGTGCGAGTACATATATTACTCAGTCTTCTATGTTGTATTTTAGTGCAAGTACATATATTACTCAGTCTTCTATGTTGTATTTTAGTGCGAGTACATATATTACTCAGTCTTCTATGTCGTATTTTAGTGCGAGTACATATATTACTCAGTCTTCTATGTTGTATTTTTGGTGCGAGTACATATGTTACTCAGTCTTCTATGTTGTATTTTTGGTGCGAGTACATATATTACTCAGTCTTCTATGTTGTATTTTTGGTGCGAGTACATATATTACTCAGTCTTCTATGTTGTATTTTATGTATTTTTGGTGCGAGTACATATATTACTCAGTCTTCTATGTTGTATTTAATGTATTTTTGGTGCGAGTACATATGTTACTCAGTCTTCTATGTTGTATTTTTGGTGCGAGTACATATATTACTCAGTCTTCTATGTTGTATTTTTGGTGCGAGTACATATATTACTCAGTCTTCTATGTTGTATTTTTAGTGCGAGTACATATATTACTCAGTCTTCTATGTTGTATTTTGTGTACGAGTACATATATTACTCAGTCTTCTATGTTGTATTTTTAGTGCGAGTACATATATTACTCAGTCTTCTATGTTGTATTTTGTGTACGAGTACATATATTACTCAGTCTTCTCTGTTGTATTTTATGTATTTTTGGTGCGAGTACATATGTTACTCAGTATTCTATGTTGTATTTTGGTGCGAGTACATATATTACTCAGTCTTCTATGTTGTATTTTTGGTGCGAGTACATATGTTACTCAGTATTCTATGTTGTATTTTGGTGCGAGTACATATATTACTCAGTCTTCTATGTTGTATTTTTGGTGCGAGTACATATGTTACTCAGTCTTCTATGTTGTATTTTTGGTGCGAGTACATATATTACTCAGTCTTCTATGTTGTATTTTTGGTGCGAGTACATATATTACTCAGTCTTCTATGTTGTATTTTTGGTGCGAGTACATATATTACTCAGTCTTCTATGTTGTATTTTTGGTGCGCGTACATATATTACTCAGTCTTCTATGTTGTATTTTAAGTGCGAGTACATATATTACTCAGTCTTCTATGTTGTATTTTGTGTACGAGTACATATATTACTCAGTCTTCTATGTTGTATTTTGTGTACGAGTACATATATTACTCAGTCTTCTATTTTGTATTTTATGTATTTTTGGTGCGAGTACATATGTTACTCAGTCTTTTATGTTGTATTTTTGGTGCGAGTACATATATTACTCAGTCTTCTATGTTGTATTTTATGTATTTTTGGTGCGAGTACATATATTACTCAGTCTTCTATGTTGTATTTTATGTATTTTTGGTGCGAGTACATATATTACTCAGTCTTCTATGTTGTATTTAATGTATTTTTGGTGCGAGTACATATGTTACTCAGTCTTCTATGTTGTATTTTTGGTGCGAGTACATATATTACTCAGTCTTCTATGTTGTAATTTTGGTGCGAGTACATATATTACTCAGTCTTCTATGTTGTATTTTTAGTGCGAGTACATATATTACTCAGTCTTCTATGTTGTATTTTGTGTACGAGTACATATATTACTCAGTCTTCTATGTTGTATTTTGTGTACGAGTACATATATTACCCAGTCTTCTATGTTGTATTTTATGTATTTTTGGTGCGAGTACATATGTTACTCAGTCTTCTATGTTGTATTTTTGGTGCGAGTACATATATAACTCAGTCTTCTATGTTGTATTTTATGTATTTTTGGTGCGAGTACATATATTACTCAGTCTTCTATGTTGTATTTTATGTATTTTTGGTGGGAGTACATATGTTACTCAGTCTTCTATGTTGTATTTTTGGTGCGAGTACATATATTACTCAGTCTTCTATGTTGTATTTTATGTATTTTTGGTGCGAGTACATATGTTACTCAGTCTTCTATGTTGTATTTTTGGTGCGAGTACATATATTACTCAGTCTTCTATGTTGTATTTTATGTATTTTTGGTGCGAGTACATATATTACTCAGTCTTCTATGTTGTATTTTATGTATTTTTGGTGCGAGTACATATGTTACTCAGTATTCTATGCTGTATTTTTGGTGCGAGTACATATGTTACTCAGTCTTCTATGTTGTATTTTGTGTACATGTGTTTGTCTTTGGTCTTTTTTGTTTGTTATTTTGTTACCATGTCGTTGTCATTGATATTCGACTTATTGGTATGAATGTTTCTTAGGTATAAATCGCCTTCTTTGATGTATTAATACCTGTGTTATTTGATGGGTTTGGTGAAATGAGTTGAAAGGATCAGTTTATTCCAATCATATATTCTCTTTATCTATTATGCTTGTACTTTGTAAATACAGCCGATTCATAAACCACGCCCTTTTTTTTTGGGGGGGGGGGGATATTTTATATTCATAGATATTTTGTTTTGTTAACCTATACTTTTTCCTAGAAATGATCTCAATATTTCATCTCAAAAAGACACAACTTACGAGTTTTACCAGCATAAATACTGTTGGATAGTGGACAAATTGAACTCCTAGGAAGACTCGAGATAAAGAGGGGGGTATAGAATTATAGTATACGTTTAAACTCTTAGACATTCAAGGGGATCTCTGTTTTCAAGACAAAGACATATATATATATACATATACTACATGGGTGCAATCTTTGTGATAACTTGAACCAACTATTATCGTCATATGCAAATTAACTGACTGAAATATTTAAATGATTTATTTGTGCATGTTTTTTTTATAAAATATATAATCTGTCATATCTCCATATTTCTATCGGATTCTAAAATCATTATTGTAGTCATTATATACCGATCTAATTACATAAATGCTTTTTTTACACCACAACAAACGGATATGCCATGATATTATCCGATGTTGTTCTCGTCAGTTATTACACAAACATAATTCAATTAACATTTTCATATCGAACGTAACTGGAACCAGACGTGTCTATTTACAATAAATGGAAAATTTAAACTAATGTCATAAATTCCTTTTTTGAAATCTGGCCATCTCCATCTTTGTCAATACTTTTAATCATGTCATCTATTTCAGCGTCACTACAACCACATTGTCGGCAGGCGGTGGTTACCTCAGCACGTGATAAGGTACCATCTCCATTTTTATCCATTTCATTGAACGCCTTATCAAATGCTTCACTGAAAAGAAAAAAAGAAACTTCATGAAAGCATGATAACATTTTGAACATAACAATTAGCTATTTCATTAAAGAGTTGAATTCATCCTTTATATACATCTTAGTTTACTCATCGAGTTTGAATCCGAAATATAACACCTTTGAATATGTCGAAACCCCTTGGTATTTAGACCACAGCTGTAAGTAGACGACGATGCAGCTAGTCTCCAAGTGAAGTCAATGGCCCCTCCTGGATAAAACCTTTAAACTTGTATACTAGTCTTGTATGCTAATCAGAACACTCTCCGTGCACCTCTAGTTCACGCCTAGTTCGACGTTATTTTTAAGAATATACACTAAAAATGGTGTTTAGATCCTAAGCACAATTCTAAGCACATCTTTTGTGCACTTTTTTACAAGTTTAGATCTAAACGTGTCTCAGTACAATGTGTTTAGGATTGTGTTTAGAATCGTGTTTAGCTTAGAAAATGTGTTTAATTTCTATACACTTTCATTTTTAAACGTGTTTGAATTCACTTCATGTTTAAATATTATGTGCTTACTGAAAAATGTGTTTAGAAATTAAACACAATCCTAAACACGTTTAGATCTAAACATGTATCACAAGTGTTTAAATTCTAAGCACGATTTTTACAGTGTGTACTAGAAACAGATTTGAATCCGCTACCAACTTCATAAACTTATCATACCAGAATTAAACAGACGCGCGTTTCGTCTACAAAAGACTTATCGGTAACGCTCGAAGAAAAAAGTTAAAAGGCTAGATAAGGAAGTTGAAGAGCACTGAGGACTAAAATTCCGAAAAGTTTTCCCAAATACAGCTCAGGTAATCTATTCCTGAAATAGAAAAGCCTTAGTATTTCAAAAATTCCAAGTCTTTCCTTGTATTCTAACATTTGGTTCAAATGTCATACGCAATCAATCTTTAACTTTCAGAAAACATGAATACATTTGTGTATTTAATACTTCCATATCTTTGATCATCCACTCCAGTCATATTGCAGTAAAATTGGGCGTTAATTACAGGAAATTCCACGTAAATTGACAATATGATTATATTCCAAATAAAGTGCGACTTTAAGTACAAACACTGCTGTGTTTGTTGGAATATAGGGTTTTCCCACGTCCATTTATCGCAATCAAAGAAATGAACACTTTCTATTTCATATACTGGCACTCTTAAGTGGGAGTGAACTACATTTTTGTATATGTTTTTTCATCATCCGTGCTGCATTAATTTTTTTCTTAACGATAGTAACGTTATTTCAAACCAATGTCGTTTGAATTCTATGCTGAAAGTTTATTGTATGGGTTGCTGTGAAGTATAAATCACTTTACTAAGTATTGAGTATGTCATATAAAAATATGTACATTATTCTGTAAGAAGATTAAACCATAAATCCGTCAAATTAAGGCAACATTACGTAATAATAAGCTTTGTTGGATAGTTGTCTCATTGGCAGTCACACCACATCTCCTTATTTTTATATTGTCTATCAATACATGTCTTTTGGATTAATAATTGGCATACTTCACTAAAATCAGATATAAAAAAAATACCTTGGGAGTGAATAATCAACCTATATTTGTCGCACATCTGTAAATGGTGTAGAAACATATTCTATTGGCGAATTAAAATTATTCGAGATTTAAAAATTTAAGGTCACAATAAATAGGTAATGAAGATTTAAATTTTGATTTCCTTTTAAAAAACTACAATCAATCATGGTAAACATTTTATAATATTTGATTAAATCACAGAAAAATACTCTTTTAGGGAGCTACCATTTGATTTTTATGGGGGGGCTAGGATGAAAAATTTTGTCCTGCTTTTTTTTTTAGTTGTAATCTCTGTCCTGCCTTTTTATTTTTTACTCTATTCGGTCCTGCCTTTTTTTTTTACTAGTTTATCCTGACTTTTTTTACACCAATTGTCATCCTGCCTTTTTTTTTTAACAAGTTTCTCATCCTGCCTTTTTATTTTACTCAAAACTCCTGTCCTGCCTATTTTTTTCAAATTTCATCCTAGCCCCCCCATAAAAATCAAATGGTAGCTCCCTTAAGTACATTAAAACACGACACTAAAAAAATCAATAAGCAGACAAAAATTATTAGGGTGATAAATACCGTCTATTTAACTTCCTGCATAACTGGTTCAGAAATTCATCTCTAGTTATCTTATCATCTTTGTTGTCATCCAAACCCATAAAGATATCCTGAAATCCAAAATTATAGACACAATCATGTCAATCATATCATCCAAATCCATAAAGATATCCTGAAATCCAAAAGTATTAACACAATCAGATCATATAATTTGAAACTTTATGGACATGACAAAAGGGCGTCAACCCACGTTATTTCATTGAAACTATGATGCAAGTGTTACACTGGAATGTGTAAAAGTTGTCGACGGTCTGTAAGCATATAGGGAACTAAAAGAGGTTCTGCCAAGATTTTAAAGGTTTATAATAGTGTACTTTATATGTTGTTAGAGTAAGGGGAACAACTCGTCAATTCTAGAGTTTTTGTCAAACAAGGTTGAAATGCTTCATTGCCAATTTGGATTTTAGATTGAAATCTGGCTAACAGGACAATGGTAAACTTATCTAGCTGATTTTAGTGAAAAGTGAATCATAAATGTATATAGTGAATGATTATCAGTGTAGAAATTTTGATATTATCAATGACTCCAGAAATCAATTGTCCTAGATGACCAAACTGTAAGAAGCGATTCAACGATTATCAAGCAATTCTAGTCTATAGTAAAAGTAGTTACATGTTGGTAAAATGAGTTACATGTTGGTAAAATAAGTCACATGTTTGTATAATAAAACTTACAGTTGCAGCTTCCACTGAAATGCTTTTCTGGAAATAGCTTGTCAATCCCTTTAACAACTCCAATTTTGTTACGTTGCCATCTTTGTTGGCATCACAGACATCAAAGATCTTGTTGGCTTCAGACTCACTGATAGGCATTGTGTACTTTGGAAAGGTTCAGCGAAAAATGAGACGACTTTTATTTTACGCGTTACAAACTTTTAAATGAATGAAATGTTTTACCTGGTTAGTTTATTACCTGTGTTAACACATATTTGTAGGATGAAACCGTTCATACGTATAATATTTTAAATGCCTTCTCGGAGGGTTTATAATGTCAGGCTATGTCAATAATAACTCTCCCTCGAAAATGTCATTGGTCATTCATGACTAAATACCAGGAAATTCAATCCAAAATAATCTGCGTAGAAATAAGTAAAATATTACGATGTAAAAATGCGTGTTAGGTGACAAATAAAAATAACTATTGCTCTTATGGACCAACTATTTTTTTCACTGTATATATTTGTCTGAATTGTACAATTTTCACCTTGACCTTGAATTAGGTGGTAACTCAATTCAAAGAATTGCATTGAATTGAATTGAGAGAAGACATTGATACATGTCTTTCATACAATAAAGTTATATTCGATTTGTCGTAAAAAAGATTGTCCTGAGATGCCTTCTTGGAATAAAATATTAAATTCTGGTTAAACAATGAAAACTACGAGGATTTGAAGTCGAAATGGGATATTACACCATGTCAAAACAGTGAAAATCACTGAATGTGTAAACTGTTAAAGTATAAACAGATATATCAAATTAATATTGATATAACAACATGTTTTAAAGTTGTTTTTGACACTTTGTTTCAGTCATTCATGTAAACTATCAAATATAAAGCTTTATCGATTGAAAAGATATGGACGAAGCAACAAACATGTAAGAATATTATTTAAGATTTAATTTCTTAGGGTTACATGAGATTTCTGATTTGATAAATATTGATGGTTGGTGAAATATCAACAGAGAGGCAAATAGCATACTATATATGTAAAACCAATCATTTTATTTCAGTGTGTTTGTTGTTTAATTGTGCACACTTTTATGCAAAAAGAGATGAGAGAAACGTATCAATGAGGAAGCACTATAACAAAACAATCGTGATAAAAGAACTAAAAGCCATTGTACAGCCTTCAATGGTACGATTGCCTTTAAATGATAGAACTAAATAGTAAAAACCATTGTATAGCCTTTCATGATACGATAACCTATATCATAGATGTAATACCCATACATCTATGCCTATATCAAGTGGAAAACTCAAAGCCCATTTACAGCCGTCAATGATACGATAGCCCTTAAATGAGAGGAGAACGAAAAGCCACTGTATAGCCTCAATTATACGATAGCCTAACTACAAGCCACTATACAGCCTTCGGACCTACATGGTGATCCGTCGAATACAATTCTCTCGTCATGTCTTATCTGAATCATCATCACATGTTTATACCCAGAAGCTAAACAGATGACAAATCTAACCCGATACACATGTAGATACAAGATAAGTGTGTGTAGTGATGGGTAATAAGTAAACCATGTACACCAAATAAGTAGATCTTATAAAGTTTATGTTATAAGTAAATGTACATGTGTCATAACATAAAATGGAGCTTGTGGACAGGATCCTGTCAGTTGGTCAAACGACTGAATCATTAGAATTGTATGCTTTATAAATGATCCAACGACAAAAGCATGGGACATCGAAGCAAATGTGCTACAGGTTAATTGCGAAAGAGGCAATACAAAACCAGCATCACTGTGTCTCACCAGTCTGTCTGTAATTATGATTTTAATTCAAAAACAAGTTACACAAGTGTTAGAAATGCATTTTATTTATACTATTTGGCCTCTGGAACCACAATATGCACCTTTTTACTGGTATGGGCAAAAATTCTAAGAAATAGTTGCTGAAAATCACTGACATGTTGACAATGTTCACTGTTTGTATTCGTTTTTGGTAGAAATTAATAAACACATAACTTAATGAACCTTCATTTTATAAAGCTCAAGACAAAACTGAAAGAAAAAACCCATTAGTGACCGATTATTGCGGTTTATAGAAACCATACACAATATTTTCATAATTCGAGATTTGCACAATTCTAAAGATTTTATTAAATTTTAGCTGATTTTTTTTTTTAAAACGATGATAGCTTAATTGCTTTATTTAACCACAAAGATCAACTCCACAATACACAACTTGCATTTTAACGTGAAGCTGAAACTCACAGGTTTCATTTAAGCTCTTGGTGAAAGCTGTTGATAGTCAAATGGCAAAGAATTTAAAGTTTGAATCCAAATTTTACACAAAAAAGTGCTTATGACCCGAATTCGGGCAATAGGAACGGTAAAGAGTTAAACTGACACTAAGTCAAAATATTACCACAGAAATATATATGTTTGGTGTTTGCAATATGTCATTTAAAGATTCAACTGTTTAGGTAGCTATACAATTGAAACTGAGGCAATTCATAATCCAAAAGGAAAAATTAAAGCAGTCTCTGATTCCAATGTATTATTTCTAAACTGGGTCCACTAGATCTTAAATTTTCATTCTATTCAGTAGTACGTGTTGCCATTGTAATGTTATCGCCCGAAAAACCCTATCAATGTAATGTTATGTTCTGTTATTGTACTAATACCTACTTTCGTCTTCTTATCAAGAGATTTGACTATTCTCAGTTTCTATGTACTACTATATAATACTTCTTCCATATTTTATCTTTAACATACCAGTGGATTAAGTGATTGGTGCCCTTTGCTTAGTCTCTAGTGACTGTTTATTATTATCACTATATCATTAGTAAACTAAAATAGGCTGATGATTACTATACTCGTATGGCCACGTTTGTCATTCCTTACTACTTAATAGGCTGATGATTACTATACTCGTATGGCCACGTTTATCATTCCTTACAACTTACTATCTAGGCTGGTGATTACTATACTCGTATGGCCACGTTTATCATTCCTTACAACTTACTATCTAGGCTGGTGATTACTATACTCGTATGGCCACGTTTATAATTCCTTACTACTTAATAGGCTGGTGATTACTATACTCGTATGTCCACGTTTGTCATTCCTTACTACTTAATAGGCTGCTGATTACTATACTCGTATGGCCACGTTTATCATTCCTTACTACTTAATAGGCTGATGATTACTATACTCGTATGGCCACGTTTATAATTCCTTACTACTTAATAGGCTGATGATTACTATACTCGTATGTCCACGTTTGTCATTCCTTACTACTTAATAGGCTGATGATTACTATACTCGTATGGCCACGTTTATCATTCCTTACAACTTACTATCTAGGCTGGTGATTACTATACTCGTATGTCCACGTTTGTCATTCCTTACAACTTACTATCTAGGATGATGATTACTATACTCGTATGTCCACGTTTGTCATTCCTTACTACTTACTATCTAGGCTGGTGATTACTATACTCGTATGTCCACGTTTGTCATTCCTTACTACTTACTATCTAGACTGGTGATTACTATACTCGTATGGCCACGTTTATCATTCCTTACTACTTGCTATCTAGGCTGGTGATTACTATACTCGTATGTCCACGTTTATCATTCCTTACAACTTACTATCTAGGCTGGTGATTACTATACTCGTATGTCCACATTTGCCATTCCTTACTACTTACTATCTAGGCTGGTTATTACTATACTCGTATGTCCACGTTTATCATTCCTTACAACTTACTATCTATGCTGGTGATTACTATACTCGTATGTCCACGTTTGTCATTCCTTACAACTTACTATCTAGGCTGGTGATTACTATACTCGTATGGCCACGTTTGTCATTCCTTACAACTTACTATCTAGGCTGTTGATTACTATACTCGTATGTCCACGTTTGTCATTCCTTACAACTTACTATCTAGGCTGGTGATTACTATACTCGTATGTCCACGTTTGTCATTCCTTACAACTTACTATCTAGGCTGGTGATTACTATACTCGTATGTCCACGTTTGTCATTCCTTACAACTTACTATCTAGGCTGGTGATTACTATACTCGTATGGCCACGTTTGTCATTCCTTACAACTTACTATCTAGGCTGGTGATTACTATACTCGTATGGCCACGTTTGTCATTCCTTACTACTTAATAGGCTAATGATTACTATACTCGTATGTCCAGGTTTGTCATTCCTTACAACTTACTATCTAGACTGGTGATTACTATACTCGTATGTTCACGTTTGTCATTCCTTACAACTTACTATCTAGGCTGGTGATTACTATACTCGTATGGCCACGTTTGTCATTCCTTACAACTTACTATCTAGGCTGGTGATTACTATACTCGTATGGCCACGTTTGTCATTCCTTACTACTTAATAGGCTAATGATTACTATACTCGTATGTCCACGTTTGTCATTCCTTACTACTTACTATCTAGGCTGGTGATTACTATACTCGTATGTCCACGTTTGTCATTCCTTACTACTTACTATCTAGGCTGGTGATTACTATACTCGTATGGCCACGTTTATCATTCCTTACTACTTACTATCTAGGCTGGTGATTACTATACTCGTATGGCCACGTTTATCATTCCTTACTACTTACTATCTAGGCTGGTGATTACTATACTCGTATGTCCACGTTTATCATTCCTTACAACTTACTATCTAGGCTGGTGATTACTATACTCGTATGTCCACGTTTGCCATTCCTTACTACTTACTATCTAGGCTGGTTATTACTATACTCGTATGTCCACGTTTATCATTCCTTACAACTTACTATCTAGGCTGGTGATTACTATACTCGTATGTCCACGTTTGTCATTCCTTACAACTTACTATCTAGGCTGGTGGTTACTATACTCGTATGGCCACGTTTGTCATTCCTTACAACTTACTATCTAGGCTGGTGATTACTATACTCGTATGTCCACGTTTGTCATTCCTTACAACTTACTATCTAGGCTGGTGATTACTATACTCGTATGGCAACGTTTGTCATTCCTTACTACTTAATAGGCTGATGATTACTATACTCGTATGTCCTGGTTTGTCATTCCTTACAACTTACTATCTAGGCTGGTGATTACTATACTCGTATGTCCACGTTTGCCATTCCTTACTACTTACTATCTAGGCTGGTGATTACTATACTCGTATGTCCAGGTTTATCATTCCTTACAACTTACTATCTAGGCTGGTGATTACTATACTCGTATGTCCACGTTTGTCATTCCTTACAACTTACTATCTAGGCTGGTGATTACTATACTCGTATGTCCACGTTTGTCATTCCTTACAACTTACTATCTAGGCTGGTGATTACTATACTCGTATGTCCACGTTTGTCATTCCTTACAACTTACTATCTAGGCTGGTGATTACTATACTCGTATGTCCACGTTTGTCATTTCTTACAACTTACTATCTAGGCTGGTGATTACTATACTCGTATGTCCACGTTTGTCATTCCTTACAACTTACTATCTAGGCTGGTGATTACTATACTCGTATGTCCACGTTTGTCATTCCTTACAACTTACTATCTAGGCTGGTGATTACTATACTCGTATGTCCAGGTTTGTCATTCCTTACAACTTACTATCTAGGCTGGTGATTACTATACTCGTATGTCCACGTTTATCATTCCTTACAACTTACTATCTAGGCTGGTGATTACTATACTCCTATGTCCAGGTTTATCATTCCTTACAACTTACTATCTAGGCTGGTGATTACTATACTCGTATGGCAACGTTTGTCATTCCTTACTACTTAATAGGCTGATGATTACTATACTCGTATGTCCAGGTTTGTCATTCCTTACAACTTACTATCTAGGCTGGTTATTACTATACTTGTATGTCCACGTTTGTCATTCCTTACAACTTGCTATCTAGGCTGGTGATTACTATACTCGTATGTCCAAGTTTGTCATTCCTTACTACTTACTATCTAGGCTGGTGATTACTATACTCGTATGTCCAGGTTTGTCATTCCTTACTACTTAATAGGCTAATGATTACTATACTCGTATGGCCACGTTTGCCATTCCTTACTACTTACTATCTAGGCTGGTTATTACTATACTCGTATGTCCACGTTTATCATTCCTTACAACTTACTATCTAGGCTAGTGATTACTATACTCGTATGTCCAGGTTTGTCATTCCTTACAACTTACTATCTAGGCTGGTGATTACTATACTCGTATGTCCACGTTTATCATTCCTTACAACTTACTATCTAGGCTGGTGATTACTATACTCGTATGTCCAGGTTTGTCATTCCTTACTGCTTACTATCATATGTCTATTTTGTCAATCTTACATAGACATGTATATTGATATGTTTTTAGGTTTTGTTTGCTGATACCCTCAAATGGTCATTTTTATTATTATCTCATTTGTAATGTCCAAACATTTCTTATAATTAAGACATAAAATAATAGTCTAATGAAAAATTCCGAAGACAAAAAAATATTTTCGTTTTTCCATATTTTAAACGGTTTTTTTTTTTCATGGAGTTTTTACTTTTAGTAAATTTAGAGAGGGTTTGCGTTTTTAAAACATCAATAACTTTGTCAAACTTTTAGATTTGAAAAATTCGACAGAAGCTTCTTCAAAATTTAGAAATAGCGTCTTGAGGAAGCCACCCCACCCTTTGCATACTGATAACTTAATTCATTTTTATACGCCCGTTTACGGGACGTATTATGGTATACCGTTGCCCGTCCGTCCGTCGTCCACATGTCGTACAATAACTTAAAAAAACGCTTAATTCAGTTTGTATGAAACTTTGGTGGATTGGAAATATCTATTGACGTGAGCTCCCTTTCGATTTGTATAAATTTGAGATTTGAGGTTTCCGAGTTTTGGGGTTTTATTCATTAAAAAATTGTGATTTTCCAGTTTTCGTACAATAATTCAAAAGTGCTTTGAGCTGTTCTTATGAAACTTTGTAGAATAGTTTATATTTATTGACTCAAGCTCCATTTCAATTTTTATAAATTTTAGATTTTGCGTTTCCGAGTTATGAAATTTATCATAAAAAAGATGGGATTCTCCAGTTTTTGGAAAATAACTCAAAAGTGCTTTGAGCAGATTTCATGAAATTTTGATGACTAGTTTTATATTTATAATTACCTCCCTTTAGTTTTAAAAATAAATTTCTGATAAAACATTGAGGAGTAATGGAACTTTATTAGTTGAAAAAGCGACGGACGTATCATGCGCTCATGGCGCAGCTCTTTATTTTAGAAGACAGCATTACATGTTTATCCTGACAGCAACCTTAGCAATTGGTACGTAAGTTTCGGAGGAACCTTTTAAGATTTGTTTATTATTTTCATGATTTAGTCCCATTTGCAATATTCATTCTTAGTCTCGTATGGCATGTTCATTATGTGTCATTAACTATGCATGGTGTTATTAATTATTATCAGTGCAAGTTGTTGTTGTCCTCTCTTTTGTAATTCAAGTTTTCGTCTTTCTTCAAATATTACCTCGTTTGGTTTGCATCGTCTTTTATTCTGTATATAAATGTTAAAATCATTACAATATTTTATACTCTTATTGCATTACAATATTTTATACTCTTATTGCATTTCAGTAAGAAAAATACTGGTGAAAATTATAACAATAAAATTCAAAATCATTCATATGAAATATTTTTGTGATTGTATTTTAATTTACTGTAAAGATATGTCCTGGTAAGCTCCTATTATATTCCTCTAACCAACAAAAATAAAACAAAATGATTGTCTCAGTAAACTATCCCCTATTTGTCTTGGCCCCATATTGATTGGTATTCTCTCACAGCATCTTTCAGTTTCTGGACGCCTCGTTTTAATTTCTCATCATCACAGAAACTAATGGACAATCTGATACAGTTTTTATAACTTTCCGTTGGTGATGTGCTAAAACATAAAACAAACACATTTTACTTCAAGTAAAGTTACTAGTCCAATCAACAAAATGAGTATCAATGATAATTCCTGTCCATTTTGAAAACAGTCCAGTTTTTTTAGTTTAAATCCGATATTAATATAATGTCCTAAAATGTACTTATAAACAGAAGACGCGATGTGATTACAAATGAGACAACTCTTCACAAGAGACCAAATGACACAGAAATTAACAATTAGGTCACCGTACGGCCTTCAACAATGAGCAAAGTCAATACCGCATAGTCAGCTATAAAAGGCCTGAAAATAACAAATGCAAGACAATATTCAAACGAGAAAACTAACGGCATTGAACGACAAAAAAATGTAACACATCAACAAACGACAACCACTGAATTTCAGGCTCCCGACTTGACACAGACACACACATAAAGAATGTGGCGGAGTTAAACATGTTAGAGGGATCCCAACTCTCAACCTAACCTATGACAGTGGTGTAACCGTACAACATAAGAACGAACTATAACAATCATTTAAAAAAGGCTAACTGATCAGATGGATACAAATAGAAATACATCTATCATAAATAAATCTATAGTGAACATGGCTGGGTACTTGAACATCACAACAACAAACGACACCAAGTACAGATCTGAGAGTAATTGATGTTACTAACAGCTAGTTCAAAGCCACAAACAACTAATAATAAATTTAAAAAAAAACATGCATCTAAGACTAAATTATCAATCAGTAAACATCCAACATCCAATGGATTTAGTGTAAAGACATCATAAACTGTCAAAGAAAAACATAACCTTATACAATGCCAGGACAGATGCATCGACAGATTGTATATCCATGAATGTGCATATGCATATAACTTTGCAATGGTTGAACCGGTGATGCTCCATACGTTCACAATAGCTGAATTGGTGGTGCTCTATACATCCACAATAGCTGAACTGATGGTGCTCCATGCGTCCACAATAGCTGAACTGGTGGTGCTCCACACGTCCAAAATAGATGAACTGGTGGTGCTCACTACGTCCACAAGAGCGGAACTGATGATACTCTAAACATCCACAATAGCTGAACTGGTGGTGCTCCATAAATATACAAAAGCTGAACTGCTGGTGCTCCATATGTCCACAATAGCTGAACTGGTGGTGTTCCACTTGGTCCATTTGGATGGTAGAACTTGTATACCTCCCTTACAATATCAATAAAATAAAATCTGACAAGTGAAAAAATATTAAAACTAAACAGATAATATTTACCTTGATCCTATAATAAAATTGACGCCATGCTTCTCTATCCCAATCTGAAGAAGTAATTTGGAATCCAACGACGATGGCAATTCTGCCCACAAGAAAAATCCACCCTAAAATGCAATGAAACTGTTAAAATAAATGTTAAATCTACCCTTAATAAAGAGTCAAAGAATAGAGAAAAGACACCAAAATGCCATCTTATTATATTTATCGATAAAAATAAGATATAAATGAACAAAGTGAACCAAAGATAAGTATGCATTGGCATTACCTAGAAAACTCAAACCTAAGTTCATTCTACAGCTGGACTGTACATTCATGGCCCCCAAAAAGATATAATGAAATACTTAAATTTCAAAGTCTAACGTGGGAATTGCCGCCCATTTTCTAGTTTTGTATTATTGTTGTTTTTTTTGTTTTTTTTTCATTTGGGAAGATATTTTCTCTAAATACCACCCCAAATCCACTCCAAGGTATAGCTATCTGTACAACAACGTATCACTCAGTATAAACAAATTTCCTTTAACAACATATATATTATTACCTTTGGTTTTTCGCAAACAATAGGTACAGGGAAATCTTCACATAACAAATCATACAACAAATTCATTCTCCGCTGAAATTATACTTTATAATTAGCATTATATATCTCGAAGTAATCAAAAGAGTAAACGAACAAAAATAACGTGTGTCGAATTAAAAAAAACCACAGCATATACAAGAAATTAAAATAAGGGTGTTTTTCCCTTTCTACATGCACGATCCTAAATAAAAATGGTTGTGACTTCATAATCAATATTGGTCATATCGGAATTAGCAGTCTTCAAGACAATGATATTTCATGATACAGGGTTTTTTTTGTTGTTGTTTTTTTTTCATTGGATAAATTAATGTTTAAAACACTTAATCAAATGCAAGTTAGTTTTTTCTTTAAAACTGATAGTGTTGTTATACATATCGCACACATATATTCCTTATTTTATGTAAATGTCCTGCATAATTAAAAGTGTTATAACGGCATATATGATCCTTAATTAGGTAGATATTTTGTATAATCATTAGTGTTTTACTGCATATATACTCCTTATTTTATGTAGATATTTTGCATAACTAATAGAGTTTTTTAAGTGTTTTACCGCATATATACTCCTGATTTTATGTAATTAATAGTGTTTTTACCGCATATATTCTTCTTATTTTATGTTATTAATAGTGTTTTTACCGCATATATACTCCTTATTTTATGTTATTAATAGTGTTTTTACCGCATATATATATATACTCCTGATTTTGTATAATTAAGTGTTTTTACCGCATATATACTCTTGATTTTATGAATAAATAGTGTTTTTACCGCATATATACTCCTGATTTTATGTAATTAATAGTGTTTTACCGCATATATACTCCTTATTTTATGTTATTAAGTGTTTTACCGCATATATACTCCTGATTTTATGTAATTAATAGTGTTTTTACCGCATATATTCTCCTTATTTTATGTTATTAATAGTGTTTTTACCGCATATATACTCCTGATTTTATGAATTAATAGTGTTTTTACCGCATATATACTCCTTATTTTATGTTATTAATAGTGTTTTTACCGCATATATACTCCTGATTTTATGTAATTCAGGGGCGCAGCTGCCGTTAGGCACTTTAGGCACGTGCCTACACATAATTTTTTCACAAATATTTTTTTTTTATTAAAAGAATAATAAACAACGTTAAATATGTAGATGAACTCCAGTGAAGTTGTCACAACCCCAATTATCGAATGTCATGTGTACACTAGTATCTCGTCCTTAGTGAATGGAATATTTAATAGAATTAAATGTTTTTATGTGTGTACCTTATATAGAAACTATAAACTAGAACTTTGGTTCAGATCATTTCAATTCTGTCAACAAAAACTTGAATGAACCTCAATTTAGACACATGAATTTTCAATTAGTTGTTGTTAGTTTTCAACTAGCTTTCCACTTTGTCTTCACCCGACTTGCCAATGTAGGTCGTCCGTTTGGCTGTGCAGGATGTATAAATACGTAGTCACGTCTGGTCAGAATGGGGACTTTTAATCTTATGCCTAGTTGTAGAGAGAATGCCACTCTTTGATGAGTTTGTAGTTGGTCTACTGAAAGGCAAAGTTTCTGCTCCTATCCAACAATCCCTCATGTTCTAATGCATGGCATTTTCAAATATTTAGACCTTCGTCCTGTACAACACCTATTAAGGGACTAGGCTCCCTGTTGTGTTTATTGTAAATAATCAATTTTTTTTATTTTTTTGTATTTTTTTGTTCTAAACTTGCATAAATATTTTACACTGGATGTTTAAAAATCAATCTATCAACTAGCTTCCAGTAGTTTTGAGTACTCTCAGATCTACGTGTAATGACAACAATTATTCCAATTTCTAAGCAGGTAGGGATTTTACAGTCGAGCGGGATATAAAGAAATACGAATTTCTTGAATTTTGTTACGTTAGTATGAACAGAACAGAACTTTTGCATTAGGCATCGACTATGTGTGTATGTGTTTGTGTGGCTAGGGTGAAGGTTTAAAAATCTAAAGATTGATGGTTGATGTCTTTCTAGCCAAAAGGATGGTGTTATTATTTAGTAATATCAGTGTTTACGTGCACGTTCCTATTTGTTAATGAAATATCGTCTATATGTACTATCAATTAAGTAAAACGTATATATCGATCATAACGGAATAGATTTGAAAATACCAAACAGGGTGTACTGCTTAATTAAAGGGATATGCGGATCTATGGTGGGCAGTACATATTGTAAATGATTTATTTTAATATTTGATTTTCCAATTGTACTGCGTTATTTAATTCACCATTGAGATGTTATGGTAAATTATTCATAATTCTTCGAACTTTTCATCTTGTATATTATAATTATCATGATTAAATAACCAGAAAATTTAATATTTTTGATTTTTGTGCATAAAATTTTGCAGCCAAAAACCTGAAATACGTTTTCCGTCGGGGGGCTTTTCCCCCCTGAACCCTCTACCAGGGTCTTGCCCTGTACCTGCTGGGGGCCTTCATCGGTCCCTTGACCCCCTGCCGATTTGTGCCTACAGTTGAATGAATACCTAGCTACGCCCCTGTAATTAATAGTATTATTACCGCATATATACTCCGGATTTTATGTAGATGTTTAGTGAGCATCCCTTGTTTCAGCGCTGTTGTCATCAGTCTTGAAGCGTAGTGGTTAAAACATCCTCCACTCCATGATGTGTTACTGTAAGCAAAATCAAGCCCTAACTTTCTTCATAAATATATTTATTTTTGAAACGAAAGAAATCGTCCGACGATACTATTGTTTTCTTAAGACAACCCAAACATCCTCATTTTTATAGGAAGATTTTTTTTTTTTAATTTTAGCCACAGAAAATAAGATATTACATTCGTAAGGTTTTCGCGGAACCAAGTGTTTCAACTTCTTTCACTGTTGTCTTTGTTTACAAATATTACTTTACCAAAACAAACTACATAAAAAATGATAACCAACCACAAACACCTGACTCTCACCTAACACATCAGACAACACAAACTACCAACAGTTGACCGTTACCAAACACATCAGACAACACTTGACTTTCACCAAACACATCAGACAACACATACGTTCAACACCAAACACAACACCAACCATCAACACTCGACTGATGCGAAAGATAACATACCACACGAACACCTGACTCCGAAGAAAAAGCATTACACCACACCATTCGTCAACAGACTCCCGAGAAAACAGCACATACATCAAGAACACCCGACTACGAGGAAAACAAAGACAAACAACAACAAACTACACATGAAAATGAAAGCCTGACCCGTTGATGATCTGGACAATTGGTCTTAAAAGTAGAAATCAATGCAACCTTCTAAGTCCAGCTACCAACAGGATAAATATATTTCTTTTCATTTTTTCAAGCTCTTATTTACGATATTAAAATATATTGTAAGGTGTGAAATGCCATCTTTAACAATATAAAATTTTACGTTTTTTTGAGAATCATTCTTTTCACACGGAACTGTTAAAATTGTAGCCGTACAAGTTTTAAAATGTTCACATCATAGGATGAGCTAAGAGGAATATCGTCATAAAAACTTGTTATGGCTAAGTTAGAAGTAGTTTCTTTTGTCGTATACGGTTTTCAAATTTCTCATTGTGTACCAGTTACCAGTTATAGTACAATATTTAGATAACTGCATTCAGCGAGTTGAATACTGACCAAAACTAAACAACTATAGAGAATTAACTTGCGGTAATTATTAATTCACTCACAATCTTAGAGTATAACTTACCATTTAGCAACAAGCTCTAGAATTCTCTCTGGAGCTTCTATCCATCCTAGTCTTATGCCTGGTGCTAGGATTTTAGAGAAAGTCCCGTTTGATAATACATTACCTTTGAAATCGTCATCATTCCTAAAAAGAAAATTATACTTATGGAATTCAAAAGTCTGAATCAGCATTGATGAGGGAAACACTATGATAAATCGTTGTCCTTTTCAGACCACTGAATATTATGTTTGAAAACTTTATTCAATTTCTATTTCAGATTTAAACATCATTTACAACTAACGTAGCACTTATTAAACAAATTTTAAATGTAATTCATCAGGTTTTAAGAGACTGCTCATGGAACCCAAATATATGTGTTTACAGACAAAATTGATGTGTTTACAGGCAGACTTCTCGCTTACTTGTCATCGTAGAACATGAGTCGTGGTGGTGGACATGTCCCTGTGTAGGACAATAAATTATACACATCTTCTGTGAACAATAACATATCATATTTTCTGGCAAGGTGTACTAGTCTACGACATCTTTCTGAAAAATATCATAAATAGTAATTCTTATTATTTCCCTTCTTTTTTCCAGATCCCAATTTGTTACCTCCCCCACCCACAATCCAACACTCAACTTTCTTTATCCCTATATCTCTCAGCCCGACTTCTCCACTTTGGTAACCCCTCGGCCTAGCCACAATCAGATGTGCATTTTGTGTTTCACATGAAGTCAAAAATGAGTATCACCTCAGGGAAAAACTCTTTTGATATTTTGGTTCAAAAATGGTTTAACTTATGAAAAATTGCCATCGTTAGGATAACACTGAAAGCATTTACATAATTACATGCAGTTTTTGAAAGAAATATTTAATATTTTTATTAAATAAATGGTGTTTAAAAACTGTATAATTTTCTTTAATGGTTGCCTTCAAGACATGGTCACCAGTGACAGATTTTTGGTCGATGACAAAGACAAGAAAATATGTTTAGACCTATTGAATATCAAACATTTTAATTGAAAAAAAAATAACAAGAACATGTTTGACTCACAGTTATTTCAAACAACAGTAGCTTTCTTTGATCATTAATCTTATCTAATAAAACTGTATCCAAAATTATCTATAAAAAGCAAAACTTCCAAAAGAACCATTTCTTTTGGTGTACAGAATATTAAAAAAACTTGATGCATATTCTTACAATAAACAATCAAACTTAGCAATACAATTTATATGTTTTGTCTACGGACAAGACATTGTATTCATATTTAATGAAATGCATTATTAAAACCTAATTTTGATATAGCTGAAAGTGTTATCTTGAAAAACAAACATACATTTTATCAGTTTTATCTATCAAATGATGCTTAACTTCGAGGAAAATGGAAACAAATACATTTGATAATGTCTACGGACAAGACATTTTATTGATATTCAATTAAATGCTTTCAAAGATGATTGTTAAAGATAAGATTAAAAGTTACTAATTAAGTTTTAAGCAGTGTTTTTTAATTTTGGAAAATATAAAAATGTACCCATAATTCTTTACATATCTCAATAATTTATTGATTAAGCAAAAATGAAGACACATTCTTTTAACTGAAATCCATATATCTGACTGTTTAAAACAATCAAACTATTATTAAAACTCAATTTTGACATAGTTGAATGTGTTCTCTTGAAAAAATAACATACATTTTACCTATCAAATTAGGCTGAACTCAAGGAAATTGGATACAAATATATTGTGGTAATGTCTACGGACAAGACAATTTCAGTTAAAAAAAAATCTGTTAGAATTATTTGTGACTATATTTATGTTGAAAATACTGAGTTTTAATTTGAATAGATAACTTTCATCGCCTACAAATAAGATTTAAGTTCCATAGCAGACAAATAATTGAATTTAATACTTGTTATGTACAAGTGTCTTGTCCGTAGACACTTCCTCATCTGCTGTTAATACTGAAATGCAAAGGATAAAGTTAGAGAGAGAGAAATACTTTTTCTTCATTTGATTTAGTTAATCTTTTAAGGTATGCAGCAACTGGAATAAACAATATTGAAGTAAAATAAGGTATGCTTTTTATGACTGATAATCTGACACTTTTTAAAATCCACTCCTGTAAAGTAATTTTACAAAAATTGAGAACACTTAAATTACCATTTATTTATTAAAAATAAGATATTTCTAAGTTTAAACAACACATAGGACTAATTAAGACCTATAAAGCCAAGCAATATTGATAAAAAGACATGTCTACGGACAAGACATGTGTCTACGGACAAGACATTCTGACATATTTTTGAATTTTTTCCTCTATTAATAGATGGTAGAAAAAAATGTTAGTAGTGTTTTCATATCTACAAAAGAACAGGAACTTAGCAATGCAACATTAATGTAATTATGCTTCCAGTTTACTAGGGAATGCATGTCTACGGACAAGACATTTTTTCACTTTATTTGTATATCCAACTTTGATGGCATATATCTCCAGCTAGGGTACTGCAATTTTGATAAATGAGGTAGTTTTTGATAATGTATATACTAGAAGAGAAAACAAAACACATAATAGTATAAATTTGATTTATTTTTCTCTTTTATCACTGCACTGAGCAAGCTAAAAACAAAAGTACAAAATTTCATAACAAGCGCATAGTATTCAACTTTTTATCATAACTTTGTAACCACTGAAGATTTTTTGTTGCAACAAACAGTAAAAGAAAGATGAATAAATTGTCTATAGCAATGAACCAATAATGTAGTTCAAATTAAGTTCACTTATTAACTATCAATTGATAAAAACAGCGAAATTTTAAATGAAACAACATAACGTGAAATTTTGCCCATTTTCAGCATGTATTTTAGTGGTTTTTTTTCAAAACGGTAACACCTATACATGATATTTGATATTCATTGTGAAGCCCTACATTCTCTTCTTCAGTTCAAAGATGTATTACTTATGTAAAGTTTATCTTCTTGTCTTTACAAGCCTATAACATAGACCCAATATGAAATGCACATCTGATCTTGGCTAGGCCGCCCTGTATTTCAAAAGGCGTGACATCCCCCTCGAATGTAAAGACATTACAACTATGCCCAACACTTGACAGTACGAGTTTTTTTAGGTTAAAATTGAGAAAGAAAATGGGGAATGTGTCAAAGCGACAACAACCCGACCATAGAGCAGACAACAGCCATTAACATACTGATCTAACTCACATGCCCTCGTTTGCTTGGGTTACCTGGAGACGTTGTTTTTATGTTAAAATCCGCTAAATACGTACCAGGAGACGTTGTTTTTGTGTTAAAATCCGCTAAATACGTACCTGGAGACGTTGTTTTTATGTTAAATTCCGTTAAATACGTACCTGGAGACGTTGTTTTTATGTTAAAACCCGCTAAATAGGTACCTGGAGACGTTGTTTTTATGTTAAAATCCGCTAAATACGTACCAGGAGACGCTGTTTTTATGTTAAAACCCGCTAAATACGTACCAGGAGACGTTGTTTTTATGTTAAAACCCGCTAAATACGTACCAGGAGACGTTGGTTTTATGTTAAAATCCGCTAAATACGTACCAGGAGACGTTGTTTTTATGTTAAAATCCGCTAAATACGTACCTGGAGACGTTGTTTTAACGTAAAAATCCGCTAAATACGTACCAGGAGACGTTGTTTTTATGTTTAAAATCCGCTAAATACGTACCTGTAGACGTTGTTTTTATGTTAACATCCGCTAAATACTGGAGACGTTGTCCGCTAAATACGTACCTGGAGACGTTGTTTTTATGTTAAAATCCGCTAAATACGTACATTGAGACGTTGTTTTTATGTTAGAATCCGCTAAATACGTACCAGGAGACGTTGTTTTTATGTTAAATCCGCTAAATACGTACCTGGAGATGTTGAAATCCCTCGAGGGTTTGAGAAAGTGGTCATCAGATACACCATTCCTTTAAAAGGTGTTTTCGTCTCAGAACCAGCTATAACTTTTTCTTTTATAGCTGTTTCCAATGCTTCAGGAATAATACCATCCCCGTCAGTAGGCACTGAAAATGAAAATGTTTATATCAAGGATAGAAAGTACTTTAATTTGAAAACAGGCTGGTATTTTTTTATGTTACATTATGATTTTCAATAATTATAACTCATAAAATAAAATGCTTCGTTGAGCGCAGCCTGGTACGACCGCAGAGGTCGGACTTGAACAGTTGGTGCAAGTTTGGACACACATTCAAGCATGATACTGGTTGAATTTGGATTTGGATCAAATTTTTGACATAATAAAGGTTTCTGACACAAAATAAATGTGATGAAAAATCTTTAAAATTTGATATGGGTAGAAATATTTGTATTCATTTTTTTTTTGAAGACTTCTTGCTATTGCCCAATACTGTGCTATTAAAGATTTCTTGCTTTGATACAATATTGTGCTATTGCACAGTAGTGTGAAATTGAAGATTTCTTGCTATTGCGCAATACTGTGCAATTGAAGATTTCTTGCTAATACGCATTACTGTGCTATAGCGCAATACTATGCAATTAAAAATTTCCTGCTATTGCACAGTATTTTATATAACAATTTACACATCAAATTTGGTGTGTATCTCCTGTCATATCAATATTTTTTGCTTTAATATACTAATAAGAAATACAAGAGTGCACACACTGAAATGTCTCGCCTTCTTTACAAATCATTGATACTATGTTGATGCTCCTAAATATAAAGCATTATTACAACAGTTGTCAACTGTCACATAAACTTAACATTAACCAAGAAAACTAAACATTGACCAATGAACCATGAAAATGAGGTCTACCTATTGCTTATAATTTAAGAAAAATAGACCAAAACACAAAAACTCAACACTGAGCAATGAACCGTGAAAATGAGGGCAAGGTCAAATAAAAAATGCGCGACTGACATATAGATCATAAAATATTTCCATACAACAAATATAGTTGACCTATGGCATATAGTATTAGATAAAAAGACCAAAACTCAAACACTTAACTTTGACCACTGAACCATGAAAATGAGGTCAAGGTGAGATGACATCTGCCTGCTAGACATTTAAACCTTATAATCATTCCATACAACAAATATAGTAGACCTATTGCATAAAGTATGAGAAAAACAGACAAAAACACAAAAACTTAACTTTGACCAATGAACCATGAAAATGAGGTCAAGGTCAGATGACACCTGCCAGTTGGACATGTACACCTTACAGTCCTTCCATACACCGAATATACTAGACTTATTGCGACATAGTATCTGAGATATGGACTTGACATCCAAAACTTAACCTTGTTCACTGATCCATGAAATGATGTCAAGGTCAACTGAAAACTGTCTGATGGGCATGAGGACCTTGCAAGGTATGCACATACCAAATAAAGTTATCCTATTACTTATAGTAAGAGAGATTTCAACATTACAAAAAATCTGAACTTTTTTTCAAGTGGTCACTGAACCATGAAAATGAGGTCAAGGACATTGGACATGTGACTGACGGAAACTTCGTAACATGAGGCATCTATATACAAAGTATGAAGCATCCAGATTCAAGGTCTTCCACCTAAAATATAAAGCTTTTAAGAAATTAGCTAACGCCGCCGCCGCCGGATCACTATCCCTTAATCAATGGAAATACGGAAAATTTTATAAGAAAAAATATTATGAAAAAAAATACCCCCCCCCCCCCCCCCCCGAAAAAACCCCAACATTCTTTTTAACCGCCCTTTCAGTAATTACCCACAAACTCAATCCCAGCTTTCCCTTTGTGGAATGGTACCTTGCTGTACTATTTTTCAGAGAGATCCATACACTTCACCTCAAGTAATTGTCTGGAAACTAGATAGAAAAATGCTTGTTTGTGGTCCCTTTTTTGCCCCCTAACTCCTGAACGTTTGGGACAATTATACCCCAAAAACTCAATCCCAGGCGTCCCTTTTACTTGTGATACCTTGCATAACAATGTTACAGAGATCCAACATTTAATCACGATTTATTGTCTGGATACTAGAAAATTGCTTGTTTTTTGCCCCTTTTTGCCCCATTATTCGTGAACCTGTGGGCCAATTATCCCCAAACTCAATCCCAGCCTTCTCTTTGTGATGTAAAACCTTGTGGTACAATTTCAGAAAGATCCATACACTAACACACAAGTTATTGTCTGGAAACTAGAAAAATGCTTATTTTGACTCCTTTAAGGCCCCTAACTCCTAAACTGTTGGGACCATAACCCAAAAAAATCAATCCCAATCTTCCTTTTGTGGTTTCAAACCTTGTCTTTAAATTTCAAAGAGATCCATTCACTTGAACTAAAGTTATTGTCCGAAAACCAAATGTCTTCGAACGACACAGACGATGACAACGTGATACCAATATTCGACCACAAAAAATTGTTTGCGGCCGTATAAAAACAAAATTGGTGATCAAACTTCCATACCTAACGCTCTCTTAATGGAAAACAAGCTTATCGAAATCTGCTGGCATAGTTTTTTAATACTAGTATATTTACCTGGTATGATATTCATTCCTAGATCTTCCCTTAGTATTTTTATGGCTATAAAATATGTTGGGTCTTCAACGAATACTGGAGTATTCCTATCAAACATTACACTCGCTGTCAGGTGGAGGCCTTGTGTGGCACCAGCAGAGGCCATCAAATTGTCGCTGGAATTAAATAAAGTTCTAATAGAAAACAATATTCTTAAAAGAAACTTTAATCACAAAGTACTTCTGCAAAGTGGGTCCACATGATAGACGGTTGAAAATTTAAGCTGCCACTGGAACATGTAAGGATACATATTTTCCCTTGCAACATGCCACCTACTGACCCCTTTTAAAATTACTAGTAGTTGTTGCAAATGTTATAACGTGCAGAGAGGTCGGTTAGGCATCGGATGTTACGACTGTTCTGACTGTAAATGGCTGAATAATTATATATTGCTCTGATTCAAATGCAACTCTTTCTTTTTAGTTCTGGTAGATATGATAAGTTTACCGACAGATGGGAGTGACAATATTGCTATATGCCAGCCAATCCGTTGGTTTAACTATAAAATAATTTCGCGCAATGTTTCATTATTTTATTCTTGAGTTAACACCTGCTTGTTTACTTCAGATGTGTATTCAAATAATAGAAACATCGTATTTCGTTTTATATTCGTGGCGTTTTTGAAGACTGTAGTGTTTTGATTTTTATTCCTGGTGTTTTTAAAGACTGTTGTGTTTTGTTTTTCATTCGTGATGTTTTTGAAGACTGTAGTGTTTTGTTTTTCATAAAAGGTGTTTTTAAAGACTGTAGTGTTTTGATTTTTATTCGTGGTGTTTTTGAAGACTGTTGTGTTTTGTTTTTCATTCGTGATGTTTTTGAAGACTGTAGTGTTTTGTTTTTCATACGTGGTGATTTGAAAACTATTGTTTTTTTTTTATTTATTCGTGGTGTTTTTGAAGACTAAAGTGTTTCATTTTGATTCGTGATGTTTTTGAAGACTATAGTGTTTCGTATTTTATTCAGTGTTTTTGAAGACTGCAGTGTTTTGTTTTTCATTCGTGGTGTTTTTGAAGACTGTATTGTTTTCGTTTTTCATTCGTGTTTTTAAGACTGCTGTAGTGTTTTCTTTTTCATTCGGGGTGTTTTTGGAAGACTGTAGTGTCTTGTTTTTCATTCGTGCTAATTTTGAAGACTGTATTGTTTTGTTTTTTATTCGTGGTGTTTTTGAAGACTACAGTGTTTTGTTTTTCATACATGATGTTTTTAGAGACTTGTATACAAAGTGTTTTGTTTTTCATACGTGATGTTTTTGAAGACAGTAGACTTTTTTTAATCGTGGTGTTTTTTTAAGACTAGCGTTTTGTTTTTTCATTCATGGTGTTTTTGAAGACTAGTATTTTGTTTTTCATTCGTGGTGTTTTGGAAGACTGTAGTGTTTTGTTTTTAATTCGTGGTGTTTTTGAAGACTGTAGTGTTTTGTTTTTCATACGTGATGTTTTTAAAGACAGTTTTTTTTTTCAATCGTGGTGTTTTTGAAGACTATTGTTTTGTTTTTCAGTCGTGGTGTTTTTGAAGACTGTTGCATTTTGTTTTTCATTCGTGATGTTTAGGAAAAGTTATTGTATTTTTTTTTCATTTTAGGTGTTTTTGAAGCCTGTAGTGTTTTGTTTTTCAATTCATGGTTTTTGTTAAGACTATAGTTTTCCGTTTATCATTCGTGATGTTTTTGGAAACTGTAGTATTTTGTTTTTCATTCGTGGTGTTTTGGAAGACTGAAGTGTTTTTATTTTCATTTGTGGTGTTTTTAAAGACTGTAGTGTTATGTTTTTCAAACGTGATGTTTTTAGAGACTTGTATACAAAGTGTTTTGTTTTTTATTTGTTGTGTTTTTGGAGACTGTAGTGTTTCGTTTTTCATTCGTTGTGTTTAGGAAAAGTAATTATATTTTGTTTTTCATTTTTGGTGTTTTTGAAGCCTGTAGTGTTTTGTTTTTCAATTCATGGTTTTTGTTAAGACTATAGTTTTCCTTTTATCATTCGTGGTGTTTTTGGAGACTGTAGTGTTTTGTTTTTCAAACTTGATGTTTTTAGAGACTTGTATACAAAGTGTTTTGTTTTTTATTTGTTGTGTTTTTGTAGACTGTAGTGTTTCGTTTTTCATTCGTTGTGTTTAGGAAAAGTAATTATATTTTGTTTTTCATTTTTGGTGTTTTTGAAGCCTGTAGTGTTTTGTTTTACAATTCATGGTTTTTGTTAAGACTATAGTTTTCCTTTTATCATTCGTGGTGTTTTTGGAGACTGTAGTGTTTTGATTTTTAAACGTGATGTTTTTAGAGACTTGTATACAAAGTGTTTTGTTTTTTATTTGTTGTGTTTTTGTAGACTGTAGTGTTTCGTTTTTCATTCGTTGTGTTTAGGAAAAGTAATTATATTTTGTTTTTCATTTTTGGTGTTTTTGAAGCCTGTAGTGTTTTGTTATTCAATTAATGGTTTTTGTTAAGACTATAGTTTTTCTTTTATCATTCGTGGTGTTTTTGGAGACTGTAGTGTTTCGTTTTTCAAACGTGATGTTTTTAGAGACTTGTATATAAAGTGTTTTGTTTTTTATTTGTTGTGTTTTTTTAGACTGTAGTATTTCGTTTTTCATTCGTTGTGTTTAGGAAAAGTTATTGTATTTTGTTTTTCATTTTTGGTGTTTTTGAAGCCTGTAGTGTTTTGTTTTTCATTCGTGGTGTTTTTGAAGACTGTAGTGTTTTGTTTTTCATACGTGGTGATTTGAAAACTATTGTTTTTTTTTATTTATTCGTGGTGTTTTTGAAGACTAAAGTGTTTCATTTTGATTCGTGGTGTTTTTGAAGACTATAGTGTTTCATTTTTTATTCGAGGTGTTTTTGAAGACTGTAGTGTTTTCTTTTTCATTCGTGGTGTTTTGGAAGACTGTAGTGTTTTGTTTTTCATTCGTGGTGTTTTTGAAGACTGTATTGTTTTGTTTTTCAAACGTGATGTTTTTAGAGACTTGTATACAAAGTGTTTTGTTTTTTATTTGTTGTGTTTTTGTAGACTGTAGTGTTTCGTTTTTCATTCGTTGTGTTTAGGAAAAGTAATTATATTTTGTTTTTCATTTTTGGTGTTTTTGAAGCCTGTAGTGTTTTGTTATTCAATTAATGGTTTTTGTTAAGACTATAGTTTTCCTTTTATCATTCGTGGTGTTTTTGGAGACTGTAGTGTTTTGTTTTTCAAACGTGATGTTTTTAGAGACTTGTATACAAAGTGTTTTGTTTTTTATTTGTTGTGTTTTTTAGACTGTAGTATTTCGTTTTTCATTCGTTGTGTTTAGGAAAAGTTATTGTATTTTGTTTTTCATTTTTGGTGTTTTTGAAGCCTGTAGTGTTTTGTTTTTCATACGTGGTGATTTTAAAATATTGTTTTTTTTTATTTATTCGTGGTGTTTTTGAAGACTAAAGTGTTTCATTTTGATTCGTGGTGTTTTTGAAGACTATAGTGTTTCGTTTTTTATTCGAGGTGTTTTTGAAGACTGCAGTGTTTTGTTTTTCATTCGTGTTTTTAATACTGCTGTAGTGTTTTGTTTTTCATTCGTGGTGTTTTGGAAGACTGTAGTGTTTTGTTTTTCATTCGTGGTGTTTTTGAAGACTGTATTGTTTTGTTTTTCATTCGTGTTGTTTTTGAAGACTACAGTGTTTTGTTTTTCATACATGATGTTTTTAGAGACTTGTATACAAAGTGTTTTGTTTTTCATACGTGATGTTTTTGAAGACAGTAGACTTTTTTAATCGTGGTATTTTTGAAGACTAGCGTTTTGTTTTTTCATTCGTGGTGTTTTTGAAGACTGTAGTGTTTTGTTATTTCATTCATGGTGTTTTGGAAGACTAGTGGTTTGTTTTTCATTCGTGGTGTTTTTTAAGACTGTAGTGTTTTGTTTTTCATTCATGATGTTTTAGAGACTTGTATACAAAGTGTTTTGTTTTTTTATACGTGATGTTTTTAAAGACAGTTGTTTTTTTTTCAATCGTGGTGTTTTTGAAGACTGTTGCATTTTGTTTTTCATTCGTGGTGTTTAGGAAAAGTTATTGTATTTTGTTTTTAATTTTTGGTGTTTTTGAAGCCTGTAGTGTTTTGTTTTTCAATTCATGGTTTATGTTAAGACTATAGTTTTCCGTTTTTCATTCGTGATGTTTTTGGAGACTGTAGTATTTTGTTTTTCATTCGTGGTGTTTTGGAAGACTGTAGTGTTTTGATTTTCATTTGTGGTGTTTTTAAAGACTGTAGTGTTATGTTTTTCAAACGTGATGTTTTTAGAGACTTGTATACAAAGTGTTTTGTTTTTTATTTGTTGTGTTTTTGGAGACTGTAGTGTTTCGTTTTTCATTCGTTGTGTTTAGGAAAAAGTAATTATATTTTGTTTTTCATTTTTGGTGTTTTTGAAGCCTGTAGTGTTTTGTTTTTCAATTCATGGTTTTTGTTAAGACTATAGTTTTCCTTGATCATTCGTGGTGTTTTTGGAGACTGTAGTGTTTTGTTTTTCAAACGTGATGTTTTTAGAGACTTGTATACAAAGTGTTTTGTTTTTTTATTTGTTGTGTTTTTTTAGACTGTAGTGTTTCGTTTTTCATTCGTTGTGTTTAGGAAAAGTTATTGTATTTTGTTTTTCATTTTTGGTGTTTTTGAAGCCTGTAGTGTTTTGTTTTTCATTCGTGGTGTTTTTGAAGACTGTAGTGTTTTGTTTTTCATACGTGGTGATTTGAAAACTATTGTTTTTTTTTTAATTTATTCGTGGTGTTTTTGAAGACTAAAGTGTTTCATTTTGATTCGTGGTGTTTTTGAAGACTATAGTGTTTCGCATTTTATTTGAGGTGTTTTTGAAGACTGCAGTGTTTTGTTTTTCATTCGTGGTGTTTTTGAAGACTGTCGTGTTTTCGTTTTTCAATTCGTGGTTTTTGTTAAGACTATAGTGTTTCGTTTATCATTCGTTGTGTTTTTGGAGACTGTAGTGTTTTGTTTTTCATTCGTGGTGTTTTTGAAGATGTATTGTTTTGTTTTTCATTCGTGGTGTTTTTGAAGACTACAGTGGTTTGTTTTTCATACATGATGTTTTTAGACTTGTATACAAAGTGTTTTGTTTTTCATACGTGATGTTTTTGAAGACAGTAGACTTTTTTTAATCGTGGTGTTTTTTTAAGACTAGCGTTTTGTTTTTTCATTCGTGGTGTTTTTGAAGACTAGTATTTTGTTTTTCATTCGTGGTGTTTTGGAAGACTAGTGTTTTGGTTTTCATTCGTGGTGTTTTTGAAGACTAGTGTTTTGGTTTTCATTCGTGGTGTTTTTGAAGACTAGTGTTTTGTTTTTCATACATGATGTTTTAGAGACTTGTATACAAAGTGTTTTGTTTTTTTATACGTGATGTTTTAAAAGACAGTTTTTTTTCAATCGTGGTGTTTTTGAAGACTACTGTATTGTTTTTCAGTCGTGGTGTTTTTGAAGACTGTTGCATTTTGTTTTTCATTCGTGGTGTTTAGGAAAAGTTATAGTATTTTGTTTTTCATTTTTGGTGTTTTTGAGCCTGTAGTGTTTTGTTTTTCAATTCATGGTTTTTGTTAAGACTATAGTTTTCCGTTTATCATTCGTGGTGTTTTTGGAGACTGTAGTTTTTTTGTTTTTCATTTGTGGTGTTTTGGAAGACTGTAGTGTTTTGATTTTCATTTGAGATGTTTTTGAAGACTGTATTGTTTTGTTTTTCAAACGTGATGTTTTTAGAGACTTGTAAACAAAGTGTTTTGTTTTTCATACGTGATGTTTTTGAAGACAGTAGTTTTTTTTCCATCGTGGTGTTTTTGAAGACTAGTGTTTTGTTTTTCAGTCGTGGTGTTTTTAAAGACTGTTGTATTTTGTTTTTCATTCATGGTGTTTTTGAAGACTACAGTGTTTTGTTTTTCATTTGTTGTGTTTTTGGACTGTAGTGTTTCGTTTTTCATTCGTTGTGTTTAGGAAAAGTTATAGTATTTTGTTTTTCACTTTTTTGGTGTTTTTGAAGCCTGTAGTGTTTTGTTTTTCAATTCGTGTTTTTTTGTTAAGACTATAGTGTTTCGTTTATCATTCGTTGTGTTTTTGGAGACTGTAGTGTTTTGTTTTTTCATTCGTGGTGTTTTGGAAGACTGTAGTGTTTTGATTTTCATTCATGGTGTTTTTGAGGACTCTAGTGTTTTGTTTTTCATACGTGATGTTTTTAGAGACTTGTATACAAAGTGTTTTGTTTTTCATACGTGATGTTTTTGAAGACAGTAGTTTTTTTTTCATTCGTGGTGTTTTTGAAGGTCTAGTGTTTTGCTTTTCATTCATGGTGTTTTTAAAGACCATAGTGTTTCGTTTTCCATTCGTTATGTTTTTGGAGTGTTTTGTTTTTTGCCATGATTTTGTCGGTCTCACTTTGACTTAGGAAATTGATTCTCTCTTTTGGTATTTTTAGCCTTTTTTATTGGTTTAAATAGTTTTGATCGCTTTTCGTTGGACAACACAAGACTATGGACATGCAATTACCTGTCTACGTCATTCCCGTATTCTGATGATAGAAACCTCGCTAACTCGTCCAAGAAATCTGGATCCCCTTTCATAGGACCGTACTGGAATATGTATTTCTCATCTTCATTTGTCTACAAATCAAAAACATCCTAATAAATCCAGAAGAACACCCTATGTGATTTACATATGATCTTGCTCCTGAAATGATGAACAGCAGCAAGTATCGGCATTGCAATGAGTTGAAGTCAAACGAGTTTCTTGAAATTATAATGTTTAGGAATTATTGAACGGTCATGTATATTTGAATTGTAAGTCAAGCCTCTTTGAATTTTGAAATTTTGCCTTCGTGTTTTATTGTCGAAGTTTATCGACCGTGACCTTGATAGAGCGATGTGTTAAGTTCCAAGGGAGGAACAGACTATGCAATACCATGACCAAAAACAAATCCATGAAATAACAAACAGGCATTTACTGAGCCCAAGCAGAGCTTATATTCTCCATCAGGAATCGTTGTCTCCATTCCGACCGAATGGTGTGGCGAAATTTTACACCCAAGGCTGGCTAACAGACGCTTTCAGTAACTTGAGCATTATTTAATAAGGTAAATTTGCTATTTATTTTTGTGTTTTTCTAACCTTCTATAACAGTATTAAAAAATTTCACCGAGTACCTTTGCAAGCATCATACAGTTTTATCTTAGAGATTAAACAATTCGTATATTCATAACTGTTCATTTTGCACGTCTTTCAACATAGCTATTATATTTGAATGCACACGACAACACGTCCACATTATATAGAAACAGATGTCGTTTCCACTGAAAAAAGTAAAATCTACAGAAACATTGCATGCGAAGTCCACAAAAATGCAACTTTAAAAAATGTGCATCTTTTATAAGTTTTTATAAACTTATGTCAGTTATACTAAACATTAATGAAATATTTTTTTTCGTTTGATGCTACATCTATTGACCACTGATTCTTTCCTCATGCATTTGAATTATTATTTTATGTTTTTTTAATCACTCTGTAATGATTATGTTATGTTGTAATTAATGTTATGCTCTTAATGGGCTCTTTAATTTGGAAAATAAAAATATTGTATTGTATTGTATTGTATTGTATATTATATCTTACATAGTTTAGGTCAATACTGAGTTGTCACAGGTGTGGGTTTTCTTATAACACCGTGGCCTACTTACTGATCGTCATATTAAGGTGACTGGGGTATCTTGGATTTTGTAGTACTTAGCAGATAATAATTGGTCTAGATCTTTAATGAAATGTGCAAATTTTGAGAGTAGTATGTATTTCACGTGTAAGAATTTTTATGTTAATATAGAAAATTACGTGTTTATCATATTCACAGCTGTATATTTTCAACAAAAAAGTAATATTTTTGTTTGATTCGGTTTTTTTTCCAACTTTGCGACATAAGATAAGATAACTCAGATTGAAGTGGAGATAAAGTACTTTTTTTTAATAAAAAGTGTTGTGAATTTACCTATTTTGATATGTACTTAAGAAAACAAGTCTGGTGACGACGTTCATTTTCCATTTCTTTATTTACGGTGCTTCTTCAAAGGAGTGACATAAACAGCATATATGTAACTAGTCCAAATAATTATGACGTCTTGAAAGGCTATTTTATTTTTTATTTTGAAAAAAAATATAATAGCCTTTCAAGACGTCATAATTATTTGGATTAATATGTATACGTAAATGTCTATGGAGATCTTTGAGAATAGTAAATCCTTGATAAAATTGAGAATGGAAATAGGAAATGTGTCAAAGAAACAACAACCCGACCAAAGAGTAGAAAACAGCCCAAGGCAAAACAAAAACGAGTCTTCGACACAGCGAGAACATCATGCGCCAGTAGGAGGTCGGAAGCTGGTTCCTAAGAGAGCAATCATTTAACGTCAAGAAATTGGGAGAGGGTAGAAGTTAAATGGTCGTTCCCTGGACAAAAATGTGTACTAGTTCATATAAAATGAACGTCACAATAAACTCAGAAACATAAAAAGGAATGAAAATTGAAAAAAAAATTAAAGACTATGGCAGAGGTTCCAGACTTGGGACAGGTACAACAAATGTGCCGATGTTAAAAGTGTTTTGTTAAATCTCAACCCTCCCCTATGTGTACCTCTAACCAATATAGTTCATTTCTGTCTCCTATTTATAATTTATCCGAAAGTTAACAAGAGTTGCCACTTCTCACCAAGCTAAAACCCTGGTCAGTCCCAAGATAAAAAAATTAAAGATGATATAGAAAGTTTGATAATTTACATTGACCCAGAGCACTTGAATGGAGTGGTGAAAAATAAAGTACTGCAATTCGAAAATAATTGAACAGTGTGACCTGGTAGAAGAGGCAGAAAAATGAGGACTTGGTTCTCAAATTGATGCATTATTTGCTAGTCTAAGACTTCAGAAATTTTTTCCCCCTATATACCTTAATATAAAGTGTTAAATTAAAGTATGTAGGATTTTTTTTTGAGAGACAAGTGCCTGTGCATAATCTATACAAAATCTGTCAATTCTGATGAAGCGTGAAAAAAGTGTGGTGACCCATACTTTTTATTATATTTTGGAAAAAGGCACTATAAACAACATTTTGACAAATGATTAAAATTTCTATTGATTTTAATTCAGTATTCATCCACATTAACCGTCTCAAACCAAAATAACTTTAAAAAACTCATGCAAAAATGCTTCTTGTCCTCAAACAAGAAACATCAACACTTCAATGAATTTAAAACACATAAACAGGGAGATAACTCGTGTTATTTTTACATACCAGTGTTATCCTGGTCGATTCCAGTAAGATCTCCTTACAACCAGAGATTGTGTCTGTGCCTGGAGCACCCATTGCAAGTGGAATAACAGGATTATCTTCTTTCTCATTGTACAGTTCTAAGTCCTCAAATAAATCTCTTTTGGACTGTTTCGCCATCTCAATGTTAACCGGTAGAAAAATATAATGTATGGAGAACAGTAAGGGACATCCTGGTTTACTGATAAGTTTAACGTTGAATAATACTGATCGAAACTAAACGTTCCAGTGGCGGATCCAGGGGGGGGGGGGGTTTCCGGGGGTGCGCACCCCCCCTTTATTTTTGCCGATCAATGCATTTGTATCGGGACATATGTTTTGCACCCCCCTTTGCCCTGTTTGCCCTGGGTTAGCACCCCCCCTTTCGAAAATTCCTGCATCCGCCCCTGCGTTCTTGTACCTATTCAGATATAAGTCACTTTGGGCGATTTATGATATTTTATGCCTGATTACAATCATTTTAGAGTGTCAATTTAAATAAAAAAACAATTAAAAAACGAAATAAATCAAACAAACAAAAATAGAATGAACCTTACACATTATCAAAATCACATGGTATTATACAAGTTACAGATATCTATCCCAAAATATCGATTTTCAGTTCATTCCTTTTCAGCGTGATCATGAGATTTCATTTATTTCAGCGATTTCAGTACGATTTCATTGTAAAATCTAGTGGCAACAAATTACTTCCCCTGCAATGAACACAGAGAAATATTTTTTTCAATGTTTGACACATGTAACAATGTAACCATTTCGTCGTGGAGGTAACAAAACAAGGTAACTTTTACAACATTGATAACATATTTGTTACGTTTGGAGGACATGTTTTTCAACAGACTGTCGGAATTCCAATGGTAACCAATACACCTTATCGCTATTTGTCCGCCATTACTGGATATCACACAGGTTCCCATAAAATTTTGACGTCATATAAAGCAAAATATCTGACGCCACAATGGAAAAGTGATTGTTGTTGACGTCAAAAGTTCAAGCGGCCGGGTCAGCCGGGATTAGCGATAAGGTGTAATCGACTTGTTTCCTTGTCATTATGATGTGACTTCATACATGAACTTCTTAGGAAGAAAGATAAGAAGTTAGCAATATCCTTTAACTTTATGTTCCGCTATATAGATGATGATCTCTCACTAAATAATACAAAATTTGGTGACTATGATGATCTCTCACTAAATAATAAAAAGTTTGGTGACTATGTTGAACGAATCTATCCCATCGAACTAGAGATAAAGGATACTACAGATACAGTTAAGTCTGCCTCACATATTGATTTATATCTAGAAATTTACAATGAGGGTCGGTTGTAAGCCCAGTAGTCAGCACTTTTTGTGCTGACATGAATTATCATTGATATTGTAATATTTATAAATTAACTGTTTACAAAATTTTAAATTTTTTGAAATACTAAGGCTTTTCTACGTCAGGCACAGATTACCTTCGCTGTATTTGGCAACACTTTTAGGAATTTTGGATGTCAATGCTCGTCAACTTCGTACTTTATTTGGCTTTTTTTTTTTTAACTTTTTTTTTTTTTTTAACTTTTTTGGATTCGAGCGTCACTGATGAGTCTTTTGCAGACGCAACGCGCGTCTGGCGAATATATAAAATTTAGTCCTGGTATCTATGATTAGTTTAAACACAACCACTTGGTTGATGCCACTGCTGGTGGAGATTTATTTCCCCGAGGGTATTACAAGCCCAGTAGTCAGCACTTTTTGTGCTGACATGAATTATCATTGATATTGTTATATTTATAAATTAACTGTTTACAAAATTTTGAATTTTTGTCGAGCCTGCAACTTTTGTTGCAGAAAGCTCGACATAGGGATAGTGATCCGGCGGCGGCGTTAGCTAACTTCTTAAAAGCTTTATATTTTAGAAGGTAGAAGACCTGGATGCTTCATACTTTGTATATAGATGCCTCATGTTGCGAACTTTCCGTCAGTCACATGTCCAATGTCCTTGACCTCATTTTCATGGTTCAGTGACTACTTGAAAAAAAAGTTAAGATTTTTTGTAATGTTAAATTCTCTCTTATTATAAGTAATTGGATAACTATATTTGGTATGTGCGTACCTTGCAAGGTTCTCATGCCCGTCAGACAGTTTTCACTTGACCTCGACCTCATTTCATGGATCAGTGAACAAGGTTAAGTTTTGGTGGTCAAGTCCATATCTCAGATACTATAAGCAATAGGTCTAGTATATTCGGTGTATGGAAGGACTGTAAGGTGTACATGTCCAACTGGCAGGTGTCATCTGACCTTGACCTCATTTTCATGGTTCAGTGGTTATAGTTAAGTTTTTGGGTTTTGGTCTGTTTTTCTTATACTATATGCAATAGGTCTACTATATTTGGTGTATGGAATGATTGTAAGGTGTACATGTCCAACTGGCAGGTGTCATCTGACCTTGACCTCATTTTCATGGTTCAGTGGTTATAGTTAAGTTTTTTGGGTTTTGGTCTGTTTTTCTTATACTATATGCAATAGGTCTACTATATTTGGTGTATGGAATGATTGTAAGGTGTACATGTCTAGCTGACAGGTTTCATCTGACCTTGACCTCATTTTCATGGTTACAGTGGTCAAAGTTAAGTTTTTGAGTTTTGGTCTATTTTTCTAATACTTTATTCATTAGGTCAACTATATTTGGTGTATGAAAATATTTTATGATCTATATGTCTGTTACGCAGGTTTTATTTGACCTTGACCTCATTTTCACGGTCCATTGCTAAGTGTTAAGTGTTTGTGTTTTGGTCTGTTTTTCTTAATTTATAAGCAATAAGTCAACTATATTTGTTGTATTGGAGAATTGTTAGCTGTACATGTCTGCCTGGCATGGTTCATCTGACCTTGACCTCATTTTCATGGTTCATTGATCAATGTTTCGTTTTCTTGGTTAATGTTGAGTTTATGTGACAGTTGTAAAAAAGCTTTATATTAGGTCTATCAACATAATATCAATAATTAGTAAAGAAGGCGAGACATTTCAGCGTGTGCCCTCTTGTTTGAAATACTAAGGCTTTTCTACGTCAGGCATAGATTACCTTAGCTGTATTTGGCAACACTTTTAGGAATTTTGGATCTCAATGCTCTTCAACTTCGTACTTTATTTTTTTTTTTTTTTTTTTTTTTTTTTTTTTTTGGATTCGAGCGTCACTGATGAGTATTTTGTAGACGAAACGCGCGTCTGGCGTATATTTAAAATTTGGTCCTGGTATCTATGATGAGTTTATTGAAAACATAACTTTACGACTAAAGAGATGATTTCAGATTCCCAATTTTGAACTTTCCATTTCTATGTAGCAACATTCCAGCAGCGCCGGCATACGGAGTATATATCTCCCAATTGATACGATATTCCCGGACTTGTTTTTCCTATCATGATTTCCTTGATAGAGTGTTTCTGCTCACAAGCAAGCTATTAAACCAAGAGTTCCAAATGGTGAAGATGAAATCATCCCTTCGTAAATTTTACGGACGCCATCACGAGTTGGTTGACCGTTATGGAATAAACGTTTCACAGATGATATCGGATATGTTTCATATGTCGTAACTACAATACCTTTCCCTTTTCACGAATGTGACCTACCGAATTAGACTATATACGTGATTTGTATTAACATAAGCAACACACACGACGGGTCCCACATGTGGAGCAGGATCTGCTATACCTTCCAGAACAACTGAGATCACCAATTTTTTGGTGGGGATCGTGTTGCTTAGTCTTTAGACTTCTATTTTGTTCCTTGTGTACTTTTATTTGTCTGTTTGTCTTTTCATGTTTTAGCCATGGCGTTGTCAGTTTATTTTTTATCTAAGAGTTTGAATGTCCCTCTGATATCTTTCGCACCTCTTTTACAGTATCGCCATTATCATTCTATGTAGTTTTGCTCTTGATGAGTCAGTATTGTTATGCCCCACCTACGATAGTAGAGGGGCATAATGTTTTGTGGTATGTGCGTCCGTTCGTTCCTCCGTCTGTCCCGCTTCAGGTTAAAGTTTTTGATCTAGATAGTTTTTGATGAAGTTGAAGTCCAATCAACTTAAACTTAGTACGCATGTTTCCTATGATATGATCTTTTTTATTTAAAATCTAAATTCGATTTTTGAACCCAATGTCACGGTCCATTGAACATAGAAAATGATAGTGCGAGTTTTAGGTTAAAGTTTTTGGTTAAAGTTTTTAGTCAAGGTAGTTTTTGATGAAGTTGAAGTCCAATCAACTTGAAACTGAGCACACATGTTTCCTATTCCAAAATTTTAATGCCAAATTAGATTTTTGACCCCACTTTCCCGGTACACTAATCATAGAAACTGATAGTGCAAGACGGGCATTAGTGTACTATTACATGTATTACACATTCTTCTTTAATTCTGCAATGAGATAGAGAGGATATTCTTATTTGATTACAGCAGAGAAATATATACACATATGTATATATGTCTCTGATTACAGTAAATGGTACAAATATACATATCACCACTTCGGGCTTACAACTCCATTTTCTACATTTTTTATTAAGACAAAAAATATATGTTCCTTTGTTCTGATTTACTTGTCTTATTTATTAATTCAAAACCTCATAATTCGTCAGGAAAGATATGAAGTCAATTGTGTATAACCGCATTAAGCATAATCCACTAGGGAACTAGCGCCTAACTTAAGTGATAAACATGACGCAAAAACTGTTGAATACAATTTTTGCATTTAAAAACTAATTGATAATACAAGCAAACAATATTAATAATGGTTAATATAAGGTCCAATTTAACAATGAAAACCTATATTCCAGACAGGTGTATTAGGACATAAAACTAAGGTAAGATAAATGCTACTGATTTGTTGTCATAATACAAAGCAGATTGCAAAATTGTTTTCAGATAGACCATATGCAACTTTATCTTACCTCCTATACATTTCTAGGAATATGATTGGTTAAAAGCGACCTCGTGGAGACCGTGTATATTCCATATTAGGTTAGTAGGGAGACGGGGCTTATTTCAATACACGGTTAGTAGTGGATTTACGACTTAGGCAGTGTTTGATTATTTAAAAGTATTGGAAGTTCTGTTTAATATTGTTATATCAAGGTTGTTGATTATAGATATTTATCGTTTAGATCAGTTTTTAGTGCAGACCAATTGAAGAAGGTTCTTAAAATTGAACACTTGAACACTTTAATACAGAAATAAGAAGATATCGTATGAAGGCAAACAAGACAACTTCAGTCTAAATTCAACAAATAAAGATAGTCGGTAAGATAAATTCGTTACATAGTGTGCTATAGTGACGAATTTACTGACCCTGTATCATATTGGGTCACTAACACACTATGTAACTAATATTATTTCAAACAGAGTTATTGTTTGGTATAGGCGAAAAAATGGAAGAAAAGCTGAAAGAATGTAATGCTGATTCTTGTTAATTTAACATATTAAGTCTATAGATTCATGTTCCCTTTGCTTTAAAAAGAGGTGTTCAACGTCTTTTGAAATGACAAAAGACCCGTTAGTTCTCCGAGTTTTCAAAGTCTTTTATCATGGTAAAAGACCCGTTGGCTTTTTTAACATTTTTGGATTCGAGCGTCACTGGTGAGTCTTTTGTAGAAGAAACGCGCGTCTGGCGTAAATACAAAATTTAATCCTGGTATCTATGATGAGTTTATTTAGTACTCTGAATGGTCAAAGTCTTTTATCATTGCAAAAGACCTATTAGTTCTCTGAGTGGGTAAATTCTTTTATCATGGTTAAAGACCCGTTAGTTTTCTGAGCGGTCAGTCTCTTATCATGACAAAAGACCCGTTAGTTCTCTGAGTGGTCAAAGTCTTTTATCATGGTAAAAGACCCGTTTGATGTCTGATTGGTCAAATTCTCTCTTGGTTGGCATGAATGTACTCAAAGGTGAGATCCAAAGTCTACATCCGACAACTACAGCCATACCATATCTCTGTATTCTCACAACGCAATAAGCTTTTACAATCGGTTTATTGTGAGCGGTCCTGGCTGAATTTTTCTTCAATGAAAGCTATTAACAGCATATTTAATCAAATATGTAATGGTATACACTTGCCACAAGGATGGTTTCGAGAATGTAGTTAATACATATGCCATGGTGAACTGTGCCATCTATGGCTTTATTTGCCGAATTTCAATGTCAATTCTGTTTTATGAAAACCATTACAGACATATGTTGTCATGTCTGCAGGCATTCAATACACTATTTATACTGGTTGTTAGTGTATTGACTATAACGACACTGTAAATATCACTGCGCTGTAAGTAATACTAGTATTAGCTTTGTGTATATCTATTTAATTGATAATGAATTACAATACAAATACATAAAAGACAGTTTTGATATTGTTTGGTCAAAAACAACTTTGAGTTTACATCATTTTTGTTTTGTTTTGATTATTATCTTTTTTTCTGTTCATGAAACACGACCAATTGCACTATAGTGCCATGTATTAAAAAGCCAATACATCAAAATTAATTGGACATAGAAAATGTAGACATTAATCAGCTGATAAATTTTCCTGAAGCCAGTTGGAACCATGTAATTTTACTACAAAACAGAATTAAGAACTAAAAATATGAAATCAAAATCTGTCTCGTTGTTTGCGTCAATATGAAAGTATTAGCTACGAGGCACTAGAAAGAGCTAACAGTCTACCATCAGCTGTACGGACACAGTGGCAGTATACATTTTAAAAAATAACATCCATAAAGAAACATTGGATACAAGGCACCACTCTAGACAAACAGTCAACCGATACGGACACAATGGTAGTACATGTAAAAACACTCTTATAAAGAAGCATTGGTTAGCAGGCACCATTGTGGACAACGGTCCACCATCAGTGGTACGGACACAATGGTAATAATGTAAAAAACGACCATATTGAAGCATTGGCTACCAGGCACCATTATGGACAAACAATGCACCAGCTGCGATACGGACACAATGGTAATAATGTAAATAACGACCATATTGAAGCATTGGCTACCAGGCACCATTATGGACAAACAGTGCACCAGCTGCGATACGGACACAATGGTAATAATGTAAATAACGACCATATAGAACATTGACAATCAGACACAAATATGGGCTAGCAGTGGTATTGTTGACCTGCCAGCCGCGGCAATGCAGGGGCGGATGCAGGAATTTTCGAAAGGGGGGTGCTAACCCAGGGCAAAGGGGGGGGGGGGGGGTTGCAGGGGGGTGCAAAACATATGTCCCGATACAAATGCATTGATCGGCAAAAATAAAGGGGGGGGTGCGCACCCCCGGAACCCCCCCCCCCCCCTGGATCCACCACTGGCAATGGTAGATCAGTCTTTTATGGATTCAATGAGATATTTTTTATTATATCTTCTGGTGAAGTTGCAATTAACTCAAGTTGCAGCTTATTCAAGCACATTCGGCGTTTTTGTTTGGATCCTTCTATGAACCGATGAAGATTTTTCCAGAGATGTGCCGAGTAATTTTAAACATTTTATTTACTTCAAGAACTACATATACAATGACCATTTTTGTTTATACTGGATGATTTAAATTAAACATTTAGTGGTCATCGTTCGACTTATATATTTCAGGTTGACTATTCGAACATTAACTATATGATTAAATACCTTGGGGTTTGTATGTACATGCTGTTGATTGTTTCATCAACGTTGGCGTCAAATGGTAAGTTCTATTTTACAGCCTACAGATAATGAAATTAATATTTATTTTATTGTTCATTCCAAACAACAGCATTGTACGACTGCGGCAAATTAAGAGTTTTGGGGCATGTTTTGTTCAAGGTCATTTGTTTTATGTTCAATATTAACCAACATGCTAAAAACATAGGTCAATGCGACTCAACGGTTCATTCATTCGGTTCTACAATATTTCAACTAACAATATAAAAATGTAAGTGCGACATTATTTCGGGAATGGGGTTGGAAATGGAAATCAATATTTTTTTTAAAGTGAATTTAATTTCAGCCTGTTACAGAGACGGTAATTGGTATGGGGATGGTGAAGACATAGGTTTCCATGACGACTGTTATGGATGTAAATGCAGTGATGGCCTTATTTTATGTATCGACCAACAGTTGACGTGCGAAAGACCTGCATGTGGTGAGCGAGCTGTGTCTATACCAGGTCAATGTTGTCCAGTGTGCTTGTAGGACATTCATATCAATATCTGGTTTCACCACTGTGACGATGCATATACTTCTGTAATGAATAAACTTATATTTTGCCATTATGAACAATAAGTTTTGCTAGCCTACATCTTTGTTGATGGTTGTTTGCTTCAATTGACGGACAGTGATAAATATATTCCATGTTTCAAGTATCTATCCATCTTCGCTAGTCCGTTCTCGGGAGTGGATCGTAACCCTTGGCTAGCGATGGTGCTCTGACACAACACACTCTATTAATGATAAATTGAGTGTATTACATTATTATGTACATGTACAATGTATAATTATAGTCAACAACAAACAAGCTATCGTTAAATACGCTTCTTTTATTTTGAACACAAATGCATCCTTTACATGTTTAATTAGAAATAAAATTAAAAGTCAAGTGAAATTCTGAATTTTAAAAATAAACTAGTTCCAATAATTCTTCCTTGTTGTGGTATAATGTAGCTAGGCCACATCCGTTTCGAGACCAGATAAGTAAATGTACCTATTGTTAAACTTAACTCGTTACATAACCATTGATATTGTTAAAAACAGAATTTTCAAAAAATGCAAATGTAACATAAATCTATTATTTGGAAGGATTTTATTTCACCATATCGTCCTTTTCAATTTTTTATTACCCCACTTGTATTTTTCTTATTTAAATAAGTTTTCAAATGTATAATTGATTTTTTCCCTCTAATATTTAGAGATATGAAGATGTGGTATGAGTGCCAATGACACAACTCTCCATCAAATTCAAAATTTGTAAAAGTAAGCCATTATAGGTCAAACTTGTACGGCTCTCAAACAGAGCCTATGCTCACAATTCACAGCAAAATATAAAGGGACCCAAAATTACTAGTGCAAAACCATTCAAACAGGAAAATCAACAGTCTAATCTATATAAAAACGAGAAACGAGAAACACTTATGGACCACATCAAAACACGACAACCTCTGAACACCACCAAGCTCCTGACGTAGGACATGTACAAAAAGATGCAGCGGATTTGAACGTTTTATTAGGCGCCAACCTTCACCCAACCTGAAACAATAGTGTAACATCACAACTTCGAAAAAAAAGACACACTATGAAATATGAATTGAAACGGCCTAACTCAATCAAAAGAAATATCAACAAAAAGACAAATTTTAGCTATGCAAAAGTTGCTTTTTGATCTTTCACTGTCAGTATGGATTTCATAATTACCCGCCCCCGTTTTTGACATACGAAAAATGACTTTTATGGCTTATAAAACCATTTTTTAGCCTGTGATCCTGGTGCAATCTGGAATCCACTCTGTTGCCTATAAAAAAGCAAGCATGGTCACAGAGAACACATTAAGCTCATGTAAACTGTATTATTAGAGTTTTTAAAGCATCATGATGGGGCGCATTTTCCTTGTTTTCAGTAACTGTCTATATTCTGTCATTATAACCAATGCACTCGTATTTAAACAAGAGGTGGAAGGTACCTTCACCAAGCAGACATTCACATCTCATTAGTCAAAGTAGATCTGACAAAGCAGTGGCTACAAAAAGACGAATAGACTAGACTGAACGACGGGAGACCACTCTTAAAACTATTGATAATTTTACCCGGGTAAACCGATCCTGCTCAACTGAGTCGTCAAAATGTCCATGGTAAGTATTAAATTAACTTCAGCGGTGTGGGTTTTTCCCATTGTTGAAGGCACACGGTGATCCTCGTGTTGATGATTGTCTCATTGGCAATCCAAGATGTAAAGAGAGTAACTGTTTTTATCGTGTCTAATTCAGTTTTATGATCTTTTATCGATGTCCTAAAATAAGGATTTTACAAATCCTTGCCTAAATTAACTTATTTCCGAATCCTTGACGTTAGAGTGTATAAAATTGAAAATTGAAATGGGGAATGTGTCAGAGAGACCATAGAACAAACAACAGCAGAAGGTCACCAATAGGTCTTCAATGCAGCGAGAAACTCCCGCACCCGGAGGCGTCCTTCAGCTGGTCCCTAAACACATAGATATATGTTATAGTTCAGTGATAACTTGATGGACGTCATACTAAACTCAGAATTATACACAAGAAACTAAAATTAAAAAACATACAAGACTAACAAAGGCCAGAGGCTCCTGACTTGGGTCAGGCATATAATTATTTTACATCTTAAATTGAAAGAAATGTAAAATGATTTCATAACTAAAAATCGATGGTTTGCATAGTAAGATATACAAACAAACAACAATCATATATGGTATTTGCCAATCACGACGCCCAAAATGAGCAGAATAATTAAAATATAATTTAAAAATCGGTTAAACAAAGGACATCCATATATAACATTATTTATTTATTTTTGATTAAATTGATTAATATTAAATATCATAGTAACTGAAATAAGAGATTTCATATCAAAGTATAAATAAAAGTATTACTATATATATATAAATGACCCATTCTTTGTTACTTTGGGTCCTTTATTGTACAGCACGGCTTTATTTCATACTAATATCGATTCATACTAATAATTAATTAGATGATAAAGTGGTTGCTTAACGTCCAGTGGTCAATATTTTATGCATATTCAGGACGGGAACAAAATAGCAATAAACACAATAGGTAGGTTCTGTAATAGAGGCGTCCAGGATTGAATTTAAACGGTTACCTCGAGAAATAAGGGTATATTGAATAGGGACAGAAATTTAGACTTGCAACAGTTCACCCTGCCGTCAAAAGAGTTGTTGCTAGGGTTCTTAACGTGCAAAGAGCGTTGCATTATCTTTATACGAGGCACTGGATTTAACGCCTCCATTCTGACCGGACGTGGCTTCCAATTTTTATATTCCGCACAGACAAACGGACGACCCACTTTGGCGAGTGATTTACTGCCGGTCGGACGAAATACAATATTGAGCATACTTCTATTCCCAAGTCACTCTTGGGGGAATTAAGGTAATTAAGTTAAACGTAAAAAATACGTAAATGCATATATCATCATATATATAATCATATATCTATAACTTTATATTATAAAGAAATCTAATTTGATATTGTATTCCTGTTTATATTTAAAACCTCTAATAATTTTCAAAATAATTTTATTTTCATTTCCAAATACCAAGGAATTGTATATTTAAATATACAATTCCTTGCAAATACAAATTAAGGGAGTAAGTTTTTAAAATATTTTTTTATTTTTACTAAATATTTTGCTTATAAAGTGATTTCTAACATTAACAATAGCTTTACATGTGTTAAAAAATAATTCATCTCATCTTCCATTTCCTCATTACAGACCATTACAGAGTTTGCATAATCTATTATTCAAAGAATATTCGATTTGGCGGGAAATTAACTCCTCTGTCTATTCGGAAGTCATAAAATTTAAATTTTATCCTCTATAATCGTAGGGATAAGAGAGGTGTCGAAAGAATGACGTACAGTCCATAAAATGAAAGTTCAAGTGAATTTTAAATTGTTGGTGCTTTTCTTCACGGGGTTTACAGCATCTACTACGGCAGATCCAACCCTCCGTCTGATTAACTTGGTAATGTCAAATATTTATGAACCCGATCTTTCAAATCAAATCAAATAATTAATTTTTATAAAAAGTAAAATCGCAAATATATTGAACACCGAGGAAAATTCAAAACGGATCAATTAAATAGCGAAATCAAAAGGTCAAACACATTAAACGAATGTACAACAACTGTCATATTCCAGACTAGGTACAGGCATATTTTAATGTAGAAAACGGTGAATTTAAACCTGGTTTGATAGTTAGCCAAACCTCTCACTTGTAAGGGGGTCTCGTTGGGGGGTTCTGATCCGGATCCTGCTTACTGTTTTGTCAGATTCCTGTATCCCGCTTACACTATGTACGACAGCAATTCTCATTTTTTTTTTGTAATTTCCCGTGTCCCGGTAGACTTCATTTCCCGCTTTCACAGCACAATAATTTGGATCAGCCTATTCGTGACTGGTATTTGGCACATGGACTCCCTATTTGGGCTCAACTGTAGAATTTTATCATTGTTTACCCATCCATATCCTATTATTGTCAAAAAAAATATTTCTCTATGTCTGTTATGATGTGAAAATATGGCAGCTAATTAATTGTCGTGTTTAGAAGCTGTAGTTTACCGATTGTCACCTTAGTAAACAATCAATAAAAAAGCATGGATATTGAGAATTTGTATAAGATTTACAAAAAGATGATAATTTTGTTTGAAAGACAGATCCATGCGTATTGTGATCAGGCCAAATAAAAAAGCATGTGTGTTTCCTGTTTCCCTACCTACCCTATATTTTAAGCTTAAAAATAGCCTACCCTAAAGTTTTTTTTGGTCATTTTTCAATAAGCACTGTTAAAGTCAGGATTTCTCTCCCATAGACTCAATGTAAAAAAAAAAGGTAAAATAAAAAAAAAAATCCCTACCTACCTACCCTATTTTTTTCAAAGATGAAACAGGAAACACACATATTATTTTATTTGGCCTCGACACCAGATTTTTACAAGAAAGGTCACGCTGAGTTTACTGCATACGGAAAACACATCGGCGAATTGTTTACTGGAAGCAAACAATTAAAAAAGTAAACTTCCTCTAGATTTGAACAAAATGACAAATTATAGAATTTTCTTTAGAAAAAAGTATATGTTCAAAAGTTTCATAATAAAAACTAGTCATTTAATTATAAAAAAAAAACATATGCATCCTTTTTTTAATTTGAAGTTTCATGTGACTTTAAGTCTCAAAAATCCATAACTCACAGATTAGAATGGTAACAGACTTATTAATGTTTCCCCACTTATCTGGTTTGGCAAGGGACTAATCACATTTTGATTCAAGACAGCATGACAAACAATGAGCCACATAGTTGATAAGAAGTCATAGTGTTTGTGACATATATATGACAATTTATAGTTAAATTTTATATCAAAGTTTAACCTTTGAACTTCATCTAACAACAAACATCTAAAGTTAAGTTTTGTTTTACAGAAAAAAACCTATTTTAATATTACTTTTTTTGACTCTGGATGGGTTATTTTTTTCCGACAGGTTACTTACTCCATAGTAAGACATCCAAAAAATTGTACTGATTGTAAGCTTGATTTTACTCTTTTCAGTTGCTCTTAGTTGACGAAGTATCAGAATATCATATACTATACCACAGACTGAGTAGGTCGTGATCTGTAGAAAATATAAACTACATAGTCAAATGTTGGTAATATGAAAATAGTGTATAGATGAGTTTTTGTCAAATAAACTATCTGTAAAGTTATTTTGTTTTAGGTGTATCGTCATGGAGATAGGTCTCCAGTGGTTATATATCCTACAGATAAAAACAAAGTTGACAAGTGGCCACAAGGATTGGGATGGTTAACTAAGGTAGGTACTTACATGTATATGACAAGAGGTTTGCTATTCTATATACATGAATGCTTTTGAAAGGTAAAAATTAGCCTCAAAACAAGATTTCTTAAACAATTGAAAATATTCATATGGACACTATGGCTGAAAACCCCATCTTTATCCCATGTAAATTATGTGTGTTTCTGAACATAGTCTGATGGCAATATTTTTTTTCTGCCTGCTCCAGAGGAAGCATTAAGTTTTACCCTCATAATTCTGTCTACATGTTTGTCTCTTTTCTTTTCTTTGTATCTGTTCATCCATCCGTTTATCTTTAATCAGTCTGCACTAAAAAAAAAAATTTAAAGGCAAAAAAAATATTCCAAATGTCAGAATTCTGAATGTGATTCTGTAATAATGATTACATGATTCTATAATAATGATTACATGACTTGCATGATATTAGTTTGTATTTTTTCATATTTACGTCTTGATTGATAAAAATAGGCGGACAAGTTTCAAAGTCGACCAGGTCAGAAGAAGGAGTTTCTTTTTTTGTCTGTCTGCTACTGTAATTTCTTCTTAAAGGTAAATTGATGCGCTACTGCTGATTTATATGTTGTTTTTATTTTTTTCAGAAGGGGATGTTGATGCACTACAATTTTGGTCAATGGTTAAGAAAAAGATATGAAGGTTTCCTGAATAGTTCCTATGTACACACTGAAGTAAGTCATTGCATGATTAAGGGACAATTGCAGTAAAGGTTCAGAAATGTTGAGAAATATTTATAGGTTTCATAACGAGTGAGAATTAGATATCGCTTGATATCAACTCGAGTTATTTAATTTCAATAATAATAAACGAGCCTATGGCGAGTTTATTATTATTGAAATTAAATAACAAGAGTTGATATCAAGCGATATCTAATTCTCACAAGTTGTTAAACCTATTTCTCTTATGGCAAAAAGTTGTATGTTAGTGGCCTATTTGTTGCGAGTTGTGTTGCTATGGCCGTTTTTCTTTGCAATGCATACTGATCTTTCTCTTATGGTTGGGGCCTGTTATCTAATTTGTAACAAGTGTATTGACACGTTATTTCTACAATAATTAACAAATAACTCACTTGTTGCGCCTTAAAATCTTCTTTTAATCAAATTTTATTACATTCTGAAGCGGCACAGAAGCCAGAAAACGCCCGGTGTTTATGTATGACACCGGAAGCATACCTATGACGTCACGTAGTGTAGGGACCAAAGAAGATAACATCTTTTCGTGGAATTTTCTTTAATGAAGATTTTACACTGAAATTGTGATTGAAATTTAATTATGAACTTGTTTTGCATTAGAATAGAGATAACTGTATTGTATTTGAAGCTTTGCGGACGTCCATCGGTAGTTTTACTGTCGCATACAGAGGGAAATTGAAATTGGAAGTTGTGCCAGTTATAATGCCCTTTGCTCCGTTACATAACCGTACACGGGTTCCTTTATTTATTTTTCGTCCATGATAAGATTTATATTAGATAATGCAGACGATAAAGCAGATGAAAATCGCGAAAACCGGAAGTAAACAATCAGTTGTCAAGAAAAAAAGTAGTCCCGGCATGACCTTTTCCAGTGAATAATGACCTGATCAACGGCCAATGAAAATATTGGAAATTTACGAGGTAAGCCAATCAAATTAACGTAATTTTGATATCACTTTTTCATATCACACCCTGTACGGTGTGATACGAAAAATATCTATTCACGTGGGAGTTAGATAACAGGCCCCAACCATAAAAGAATGTTATTTAAAGGGTAAGGTGCTCAATACAAATGAAATAGATTTTTTTTTGTTAAATACAGAAAAAAATGAGATGTGAGAGGTTGAAGAAAATCATAAATTGGAGACAAAATAAAATTTTGTTATTGCTTCATGAGCAATCTTTGTGCATAAACAACATGACCAATAGTCAATTTGCCAATTACCGATTTGATTCAGTTATTACACACTTTAAAAACAAATTACTTTACTTTGTAAATTATAGACTGGTTCCATGCAAGACAAAATTTCCTTTTGCCCACTCAAAATATGATAAGTTTAAAGTGATATGTCAGCGTTTAACAAATTTTTATTGAAAAAGTATCAAAAGTGTTTAGCTTAACAGCAAATTAAAAAAAACTTCAAGGTAACACACACGCACAGATAAATTTGCCTATTCTGCTAGCTCTCCATTGTCAATTTCATGTCCCTCCTAAGGGAGACAACCAAAAAAGGGATCTCTAATTACAGAATCAATTACAGGAATAGATAAATAGACTATTGTGATGTTGAACATATGAAAATTACCAAACTGAATGATATTATGTTCCTCTTACGATTCAAATGTGGATTAAATTACATCAAAACAGCATTTTTATGTTTGATGTTGTTTTATTTTCATTTATGGATGTACTTAGGTGAGGTTAGGCAAAAATTAATAAATTAAGAATTTTAAATTGATACTATAAGCTGGTAGAGCAGTCGTTTAGGATAAAAATATGCTAAAAATATTGATAGGTCATGGACCTCCTTTTCAAGATATTTGAGATTTAAAATATGGCGAGAAAAGGCTGAATCGGACTGTTACCTTATATTTGCATTGGTATCATTTGGGTCTCAAAACAATAGAAAGAAAATTAAGAATCTTCTAAAATTTTGGTAAATGACCTTCCATGAGCTATTAAGACATAAATATGAAAAAATAAAAGGGTGTTATGGGGCAAAATATTTTACCTTGCATTATATGGAAAAACCCCAAGGAGTCCGAACATTTGACACAAATTCCAAACCTCACCTAAGTACATCCTTATAGTGAATGAATCCAACATTTGTTAATCCAAGCAATACAATATGGTATCTCTCCTTTGTTATGACATGTTTACTGTTGATTTGACAGTAAATTTAAGCAATCTAAAAATTGATACACTAAATGTGCATTAAAATAAAATAACATTACCTATAATGATGTAGTAGACAGATTTGAATTAAACAGAAACATCTTATTGTAGATAGAAGTTGCCAGTTCAAATGAAGACAGATGTCTAATGAGTGCCTATTGTAACCTAGCTGGTTTATACCCTCCTCACGGAGACCAAGTATGGAATCCAAACCTACAGATTGACTGGCAGCCCATACCAGTACATACCAGACCCAAGAAAGAGGACAATGTAAGATCCCCCCCCCCCTACACACACTTCATGGAGACCAAGTATGGAATACAAATCTTACTAACTGGCAGCCCGTACCAGTACATACTAGACCCAAGAAAGAGGACAATGTAAGATCCCCCCCACACACACACGCGCACACTTCATGGAGACCAAGTATGGAATACAAACCTTACTAACTGGCAGCCCATACCAGTATATACCAGACCCAAGAAAGAGGATTTTATAAAAATAAGGAAATGTAGTATGATTGCCAATGAGACAACTATCCACCAAAGTTCAAATGAAGTAGCTGTAAGCAATTATAGGCTATGTAATGACCTTCAACAATGAAAAGAAAACATACTCTATGGTCATCTATAAAAGGCCCTGACATTAAAAGTAGGTAACATTTCAATTGAGAAAACTAATAACCTAATTCCTAACAAAACAATTTATGAAAAATAGATATGACATTGTAAGATTATACCCCTAGAGGAGACTAAGTTTTGAATACAGACATTTTTAATCTATACCAGTACATACCAGACAAAATATTTTGACCCATTTGGGGCACCATTCTTTATTCTGGCTGTGGTTTGGGTTTATGTTGCCTCATATTAAGGTTTCTTTTGTGTACAGTTTATTTTTTGTTCTCTTTTATTTTGGCCATTGTGTTGTCTTTTTTCTTTTTTTTTTTTTTTAAACTTCTGGCTCCCCAAAAAAGGATCCATTGGAATTGCAGATATCAAATTTCCCACACAGTATAAATACCACAACTACATGTATCTACATATATACTTTGTTTTGGTAGGTGATAAATATGGGTGAGAATTGTCCACGATATGATCAACTGTACCAGGAAACCATGAAAACAAAAGAGATAGCTCAAGAGGAAATGAGAAACAAAGTAAGTCATAATCATTCTTAAACTAAAAAATCAAAAGATCTATCATTCCATTTTTAAGGAGTAAACATGTCAGAATTATGTGTACAAGCTGATAGACAATAGACTATCGGGCAATCAGAAGACAGGTTACATCCAAAATTAAATCAAAAACTTTTTTTTTTATTATACTAACTTGTGGATGAAATGTAGAAATTAAGAATGACTCACAATTGAGTATCATATGTTTATTATTTTGTATAATTTCAGGATTTTTACAAGTTTGTGGGACAGATGTCAGGAATGGATCATGAAAATATTTCTAACATTTGGCAGATTGCTGATACACTGTTTTGTGAGGTACACAATTATCTATTCATATTTTGTAAATACTTGTTTTTGTTTAGATCAATCTTTATTGACGAACTAACAGATGTTTATATCCTCAATATAGAAATAAGGACAAATGGTATAAAACGACAATGACCAATGACAACCACTGAATTACAGGCTCCTGACTTCAGACAGACAAATACAGAGTTTGACCGTGTTAAACATGCACTCATGAGCACTCAACCCCACCCAGAACAGTGGTGTATCAGAATAAAATAAGAGCAAACTAAAAATCGATTAAAAATCAGAACAAGCAAAGCACAATAAGAACTACCAAAAAGACTAAAGACTCACATTTAAATTATCAATCTAAGAGAACCTTCAATAACTGATTATAAGTTAAAAAACTATTTACAACTAAAAAGTCCATCATGTTTCCCAGACTAAATTATCAATCAGCATATGTCCATTGGATTTAGTTTAAAGAATTGGTAAACAGTCTGAGAAAAACAGGATCTTGTGCCATGCCATGAGTATCAACAGGATGTCGGATAGTTAGTTTACAGAACTGTATATGAATACATATTAAGTCATGATTTCATTTATTAATAACAAAATCAATGTTAGTACCACTAAAAACAATATTTAAAGGATTGATAATTTTACACTGTCATTCTTTGATGGATAGTTGTATCATTGGCATTCATAACACATCTGTTTATTTTTATCATCAACTCAAGCACTTTTGGTTTATAGTGAGATTTGACATATTTTTTCAGAAAGCCCACAACTTAACAGTATCCCCCTGGGCTGATCAGAAATGGAAACAGGAAAACATGACTGTGTATGAGAAATTACGTTTCCTAGACAGCTGGCAATTCAGACTTCTGTACAGTGGACTTGAAAAAAGTCGACTAATGGGAGGTATGATATACCAGTTTTATGGAAGAGTTATTTTATGTAGTAACAATTGAATTACAAAATCATTTGTGAACATTAGAAGATTTTCACTATCTGTTTAAGATTCTCTTCATGGTGAATTCCAAACACCAGTAGTTCTCAAAAACTTTATTTTCTAGGATAAAAACTGGGATCAAATGCCCCTACTCCCTACCCCATGAATTTAAACAAAATTTGGTACTCCACAAAAAATAATGAATTTACAGTATTAATGATCTGTCTGATATAAAATCATATTCAGATGACTATAAACAACCCAGAAAAGTTTTCTAAAAAGGATAAACATGATAAAAGAAATCAATTTAAAAGTCAATAACAAAAATATTGAAATCTGAGGAAAATTCAAATTTGAAAGTCCCTTATAAAATGGCAAAATCAAAAGCTCAAACACATCAAATCAAAGGATAACTACTGTCATATTCCTGACTAAGTACATAAAATTCCATAATGTGACTATCAAACAGACTTTCAAACACCAGACTCTTAAATATATAGGTCCATCTTATAAGATTATTCTTTTTCAGGTCCAATTCTTGGTGAATTTGTCCAGCAGATGGTAGCTGCCTCTCAAAATAAAACTAACACTAAAATGTTTATGTATTCAGGGGTAAGATAAAATAAAAGTCTCTTCATTTAATATAACATTTGAGCTGCATCGGATAAAAATTGACCTTATGCAAATGAATATCAATACATATGTTTAACCTTAATCAGGTTGAAAAATGTCTATTGGAAGTCTGTCTCTGTTTGAAAATTGAGTGTTATAAGATCCATAAAAAACAGATTAAAACTTCATCTTTTATTTCGTACTTGAATGTTCCAAAATCAATCAAAGTATTGCACATGTACATGTATACTTGCACTAGCATTTCTATCTAACCAGCTCATTTCATGGCAAAAATAATATTTGCTGTAGAGGCTTGGTAAAAATAAAATGGAGAACAATTTAAAATTTAAATGCCTTGAAGAATGAACTGTAAGGAATTTATTGATGTGGATAAAGTTTATCTTATAACAATGTGATATGACTGCTATGAATTACAAAGTCACTTTCAAGGCAGGAGAAAGCCAAAATTATTACCAAAAGAAATGCTTCATTATTGTATTTATAAAAGTGCTATATACACAACCAAAAAACCTAAACAAATTCGTGTATTTCTGTACAAAATTAATAGTATTATGATCTTCATGTAGTCTAAGTTTAAACTTGTTAAAAAGGCCACCTACAGACCCCTCAAAGTGTTGTTGCAAAGGTTCTGAACATTTGTTTTAGAGGTAATTGAACTACATCACTTTACAATGTGTAGGTGGGAAAAGTTGTAAGATAGTTAGGGAAAATTAAATTTAAATAACATCATTTGAAGACTTATAAACAACATTAGAATATTATTGAGTTTAGCAACTATCTTCAAAACAACATAGTATATCAATAGATCTTTTTCACAAAATTGAGATGATTGTAGTTTTCCTGTGTTACCAGAAATGTTGCTTCTTGTGACTAATTGCTTTTATCTGTTACAGCATGATACAACTGTTGCTGCTTTGCTCTCTGCTTTAAATCTATTTGCGAATGGAACCAGTCCACCATATGCAGCGTCTGTTTTAGTAGAACTCCATCAGAACTCTGCAGGGAAATACTATGTTAATGTTCTATATAAAAATACTACTGATACAGCATATCTTCTAACTGTACCAGGTAATTATCTCCCTTTCATATAAATCCATCAAAATACTACTGATACAGCATATCTTCTAACTGTACCAGGTAATTATCTCCCTTTCATATAAATCCATCAAAATACCACTGATACAGCATATCTTCTAACTGTACCAGGTAAATATCTTCCTTTGATATAAATCCATCAAAATACCACTGATACAGCATATCTTCTAACTGTACCAGGTAATTATCTCCCTTTCATATAAATCCATCAAAATACCACTGATACAGCATATCTTCTAACTGTACCAGGTAAATATCTCCCTTTCATATAAATCCATCAAAATACCACTGATAGAGCATATCTTCTAACTGTACCAGGTAATTATCTCCCTTTCATATAAATCCATCAAAATACTACTGATACAGCATATCTTCTAACTGTACCAGGTAATTATCTCCCTTTCATATAAATCCATCAAAATACCACTGATACAGCATATCTTCTAACTGTACCAGGTAAATATCTTCCTTTGATATAAATCCATCAAAATACCACTGATAGAGCATATCTTCTAACTGTACCAGGTAAATATCTCCCTTTCATATAAATCCATCAAAATACTACTGATACAGCATATCTTCTAACTGTACCAGGTAATTATCTCCCTTTCATATAAATCCATCAAAATACCACTGATACAGCATATCTTCTAACTGTACCAGGTAAATATCTTCCTTTGATATAAATCCATCAAAATACCACTGATACAGCATATCTTCTAACTGTACCAGGTAATTATCTCCCTTTCATATAAATCCATCAAAATACCACTGATACAGCATATCTTCTAACTGTACCAGGTAAATATCTCCCTTTCATATAAATCCATCAAAATACCACTGATAGAGCATATCTTCTAACTGTACCAGGTAATTATCTCCCTTTCATATAAATCCATCAAAATACCACTGATAGAGCATATCTTCTAACTGTACCAGGTAAATATCTTCCTTTCATATAAATCCATCAAAATACCACTGATAGAGCATATCTTCTAACTGTACCAGGTAATTATCTCCCTTACATATAAATCCATCAAAATACCACTGATAGAGCATATCTTCTAACTGTACCAGGTAATTATCTCCCTTTGATATGAATCCATCAAAATACTACTGATACAGCATATCTTCTAACTGTACCAGGTAATTATCTCCCTTTCATATAAATCCATCAAAATACCACTGATACAGCATATCTTCTAACTGTACCAGGTAAATATCTTCCTTTGATATAAATCCATCAAAATACTACTGATAGAGCATATCTTCTAACTGTACCAGGTAATTATCTCCCTTTCATATAAATCCATCAAAATACCACTGATACAGCATATCTTCTAACTGTACCAGGTAAATATCTCCCTTTCATATAAATCCATCAAAATACCACTGATAGAGCATATCTTCTAACTGTACCAGGTAAATATCTTCCTTTCATATAAATCCATCAAAATACCACTGATAGAGCATATCTTCTAACTGTACCAGGTAATTATCTCCCTTACATATAAATCCATCAAAATACCACTGATAGAGCATATCTTCTAACTGTACCAGGTAATTATCTCCCTTTGATATAAATCCATCAAAATACTACTGATACAGCATATCTTCTAACTGTACCAGGTAATTATCTCCCTTTCATATAAATCCATCAAAATACCACTGATACAGCATATCTTTTAACTGTACCAGGTAAATATCTTCCTTTGATATAAATCCATCAAAATACTACTGATAGAGCATATCTTCTAACTGTACCAGGTAATTATCTCCCTTTCATATAAATCCATCAAAATACCACTGATACAGCATATCTTCTAACTGTACCAGGTAAATATCTCCCTTTCATATAAATCCATCAAAATACCACTGATAGAGCATATCTTCTAACTGTACCAGGTAAATATCTCCCTTTCATATAAATCCATCAAAATACCACTGATAGAGCATATCTTCTAACTGTACCAGGTAATTATCTCCCTTTCATATAAATCCATCAAAATACCACTGATAGAGCATATCTTCTAATTGTACCAGGTAAATATCTCCCTTTCATATAAATCCATCAAAATACCACTGATAGAGCATATCTTCTAACTGTACCAGGTAAATATCTCCCTTTCATATAAATCCATCAAAATACCACTGATAGAGCATATCTTCTAACTGTACCAGGTAAATATCTCCCTTTGATATAAATCCATCAAAATACCACTGATAGAGCATATCTTCTAACTGTACCAGGTAATTATCTCCCTTTCATATAAATCCATCAAAATACCACTGATAGAGCATATCTTCTAACTGTACCAGGTAAATATCTCCCTTTCATATAAATCCATCAAAATACCACTGATAGAGCATATCTTCTAACTGTACCAGGTAAATATCTCCCTTTCATATAAATCCATCAAAATACCACTGATAGAGCATATCTTCTAACTGTACCAGGTAAATATCTTCCTTTCATATAAATCCATCAAAATACCACTGATAGAGCATATCTTCTAACTGTACCAGGTAATTATCTCCCTTTCATATAAATCCATCAAAATACCACTGATAGAGCATATCTTCTAACTGTACCAGGTAAATATCTCCCTTTCATATAAATCCATCAAAATACCACTGATAGAGCATATCTTCTAACTGTACCAGGTAAATATCTCCCTTTCATATAAATCCATCAAAATACCACTGATAGAGCATATCTTCTAACTGTACCAGGTAAATATCTCCCTTTGATATAAATCCATCAAAATACCACTGATAGAGCATATCTTCTAACTGTACCAGGTAATTATCTTCCTTTGATATAAATCCATCAAAATACCACTGATAGAGCATATCTTCTAACTGTACCAGGTAAATATCTTCCTTTGATATAAATCCATCAAAATACCACTGATAGAGCATATCTTCTAACTGTACCAGGTAAATATCTTCCTTTCATATAAATCCATCAAAATACCACTGATAGAGCATATCTTCTAACTGTACCAGGTAATTATCTCCCTTTCATATAAATCCATCAAAATACCACTGATAGAGCATATCTTCTAACTGTACCAGGTAAATATCTTCCTTTGATATAAATTAATCAAAATACCACTGATAGAGCCTCTCAACACCTTGTGATTTCCTCCCTTTCAATGAACATCAAAACATCACTCATTCAATATTTTTTGTAAACTTTTAATAGAATTTTTTTTAACTTCTTGATAGATACTCAATAAATAACTTTTTCAAACAATAAATTGCTCAATAGCAATAAATGGTAATAAAAGAATAAATATATTAATTTCAGGATGTACTGAAGATTGTCCTTTAGAAGACTTCCAGAAAATAACCAAACCGTATATACCTGTTGACTGGAAAAAAGAATGTGGAGTCAAGTCTGATGATAATACAGTCTCATTTACAACTTGTAAGTCTTATTGATAATTAGGGCTACTACTGGTCAGCAGTACCTACAGTAATCAAACTGTCTGTCCACCAGTCTTCAATTCTATCTCTTTCTATATAAAGTTGATACTGCCTTAACAGATTTAGATTCAATTTCATGCAGTGTTAATACCTTATATAGGTTCCTTGTAAATTTGAATAAAAGTATTCACTGACTTATTATTAAAGGGCTATAGTTCAAATCAATTCCAGGAATGCAGAATTAATTCATTACAAAGTGCGATAATTCCATTGGATCTTGATACATAGATTTGTTTTAACTCCAAAGACTGAATACCATCAATTTGAATTTTGGTGGTGTGACTTAAACCAATCTATAGTTATGTCCCTTTACAAATGGAAAAATTGCTGAATTTTTCGTTTCTGTTCTCTAATTTTAGTTTGCCTCAATCAAATGTAATGAAACTTATACACAATGCTTATTACCACAAAACTCAGATCAAGTACAAATTTTGGTAGTGTAACTTTATATGATATTCAAGCAGGTGCTGACTATTATTCTAGTACCAATCCATTCTTATCTTAGTATTTTGTATTTTTCAGACCAGATCACTACAGCCGTAGTAGCAGGTGTAATCTTGATTTTGCTCATTATTCTGGTTGTGGTATTTATTCGGATGAGGAAGATACAAGTGTCATACAGAAACTTTAGATGACCAACAGCAGAATATGAATATGTACAGCTACAATATTATGATGATTATTCTGACTGATTACACTATAATTACTGTACACCAGATATTTGACTGATTACACTATTACTGTACACCAAATATTTCTATTTATTGACACCCAATAGTTGGTCAATGAAACGATAGTGTTAAATAACTTTTACTTATCACATCCCAGCAATATGTTATACAGTTGATTAATATATCATAGGATTTTTTTCTATGCCTATGCACAGTTACAACACTATATCTGGTGTACAGAGATACACTTTGAATGTCACAAATATACAATGACAGTATTACAATATTACAATGAGTTTTGAAGCCAGAATTTTTATCATTTATCACATACTTATATTCAACAAGCCTTACTTTCTCAGGAATTATTCTTACACCTCCACTCTCAAAATGAGGGCTATATTGCAATCATGTCCATCCATCCACATGTATCTGACATATATTTCTTCACACTTTCTAACAAACTACTGAACAGAATGACTTCTTATTTAATCAACAGCTCAACAGTAAAGAGTTGGCAGCTTAACAGTAATAAGTTGTAATTTCTGTGCTCTTATGTTAGAGACTTACTTTCTGTTTGCTGATACTTTAAATTGTGTGTGTGGTATATTGTGCATTCTAGTTGAAGAAACTATGACTTGTCACAAGCTGAATTTATGAGAAGGCCAACTATCTTAGGGCAACTTTTGCCCTCATGTTAGCAATCTTTAACTGTGCATACACTAAGTAGGTAAATTTACCAACTACTCACTTAACTGCGTTGTTTGGTTACACTTCTTCACCTTAAGTTGTGAGTAGAAGCTTTCTCAGAAATTGATCTTTAAGCCCACATCATAAAATAGCAAACTGTTTTCCCTACACACTCACTGAAGTATGCCTTAATCAAATCACTAAAGAAAATTATGAAATTGATAAGAATGGTAGCCTTTACATTTTTGGTGATTTTCTTGTTCTGGAGCATAAGACTTTAATCTTAAAAATTGATCAATTATACTGATATTACAGGACTTTTTTAATGAGTCATTTTCATATACCAGTATTGAGTTGAATGATGTGATTTCAAACTTCACATAGTTTATGAAAATGGTGGTTTGAGGGTTTGTATGCATTTCAATAGTTAGCATTCAACAATCACTTTAGTCATTCAAGAGTTATTTGACTGTAAACCTAAAACCAAATTCTTGATCAATATTATTAAGATATTTTGCAATGCTTTTTATAGCTATTTTGGGGTTAAGCTTTAACTAGGGCTTTTAAAAAAGAAAATAAGTGATTTATAAAAGGAATAGTTTTTGTCGAGCCTGCAACTTTTGTTGCAGAAAGCTCGACATAGGGATAGTGATCCGGCGGCGGCGGCTACGGCAGCGGCGTTAGCTAACTTCTTAAAAGCTTTATATTTTAGAAGGTGGAAGACCTGGATGCTTCATACTTTGTATATAGATGCCTCATGTTACGAACTTTCCGTCAGTCACATGTCCAATGTCCTTGACCTCATTTTCATGGTTCAGTGACCACTTGAACAAAAATTTCAAATTTTTTGTAATGTTGAATTCTCTCTTATTATAAGTAATAGGATAACTATATATGATATGTGCGTACCTTGCAAGGTCCTCATGTCTGTCAGACAGTTTTCACTTGACCTCGACCTCATTTCATGGATCAGTGAACAAGGTTAAGTTTTGGTGGTCAAGTCCATATCTCAGATACTATAAGCAATAGGGCTAGTATATTCAGTGTATGGAAGGACTGTAAGGTGTCATCTGACCTTGACCTCATTTTCATAGTTCAGTGGTTATAGTTATTTTTTTGTGTTTTGGTCTGTTGTTCTCATACTATATGCAATAGGTCTACTATATTTGTTGTATGGAATGATTGTAAGGTGTACATGTCTAGCGGGCAGATGTCATGTGACCTTGACCTCATTTTCATGGTTCAGTGGTCAAAGTTAAGTTTTTGAGTTTTGGGCTTTTTATCTAATACAATATGCCATAGGTCAACTATATTTGGTGTATGGAAATATTTAATGATCTTTATGTCAGTCGAGCAGGTTTTATTTGACCGTGACCTCATTTTCACGGTTCATTGCACAGTGTTAAGTTTTTGTGTTTTGGTCTATTTTTCTTGAACTATAAGTAATAGGTCAACTATATATGTTGTATAGAAGCATTGTTAGCTGTACATGTCTGCCTGGCATGGTTCATCTGACCTTGACCTCATTTTCAAGGTTCATTGGTCTTTGTTTAGTTATCTTGGTTAATGTTAAGTTTATGGTACAGTTGTTATAAAGCTTAGCTTTTTACTTAGGACTATCAACATAATATCAATGATTAGTATAGAAGGCGAGACATTTCAGCGTGTGCACTCTTGTGTATATATGTAGCGTTTAATTTATTTTTTAAGTCAAAATTTTTCTCCAGATTTGCTCAAAACTTGTCTCATGTTTTTGTAGATATTCAGATATATTTTTAATATTTTTAATATCATGTACATATACAAATATATATGATCAAAATTGTGTCTGTCATTCCAAAGAACAAAACTTTTAGCATTATATGTATGTGATAATGTATTTATATTGTGAATTCACAAGTTATGTACATTGTTTTATTTAAAACAAATGAAACAAATAAAAATTTAATGCAAGATTTGATTATTTCGTTATGAAATAAGGAATTGTAGTTGCATTGTCAATGAAACGAGCATACACCAAAGACCAAAATTGGTGAGTATTTTAGTAACTATAGGTCACAATATGGCCTTCAACAATGAGCTTGTCCCATAGCACATAGGAAGCTATATAAGAACCAGATATACATAACATAATGTTAAACAATTCAAATGAGAAAACCAAATGCCTGATTCGTGTACAAAACGACTTTTGAAAAACAAATATGATTTACAGAAAAAAACTACAACTTATGAAAATTAGAAGATGTGGTATAATTGTCAATTTCAAAACTTTCCACCAAAGATGTAGAAGTATAGGTCACCATATGGCCTTCAACAAACAATACTGCAGAGTAAGCTATAGAAGGTCAAGAGATTACAAATGTAAAACAATTCAATCAAGAAAATTAATGGCCTGATTTATGTTCAAAACTAAAACATTCCCTATTTTCATTCTCAATTTTATGATACAGTTATACAGCATCAAATGATAACCACAGTATTACAAACTATTATCTAATCACATCAATTAAGAAACTATAGAAACCAGTTTAAAGGGCTGAACTGACCAGATCAATGCAAAGCACAAAAACAACTATCACAATCACTAAAAGACACAAAGTACAGATTTGAGACTACTCCCAGTTACTGAAAGTTTGTTCAAAGACAATAACAACTAATAAGAGAATGATTCAAATATCATTCGATATGCTTCCAACATTCAATGAATTTAACATGAAGATGTCAGAGAAAGACTACATGCTAACATTTAGGTATATTGACAGACTGGTATTGGTAGGACTGTGAATGTACATATGAGTATAATAATAATATATTTAGATTAGATACCAGCCCACTCGCTGCATTCTTCAACTGTAAACCAACCAGAAAAATGAACCCCTACGACAACCTCTCCAGTAGGACGCATGTTTGCCATAAACTTTTATCATTTTTTTCCGGTTCCATGGTTTATGCTGTATGCTTTCTCTGAGAAGCCACTTTTTTTTTCTTTCTAGTAAAATTATTGTTACATTGTATAAATTATTTTGTATTATTTATTTTTAATATTAATTTGTTTTATTTAGTTAATATGATTTTAATTAATATATCTGAATAATGGTTGATAGAACACCCATTTCGTCAATACAAGTAGAAAGTGAAACACAAACACACACAAATGGTTTGTTGTCTGTCCTCTTTGCTTTTGGTCACTCATTCGGATGACTTTTTGAATAGAGGTATATAGACTCAGTTTATCCCGGGTGTTTCTGGTGTGAGTATGGAACAGGACCCAGACCCTGTTAGAACTTTGCATGTCACTTCTGGTGATAATCAGTTGAGGTTTTCTATTCCAATTGAGATACCAAAGTCTCCTGTTTCTTGCACGATAAGTATGCAGGAGACGCTACTGGTGGGAGATGGTTTTGTTTCCCTGGCTACAAGAAGCTGACTTTCTTGGACACCAAGTTGCTTCTGATAAATGACAATGATAGTATTGCAGGGGGTGATATGAATTCTAAAGGGCCTTCTTCAGGCAACCCCTTTGAATGTCATAGGAGTCTAATTTATTCTATTCGTACGGATATGACGGATATGTCTGTCTTATGCACCAATGGTTTCGTCTGACCTTTCAGATTTTATGGCTTGCTCTTGGTAAGTTTAGCGAGATTTGAATGGTTATCATTCTTTTATATAGTTGGGTCATTTCACAACAGCGTAAGCTTGTTAAATTGTCGGGTTGAGAACAATGCTAACTCTAGCAAACCTAGTGGTAGTAAGGTCTCGGGTTTCAGACCTGCCTCTTTCCCAGGGGAATCAAGATCTTCTGACTTTGTGATTCATGGGTCTTCTTTGGGTATGCCTTCCCCAATCTGTGATAAGACTTATTCTGTTTTACTGGTTTGAAACCTGTGAATAAAGTCTGAGAATAACCTGAGGTTTCTAAGTTATGCTCTCAGAGAGACAGCTCGGAATCTTTTAAAGGACAAAGAGAAGGCCTTTTCGGACTTGAAGTCTAAGCTTCTACATATAGACAATAGTGTTGGAATGTGTTATTTGTTTCAAATAAGTTATGAACAATTTAACCAAATTAAGGCAATCTTCAACGACTCATAGCTTGGAAAATAGCACGATGACCCATACTTTTGAAAACAGGCATAGTAAAATCTTCATTTCGACAAAGTATAAGAAAATTCTATCTCAAGAAGTATATACCTATGATATACCTTGATAGTCTCTGATAACTTCAGACAAGTGGGAGCTTTCGATTTTACGGAGGGGATTGGACCTCAGGTTTTTAGAACAGCCTCCTCTTTCTTCTGTTTCTATCAATGTGTCAGTGACAAATGATTCTTTTGTATGTTCAGAACGGTGTGTTTGGAGGAGGTAAATACTCCTTTTCGTCTAGGGGCAAGGGTTTTATTTTTGGCTGTTTTTGGTTCACAAGAAGACCGGTTCTAGACCTTTCTGTTCCGAACTTCTGAATAAGTATCTGGTGGTCCAACATTTCAAACAGAACCCAACAAGTCAATCGAGTCAAAACTTCATTAAGGGATTTGGATGACCTCTCTAGATTTGATTGATGTCTGTTTTCACATCCAGATTTCTCCCAATTTTCGTCATTTTATGAGACTGTTTTGGCAGACAAAGTGTACAGTTTCAAGGCTATGCCTTTTGGCCTTCATGCAGCTCCCCTAGCTTTTTAAAGGATTTTCCAGACTGATATAATGGCATACTTTTATAAATTGTGACTTGATGGAAAGTTGTCACATAATCATTGGCACTCATACCTATCTTCTTATATTTATATATGAGGTGTCTTATCAGCATATTCCTTATACTTGTATTCTCTATATGCCCCTTGTGGGCCATTAACTGGAAATAAAATATATCTTATCTTATCTTATCTTATTCTGTCGGTACTCATTCATTACTTCCTAGACGATTCTCTAACCAAGAATTATTTCCGATCTCTAGAGGAGCACACCAATTGGTTATCCAATTACTCCTCAGACTGGGTTTTTTAATTTCATTTTCCTAGGAAAATATTTTCGGATAGATATGGGTCTAGTTCTTCCTTTTAATAAAGAGATGACAATCAAGGTACATCAGCTAGTCAGTGCTGTGATCTTCAGGTCTTTTGTCATGTCCTCAGTTGGAGGAACACATCAATCTTCTAGAGATGAGAGCTGTGTTTATTTCTCACATTCATTTTCAGGCTGTGATTCAGGGTCAGTCACATATGGTTGTCACGGATAACTCCACAGAAGTGTTTTATCTTCATAATATACCTGGGAATTCATTCTTTTCTCTGTATCTTAATTCATGTTCTTTGTCACAGTCTAGATATAATTTTGTTAGTGAGACATGTTCCAGGCAGTCAAAATCTTCTGGCGGATTCTCTTTGCCGTTTTTTCATTTGGCATCAAGAGTTCAAATCTAAGAGGGATTAATTTGCCTGAAAATGTATTCTTCTGACGTTTGGTAAATGACACAAAAAAGAATCAAAATATGATAAAACTATCTTATTTAAACACCTGTATTAACAAAGTGTTTTTTTTTCTTTCTTAATTTGAATTTATTCAGATTGGTCCACTTCATCTTTATTTAAAGTATGAAAAAAAGTTTAAATGTGGAAATGTGATTTTTATCACCATAATAGCCCCAAAATAGGTAAAATTGATGAAAAATGGGAAAATCATCAAAATTGGGTACTTTCAAAGGGCCGTAGCAAAAAAAAAAAAAATCCAACATCATATGATTTTTTCATCGCCAATTATTTTTAACAGTCATATAAAGCCAAAGATCAGGTTAAGAAAACAAGTTTTATTCTAGAATTGTTTGTTTCCTCAGAGGTGTACATACTTAAGGGGTCTTTGGCAAGCCATCCCTCCACCACCTTTTAGATATTGAATTGAATGGCTCATTGCATGTTGTTTATTTTCGACCTTATTGATATCTTTAAACTCCTAGCTATGCCCTGCATGTAATGACAGTCTACTCACATTGATTTAAACTATAGGGGAACAAGTATGTCAGACATATTGTTTATATTCAGTATATTTGTTGTATGGAATTACTGTAAGGTGTACATATCAGTCTGACTCTCTCAGGATTCGCCACACCTTAATTTCATTTTGATGGTTCATTGGTTAATATTAAGTTTTTGTGTTTCGGTCTATTTCCAGAATATTAAAAGCAAGTATCATCTCACTTTTGGTGTATGGGATAGGTTATAAGGAGCGCATGTCTGTCTTGTATCATCTGTCCTTGACCTCATTTTCATTGTTCATTGGTAAGTTTCAGTAATTAGTTCCTTTAAAGAAACTATACGCAATTGCCATTTGGTTATACATTTCTGGCTTGATTAATTTTACCATTACCTCATGTTTATGGTTTATTGATAATGCTAAGTGTATGTAATACTTGCCCGTAAAACTTCATCTTTAAGATTATCAACATAAAATAAACCAGGAATGGCATTATGAATGGGAAACACTGAATCAGAGACATATGTTTATACATAATACAATTAGTTGTATTGTTAATATATCCGACTGAATCATCTTGTATTGACCGAACAGCTCATGTTTAATTACATTATCTTTAAAAGAATAAAGAAAAAATAAACCACAGACACTTGTCTCAAAATATTTTTCCTATATACCTTAATATAATATATTGACAAGCGCCTGTGGAATAGACGTAGATGACTGTATCAGCTAAGCAAGACGAACTCTATATTTATACATTATAACAAGACTGGTACAAACGGGCTTGAAACACTACATGTTAACTAACAACAAATACTGCTACTATCCAGCTTCTATCTCGATTTTCTTAGGAAAATACAGTCGCTTCATAAAAGAACAGCATCTGCATCAGTAACCTTCTTCTGGGAGCTCTTCCACCAACTGATTCCGAATTTCACAAAAGACAGATCAGCCTCTTGTTTGTAATTAACAGTAGCAACGGAAATATTCGTTCTCTAGCTAAACGTCAGTCAAGGTCTGGCAAATCGAAAAGCTTCTTTACCAGCCTACTTTTCTTCAAATATTCGAAGAAAAGAAGTATAAAAATAAAAGAATGACACAATAACTGGACTAGAAAGGTGAATTAAGAATTTGAAGGTCAATTCTACTTAATTTAGCAGTCTCAAATTTGAAAGTTACAAAAATGTGTGTCACATTTCCAGATGGCAGTATCGGCTGTGGTTTCTTCGTCTACTCCGGACATCCGAAAGCAATTTCAAAGCGTCGAATGTTTACAGGAACCTCTATGCATATAATTTTAACCAGGACGGAGTGAATCCGATCTTTAAATTTGGAGAATATTCTTCTTAAGATAATGTTCCTCTGAGTCTTACAGCTGCCGAATAAAGATGCTATTATAGAACCATTTAAGACTGGGAAATGGTTCTTATGGTATCCGATTTCCCTGAAGAGATAGCCTAACATAATATGTACAGAACCTCTAATTAGGCATAATTAGTAAAAAATATGATTGGTAAAAAGTAAAAATAAAAGAATACTCCGAGGAAAATTTAAAACGGAAAGTCCCTAATAAAATGGCAAAATAAAATGATAAAATACATGGACAACAACTTCTTTTAATACATTACACCTTAAATCCACAGAATGAAGACCAACCTGCAACCAGTATGTGTCCATAACTTTGGAAGGTTTGAATTCGCACTCGATTTCCCTTTTTCAAATGTACAACGACGTTTTTAGTTGCCGTTTTACCATCGTGTGTACTTGCAGCATTGTTGTGGCTCTTTGATATGACACGACCATCAACCGTTAACTGGGTATGGAAAATATGCCCTGGGTTTGTCAGCGTTGTCCAGGCGAAACTGTACAAACCGTCTTCAGGGACAGTAAAATCGCCGGAAATAGAATCATACGCCCCACCATCGTTCGTCACAACCTTATCAAACACGATTATCGTATCATGTGGAAGGTTCTGTAAGACATTGCTCAATTCAGCATGAAACCCAATGTAGGTTTTATCTGAAAAAAGTGTAAAATGAAGATAAGATTTTATGGAAATGGGTGGATACCCAGGAGACAAGTGATTTGGTTTGTTTTGTTTTATTTGTTTGTGTTAAACGCCGCCTTTGGATATCATAGCGATAAGTTTTTGTTGGTAGAGGTTGCATGATTAAACTGAAAGAACTTCTGTAACACAACTGTCCCAAGTTAGGGGAGTGTTGAAAAAACCTGCTATATTTTTTAAGTGCCTGTCCCAGGTCAGGACTGAGCCAGTAATTCAGCGGTGGTCGTTGGTTCATGTCCGTCATATTTGGTTTTCGTTAATTGTAGTGGCGGATCCAGAAATTTTCATAAGTGGGGACACACTGACTTTAGTGATTCCTTATATAAGCAACCATTTTTTTCTCAAAAAGGGGGTGGGGGCGGGCCCCTCCCCCATCCTAAATCCGCCTCTGAATTGGTTTGTTATGAATTAGGCCGATACGAGTAGTTTCTTTATTGAATTCTTTCACATGCTTCATGTCTAGGGGGCTTTTATAGCCGACCGTACAGTATGCGAGACATAAGGTTCACTATCCGGTGGTGACGGCATAAATTATTGGTACATTTCGGAAGTTAGAATATTATCTGGTGTACATGTTTATTCAACAAGTCAAATTTTGCCGATATATATTAGACTGTCAATCTGCATGAGTTTTTTTACCCTCTTAGAGCAAAAGCTAATCAATAGAGAACCAATAAACAGACTAAATGATCATCTATCCAAGATCGACAGAAACAGATTTTTGTTATGTTGAATAGTGTCCTTTGTTGAATAGACCAAGGTGAGCGATACTGGCTCTTTGCAATCATACCATATCTTTAGAGTATCGATAGTTAATTAACCTACTGTGTTCGTTCTGTTGTATCTGGCTTACAATATTCTGAAGGTTCTGGATTTTCAATTCAAGTTGATGGAGAACATCCGGGTCATTCATAAGAAGACGCTTGTCGCTAGAATTAATCCCATGTATAATTATAACTTTTAGAATCAGAAAAACTAATGTTAACATAAACACCCAGACACGTTTCATTTTCCCTGTACACAAATAAGTGCAAGGCCTGTTTGAGATAAGAGTTGATAAGTATTTGTTTGTGTCCTATCGTAAATCAAGCAGGCTGTGCTTTACAGGAGGTAGTTAGCTGTATATTATAGCAACTCGGAGCAAATAAATACTGACTACCAGAAGACATATCAACGGACAGTGTATGTCAATTATGGTATGGAGAGAAAAAATAGACTTCTTCCATTTAATTTGACAATGTTCTTCGTTCCCTTCTCGTGGAAGGTATATATTAATAAGGGAGAGGCGAAATATATACCAAATGGACATTCAAATTAATAAGTCGAAAACAAACTGACAATGTCATTGAAAAACAGGAAAACGACCAAAAGATAAACAACAGTACACAAACCAGATAGAAAACTAAAGACTGAGCAACACGAACTCTATCAAAACATAAGTTGATGTTAGGTGCTCCGGAATGTTAAACAGATCCTGTTCCACATGTTGCACCCGTCGTGTTGCTCATATTAGTATGACCAGCCTGTTATAAATACTATACATTAGTATTACTTAGCTTACTTCTTAAAAGTTTTATATTTTAGAAGGTGGAAGACCTGGATGCTTCATACCTTGTATATAGATGCCTCATGTTACGAAGTTTCTGTCAGTCACATGTCCAATGTCCTTGCCCTCATTTTTTTGTAATGTTAAATTCTCTCTTAATATAAGTAATAGGATAACTATATTTGGTATGTGCGTACCTTGCAAGGTCCTCATGCCCGTCAGACAGTTTTCACTTGCCCTCGACCTCATTTCATGGATCAGTGAACAAGGTTAAGTTTTGATGGTCAAGTCCATAACTCAGATACTATAAACAATAGGTCTAGTATATTCATTGTATGGAAGGACTGTAAGGTGTACATTTCCAACTGGTAGGTGTCATCTGACTTTGACCTCATTTTCATGGTTCAGTGGTTATAGTTAAGTTTGTATACGACCGCAAAAAATGCCCAAATAAGCATTATTCTTGGTTTTTGCACAATAACTTTAGTATCAGTAAATAGAAATCATTGAAATTTAAACACAAGGTTTATGACCATAAAAGGAAGGTTGGGATTGATTTTGGGAGTTTTGGTCCCAACAGTTTAGGAATAACGGGCCCAAAGGGTCCAAAATTAAACTTTGTTTGATTTCATCAAAAATTGAATAATTGGGGTTCTTTGATATGCCGTATCTAACTGTGTATGTAGATTCTTAATTTTTGGTCCGGTTTTCAAATTTGTCTACATTAAGGTCCAAAGGGTCCAAAATTAAACTTAGTTTGATTTTAACAAAAATTGAATCCTTGGGTTCTTTGATATGCTGAATCTAAAAATGTACTTAGATTTTTGATTATTGGGCCAGTTTTCATTTGGTCCAAATCGGGGTCCAAAATTAAACTTTGTTTGATTTCATCAAAAATTGAATAATTGGGGTTCTTTGATATGCCAAATCTAACTGTGTATATGTAGATTCTTAATTGTTGGTCCCGTTTTCAAATTGGTCTACATTAAAGTCCAAAGGGTCCAAAATTAAACTAAGTTTGATTTTAACAAAAATTGAATTCTTGGGCTTCTTTGATATGCTGAATCTAAACATGCACAAACATGTTTAACCCCGCCGCATTTTTGCGCCTGTCCCAAGTCAGGAGCCTCTGGTCTTTGTTAGTCTTGTATTATTTAACTTTTAGTTTCTTGTGTACAATTTGGAGTTTAGTATGGTGTTCATTGTCACTGAACCAGAATATATTTGTTTAGGGGCCTGCTGAAGGACGCCTTCGGGTGCGAGAATTTCTCGTTGCATTGAAGACCTGTTGATGACCTTCTGCTGTTGTCTGCTCTATGGTCGGGTTGTTATCTCTTTGGCACATTCCCCATTTCCATTCTCAATTTTATTAGATTTTTGATTATGGGCCCAGTTTTCAAATTGGTCCAAATCAGGATCTAAAATTATTATATTAAGTATTGTGCAATAGCCAGAAATTTTCAATTGCACAGTATTCAGCAATAGCGAGAAATCTTCAATTGCACAGTATTGCACAATAGCAAGTATTTTCAATTGCACAGTATTGCGCAATAGCAAGAAATATCTAATTGCACAATATTTGCGCAATAGCAAGAAATTTTCAATTGGAGTTATCTTTCTTTGTCCAGAATAGTAGTTGAATCAACTTAAATCATTGTTTTATACAATATACAATGTATATTCACTTTTACTACCAACTGATAAATTAAAACAATCTTTACCATTCAGTGATAACTAGCACTTTTTTTACATTTTAATATTTTATGATGTATTTAAATTAGGAGTTATTGTTGCAAACTCCATTAGAAATTTGAATTGAGATCAGTTTTGGAATAAGGGAAAGGGGCATGTAAACAAAATAGGTTGGGGTTGGGGGGGGGGGTGGGGGGGGGTTCAATTTTTCTCATTTAAGATTTCATAAATAAAAAGAAAATTTCTTCAAACATATTTTTGAGAGGATTAATATTCAACAGCATAGTGAATTGCTCAAAGGCAAAAAAAAAAATTATGTTCATTTGACCACATTCATTCTGTGTCAGAAACCTATGCTGTGTCAACTATTTAATCACAATCAAATTTAGAGCTGAATCCAGCTTGAATGTTGTGTCCATACTTACCCCAACCGTTCAGGGTTCAACCTCTGCGGTCGTATAAAGCTGCGCCCTGCGGAGCATCTGGTTGTGTTTTGGTCTGTTTTTCTTACACTGTATACAATAGGTCAACTATATTTGGTGTATGGAATGATTGTTAGGTGTTCGTGTCCAGCTGGCAGATGTCATCTGACCTTGACCTCATTTTCTTGGTTCAGTGGTCAAAGTTAGGTGAGTTTTTGGTCTTTTTTTCTAATTCTATATGCAAAAGGTCAATTAAATTTGATGTATGGAAATATTTTATGATCTATATGTCAGTCGCACAAGTTTTATTTGACCGTGACCTCTTTTTCACGGTTCATTGCTCAGTGTTAAGTTTTTGTGTTTTAGTCTGTTTTTCTTAATCTATAAGCAATAGGTCAACTATATTTGGTGTATGGAAGAATGGTTAGCTATTCATGTCTGCCTGGCAAATTGTCCATCTGACCTTGACCTCATTTTCATATGGTTCATAGGTCAATGTCAGTTTTCTTGGTTAATGTTGAGTTTATGTGACAGTTGTAATAAAGCTTTATATTTAGGACTATCAACATAATATCAATGATAAGTAAAGAAGGCGAGACATTTCAGTGTGTGCACTCTTGTTGTCTTATTGTAGTATACCTCACATTTCTGAATTGATAATTTTAAAGGGGAGGCATGCTGTCAAAAATAGTATTATAATTAATATTAATAATCTATATATTTTTTTCTTTCTTTCAACGCTACATGTTTGTAGTGTTTAATGTCTATCGTTTTGTAATTAATATGCCTGTCTGTCTGTCTCTCTGTCTGTTTGTTTTTTTTAGTTTTAGTTTTTGTTTTGTATTTTAGTAACAATCCTATTGTTTGGATTTTAGACTAATAAAATTCTAACTCTTATTCTTATTCATTTTTTATTTTTATCTTATCGTTGATTTGCTGAATTATATTAGTCACAGTGTTCAAAATGGAAGAAGAAGAACTGTCCTTTGAACTTTAGCTTTCACCTTGTTCACGGTGTGTTCCAGTGTTGATTTAAAATGATAAATAGTAATTGTCTTTCCAAAACTATCATTATTGTTTGAAATATTACTGGAACAAATGAAATTTTATCTGGTTATTAATCTCGACTTGATTAACTAGTGTCAAGCTATCCAGCAATTCTCATCCTACAATTCTCTTTATGAAAAGCTATCCTGCAATTCGTCATCCTGCAATTGCGTTTGGAAAACTACTTGAGCGACAATTTTGTTTTTCTTTAAAATCATAGTTATTGACTTTATTTGTTCAAAAAAAAGATTTATATAGAAAATCAAAGATTTGTATATCCCATTAACAAAATTCTAACTATAGTTTGTAGATTTCTAACTCATATTTACGATTTTGTAATTAACATTTACAATTAAAAAAATCATGACGACGATTCAAATAAAGTATTATCTATTAAGTCCAGGAAGTGATTCGTATTAACGCATGTTTAACCCACATTTGCGATTTTCAAAACTCATATCGACGACTAAAAATATAGAATTTTGATGTAAAATAAATTTGTTCATGGTATATCGACAATACAACTTCATAACTCACATTTCCAACCCATTGCCTTGGCTGTTCTGTATGGCTAGGAATTATAGACTCTGCTCTAATAAATAGCTATCGGATAGTACTACAACGAGAGGGCAAAGAATTTCTGTGGTAAGCATTCCTAAAGGTCGAAAATTTCGTCCGAAACATGGAAATAAAGCTAAATTCGATAAAATACGCATTGAGGGCACCCACTTTCCGACCCATTGTCTCGGTAGTTCTTTATGGCTAGGGTTTATAGACGATGCCTTAATGAATAGCTACAACGTGAGGATAAAGAATTTCCGGGGTAAGCATTCCTAAAGGTCGAAAATTTCGTCCGAAACATGGAAATAAAGCCAAATTCGATAAAATACGCATTGGGGCACCCACTTTCCGATCCATTGTCTCGGTAGTTCTTTATGGCTAGGAATTATAGACTCTGCTCTTATAAATAGCTATTGGATAGTACTACAACGAGAGGGCAAAGAATTTCTGGGGTTAGCATTCTTAAAGGTCGAAAATTTCGTCCGAAACATGGAAATAAAGCTAAATTCGATAAAATACGCATTTGGGGCACCCACTTTCCGACCCATTGTCTCGGTAGTTCTTTATGGCTAGGAATTATAGACTCTGCTCTTATAAATAGCTATTGGATAGTACTACAACGAGAGGGCAAAGAATTTCTGGGGTAAGCATTCCTAAAGGTCGAAAATTTCGTCCGAAACATGGAAATAAAGCTAAATTCGATAAAATACGCATTTGGGGCACCCACTTTCCGACCCATTGTCTCGGTAGTTCTTTATGGCTAGGAATTATAGACTCTGCTCTTATAAATAGCTATTGGATAGTACTATAACGAGAGGGCAAATAATTTCTGGGGTAAGCATTCCTAAAGGTCGAAAATTTCGTCCGAAACATGGAAATAAAGCTAAGTTCGATAAAATACGCATTTGGGGCACCCACTTTCCGACCCATTGTCTCGGTAGTTCTTTATGGCTAGGAATTATAGACTCTGCTCTTATAAATAGCTATTGGATAGTACTATAACGAGAGGGCAAATAATCAAAGACACTAGTACTTGATTAAACCGAGTTTCTTCTTTTTATTTCTCATTATGCGCTCGAGTGGTTAAGTAAAGTCTAAAAACGTTTTAATGGATTCTTTTTCATTGTCGGTGGCTAAATGTTGAAACGGAAAACGTGACAAAAAAGTTCATCTACAAATGTGACTGTCTAGCTTACATAAACTTCAAAGGGTCGGTGTCCATACCGGATAGTTATTAGTAAATTTAGCTAAATATAGAAATTCAGAGCCCAGTCTGGAATATTTGATACATACAAATGACATGGTGAGTGCAATCTAACTATATTGTTGGTTTTTGAATACAGACATCGGTATTATGGTGATCGTATGGACGGAACAGGACTAGGGACGACAATTTTAACTTTAGAATATATTTTCAAAACCTCCCGGACATTAAGAGTCCCATAACTATCGGGCAAAAGCACAGGCACTTTTTGAAGAAAAAAATAATAATATGTATAGGCATTTTTTTCGAAATCAAAGTTTTTTTTCTTATCTTTACCAGGACATTGTAGACTAGATAAGAGAAAGTAAAAATCTAATCAAATAATTGTTTTGGTGAAAATTCCAAGAAAGTAGTGATACCAGCTGACAATTACCGAATACAAATACATAAATAAACAAAGTCAAATATACAGACATATGTGCTCAGTGATACACTGTACAAATCGTGCTTAGAATTTAAACACTTGTGATACATGTTTAGATCTAAACGTATTTAGGATTGTGTTTAATTTATAAACACATTTTTCAGTAAGCACATAATATTTAAACATGACGTGAATTTAAACACGTTTAAAAATGAAAGTGTATAAAAATTAAACACATTTTTCTAAGTTAAACACGATTCTAAATACAATCCTAAACACATTGTACTGAGACACGGTTAGATCTAAACATTAAAAAAAGTGCACAAAAGATGTGCTTATAAAAGTGTTTAGGATCGAAACACTATTTTTACAGTGTAAGGGACACACATGTTGATATCATGGCTACATTGCGTGGAGGTGTTACTTATACTTATTAATTTTAGAAGAGACATTGTATTATATGTCTCTGGTTTAGCTACCCAGCAGTTTTTAACACTATTAGTTTTTTGAAAATTAAACAAAATGGTTCGTTTCATACATGTATCGCTTATTCTAGCTACACATACAGATCATGTGTATTTTATTGGTGGCCTTCGGCTGTTGTCTGCTCTTTGGTCGGGTTAGTGTATCTTTAGCATATTCACCATTTCCATTCTCAATTTTATCATTACTTTTCAAAAATGAAACTTATATTTTCTTATTCAGACATATTAACAAAAGGTGTAACTAAACTACTAAAAACGGTATTTTTTTAAAATTCATGATAAATCATACATGTATGATGAAGCGAAATTTCAATTACACCCATGCAAAGTGGGGAAATTATATTCGTTTGTAAATGCGATTATATATATATATATACATTGTTGGGTTGATGTTTAGACGAGTTGTATATATATATATATATATATATATATATATATATATATATATATATATATATATATATATATACAATCGTCTGTCATAAGTATTTGTTTATTTCTTTTGCTGGTGGAGATTTATTTTCCCGAGGGTATCACAAGCCCAGTAGTCAGCACTCTTTGTGCTGACAGATCAGATCAGATTCTTTATTTCTTATAAAACCAAGTTAATGGTACAAAGAAAGATATTTTTACATATTATTACATGCAGATTTTGCGCATGACAAGTTTGCACAAAACGAGCAACAAGAATGAGAGATTGGTGATCAACCTGGAGAACATACTTCTATATTAATAATTCTAATTAATTTACGCAAGTTTTTTAATACACGAATATTTTTTGAAATAAATAAAGCGCCGAATTTTAAAACATTTACTCGTCTTACATAGTAAGGTTTAAGAAAAGCTCTTCTACTTTCTGTTAGAGCTGTACAGTTTAAAATATAGTGATATTCATCACCTATCTCTTGAGAGTTACAAAGTACACAGTACCTTTCCTCTCTAATAATTCTACGCCATCTACCGGTTTCTATAGGCAACCGATGATTTCCAGTTCTAAACCTACATAACGTTATTTTATCTTTATAAGGTAATAAGTCTAAATATTCTTCAAATTCAAAGTTTTCTTTAAACAGTTTGTAACATAATGCTTTTGGAGAATTTTCCATTTCTGATTTCCAAGTCTGTTGAAATTGATCAAATATTCTTTGTTTAATGCTCAACTTTAACCATTTTGGATTAAAACTATAGTTACTCTGATTAAACGAAATATTTGAAAATCCATATTTATTCAAGATATTTTTTATACAAATCAACCATTCGTTAGTAAATCCACCATCTACGTTGACATGAATTATCATTGATATTGTTATATTTATAAATTAAATTAAGGCTTTTCTACCTCAGGCATAGATTACCTTAGCTGTATTTGGCAACGTTTTTAGGAATTTTGGATCTCAATGCTCTTCAACTTCGTACTTGTTTATTTGGCTTTTTATAACTTTTTTTGATTCGAGCGTCACTGATGAGTCTTTTGTAGCCGAAACGCGCGTCTGACGTATATATAAAATTTAGTCCTGGTATCTATGATGAGTTTATTTACAACCACTGGGTCGATGCCACTGCTGTTGGAGATTTATTTCCCCGAGGGTATCACAAGCCCAGTAGTCAGCACTCTTTGTGCTGACATGAATTAAGATGAGTTTATTGATACTAAATATTTTGCTTCTGTAATCCTTATAGAAGTTAATCTAGTATACGATTTTTTTTATGGCAGTGGCTAATTTAACAGCTCTGATTAAAATATCTTAATTCAAGTCGTCTATTAGCCTATTTCTACAGAAATGGCTATTTTACAGACACCAGCAACATATAGTGATTTTGCTTTTTTGAAGCTATGTGATTGACTTTGTTATATTGAATGATGTTTTATCAAAATTATGATGCAATGAACATACAGTTAAAAAATCTGCGATTTAATTCTCGTTTTGCATGTAGGTCTTCATGTAGCTTTGGCTGACTGATTTTAGAAAGTATTTCAAGTGTAGAAGAAGAAGATATTTTATTTCCAATTATTATTTCATTGCGACAAATGGCTGCTCAATCTTTTGATATTGTTGTTTTCTTGTTATAAATTCTGAATAGTTTTTTTACCGACCGTTTGCCTGACTGATCAAACATTTTCATAGTACTTTTAAAGAGCAAATATTAAATTTCACTCTTTACTGTACAAAGAACTTGCAAAGTATTACACATTCACTATATTGCTTACGACTGGGAACAGTATATCTCATATCAACATATATGTTCCTGATTTCTGGTGCCGGTAAAATAGCCATTTCTTTAGAAATATGCTATTTTTCCGGCTTGAATTCAGATATTTTAAAGGGGCACTAGCTGTCAAATTCATGATCACCGATTTTAATCAAATTCCCATATTTGATTTATAACAATATAAAACATTTGTCCAAACTATTAAAAGACCAAAACAAGCAATTAAGAGGGCACGGGGATGATTTTACGTATCTTCGTTTCGTGAGTACTTTAGTCTAGATGTCATCTAATTAACTATCGAGTTGACCTCTAAAGTCATTCGATGACCATATAAAAGAGGGACGAAAGATACCAGAGGAACAGTCAAACTTTTAAATCGAAAATAAACTAACAACGCAATGGCTAAAAATGAAAAAAGACAAACAGACAAAGGGCCGTACAGTTACCTCTAGTTGTTAATGTCTGTGTCATTTTTGTCTCTTGTGGACAGTTGTCTGGTTGAAAATCCTACCACATCGTCTTTTTTTTTTATATATAAACAGACAAACAATAGTATACATGACACAACATAGAAAACTAAAGAATAAGCAACACGAACTCCACCAAAAACTAGGGGTGATCTCAGGTGCTTCGGAAGGGTAAGAAGATCCAGCTGAACATGTGACACCTGTTTTGTTGCTTATGTGACCCCCTTTTAAAATGGCTGCATCCGCCCCTGGGAAAGTAGAGTTAAAGGATATTGCTAACTTCTTATCTTTCTTCCTAAGAAGTTCCTGTATGAAGTCAGCCTCATATTAATAAAGAAACAAGTCGACAAGAAGAGGGCACAATTTTTTCCCATTGGAATGCCGACAGTCTGTTGAAAAACACGTCCTCCGAACGTAACACATATGTTGCCAATCAAGAAATCAAGCATCTTAATAATGTCAGTTTCAGAGAATTTTTTGTTTGAATCAGATTGATCCTTTACAAAGTAGGCCTTATCCCTCCCTAAGACAAGATACTTGTATCTACGTTGGCCATTCTTTTTTTATGAAACAAAGCAATACCAACTCTTGCTATTTGTCTTTTAGTTTGGAATGTGGAATACTTGTGTAAAGTGTAGAAAAGTCAAATGTTTTAATACTATTACAAGATGAAAGAGAGTTGGTTTGTATGTACTCTAAAAGATCTTTGGATGTTAACATAAATATAGATATAAATAGATTAAGCAAACTCGTGCTGTTGGGTTTTTCTAGGTCCATTTAATTTCATATTATAGATGAAAAATAAATGTTCATCATCGTTTTTACTGTATAAGAATGATTTTTTGGAGATCGAATCAGTCAATCAATGATTTACCTTTGTTTCACTTTCAATGTTGACATTTTTTTCCTTTAAATAATTTACACATACAATTCACGTGTTATCCATCATAAGGTAAGTGGTTAAATTAAAGTTCACATGAATACGGATTCAATGAGGTCGAATTATTCACTTGTAAGTGAATTATTCATAATCAATGTGTTTTGTTTTTTTTAGCTTATTTTGACAAAATTGAATCATACTGGCTGCTAAAAACGAATTATTTGCATTTCATTAAATTTGCATTTCATTAATGATTGAGCCAAGGATTTGTATAGTAAGATAATCTCACTATACAAATCCTTGATTGAGCCAAAAAAATAATAAATTAGATTTTATACTAAATTTCGAAATAGGGTGGGTGCTCATTTTCGCCATATCTTACCATGTTTTCTGCAGTTTATGTTCAGGTCTTAATATTTTTGAAGTATACTGATATTTCTATATGAAGATAACTTCAAAAGCAAAATATTCTTAGCCTGAAAACGTGTGCGTTTTCAAAATCATCTGAAAAGTTAGATTAAAGGGTGTTTGACATTTCCTGCTGTTTTGTCAAAGGGGGACACATATTCGCCGTATTTACACTCCTATTTAAAATCAAATAACTGCAGCTTTAAACAATATTCATCAAATCAATTTCATTATAGATGAATAGCAGACATTTCAAAGGTGTAAAGAACTGAAAGTTAGGGCAATCAGTCAAAAGAATTACTGAGAAATACTTAGAGATTGGCCGAAAATCGTAGTCCGTTTTTCGGTCTTTTGCAGTAAGTGCCGTAATTTTGTCTCAGTTTAAAAAGTAATCATAATTGTTATAAAAATATATTTAACCGGAATATTTCTTCCATTTCAGCCATGCTTTGAAGTTTTTACACCTCAAAATCATAAAACGGCGAAATTGTGTCCCCGGCGAATATGAGCACCCCACTCTAATATATTTTTTTTAAAACAAAATTAGCAATTCATGTTTAATTTCATAGAAATTTTCAATATACTACATTAAAACCACACCATTTCAACATTATTTAACATGCTAAAAAAGCTATAACAGTGTCTCACGCGTAAAATGCAAATTATTTAAATTAACGGCAGGTGCGCGTGCCATCTGGCGGTACGACAATTCCAAATTGGTCACGTGACTTTGTTATTCATCCGCCATTTTGATTTTAATCGCAACTTCCTGAGAAAAACGAAATGATTTGTTGACAAATTTTAATGCGACAATATCTCAAACAATGGACTGGGTAACATTAATTTGACTTGTTGATCTGAAGCAGCAAGTCAAACTTCGCATGGTAAGTGCAGTGCAGGCATCAGAAATTCCCCTGAAATGATGTCATCTTTACCTGGAAGACCGACTTCCGTTCTAACTTGCAGATACACCTTTATGAAAAACAACTATTATTTAACTTGAAATGAATAAAATAGTTATTTATGAATGGCCATAACACGATTCCAATGTGAATTTAGTCATACCCCATCAATTTATTGGTGTTGAACCAGTCAAAAAAGCCTTCAAAATTAGAAAATTCCGCTGAGGCACACCTGTGAAAAGCATGGAATGTTTGTGGAGTTCACCTACAACTAGTACATTTAATCGTCTACAGAGGGTACTTTAGAGTTTGATTTTCATTGATCCTCTTGATATAATAATGTTTAAACAAAATGGCAATACACTGGAATAGGTTGGGGACACTTCAATGGAAACATGAAATCTGTGCTACCTGAAATGCCAGTGAAGCAAGCCTCAGTTATTACTGATATTTAGTCACAGTGTAGAATGGTTAAGGACTTCAATATCGTTGATTTTTGTGCGTTCAGCAACTGACTTGATCACATTTTGATTCATTTTTGTCTGATTCAATACAGCAGGTTGCTCAATAAGGCACAAAGACGATCAAGAAGTCATAAGTGCAATTATATGAGTATGGAAGGCACCAATGATCTTAGATTGCAATATTAAATCCATTGTCAAACCCAATTAGTGATGAAATGCCTAAAAATTCCAGATACCATTCTACAAATGCATACTGTGTTAGTGGTACGAAACAGTGTAGATAAACTGCAAAAGTTACCACAATTTGTTATCTTTTTCTTTAGTAAGCAGATAAAATTTAAGAGTATTTCACATATACTTCTGAATACACTCGATTTAAATCCTGCTTTTAAATTTTTTTATCAAAGTGGATTCAAACAAGAGCTTCAATCAAATTCTGATTGCCCCAAATTTTATAAATATTGATTCATACTTTCATATCTATAATATTTAAAGAACATTAGAGCCAACATTTGCTAGATATTCAGGAAAACACTTGGTTCAATCTGAGAGGAGAGAATGTCTCTCTCTTATGACCTACAGCTGAAAGTTAAGGAGCACATTGTTTTACTCCTGTCCCCTTATAGGCATATAGTTTTTTCAGGTAAGTCCCCCTAGAGTTGCATTTTAGTTATTTTTACTTTGATGACTTTTTGTGCATGTACATACATTTGTATATTGAAGGGGGGCATGCATGATGTAAGGGTTTTGATTTTTATCAATATTTGCACTTTTGAGAGGTAGATAATATGTGTTATTTTGGAGTATATACTTGCATTTATAAGCAGTTCATAGCGTTTCTGAATGACTCCTCCTACAGTGAATTACATTATTCAGGTCGATGTTCTCCCATTTTCAAAATTGAATATTTCAAAATAACACTTTGCATCTGCAGCGGCAACATTTGTGTATAATCGTGAAAAAAGTCCTACATTGACTTTGTTATAATCCAGTTACTTCAAAATTTATTGTGGGGGCATCACTTTGTCTTGTTTTTATTTTTCATTGATTTCTTGCATGTACATTATAAGAATATTTCAATTTAAACTGTAAAAGGATGTTTTTGAGATTTGAACAACACTTATGCTGATCACAATTGAAAACTTCTGAGACATTTCAGTATTAACACTACTGTTGAATGTTTTCAACCTTTTTACTCCAGAACATAATCTTAACTTGAAAAGTGGACAACATGTCCTTTGAAATGACCTTGGTAAACCTACTTGTTTATTGTTTATCTTGATTGACAATACTCTTCTTATATATATATAATGCATGTATATGTTGTCTTACTTCTTTACATGTACATTTTGTAGGAGCCTAATCGGAATGAATAAAATCATAAACTCTTAGTTTGTTTCAAAGTATCTTTTCTGGGCCCTTCTTTTGTGGGAAAAATTTTGTTGATTATACATGTATAGGGAATCATTGAAGCATGGCTGGAGCGGACCCCTCTTAGCTATAGGCAGTCAGTTGGCCCACTCTTATAAAAATTCTGGATCCTCCACTGGAACGTCTTTTTAACAGGTGACCATCTATTAGAATTGTGTAATCACCTGTGATAACCCTAGCAAGCCTATTCTAAAAATCAGATTTAAAACATTCTTCATGATTCACAGAGTGTGACAGCTTTTGAAACATGCAAAACTGCATACTAAATTGAAATGTGTGTTATTCAGTGTGGCACCATCATACACATGTTTATGTACAAGTTGTTAATAAAGTGTGGCATGATCATGATACAGGTTTATGTACACTTACCATGGATTCAACATACATCATCACACTTACAACTAGTTCTACATATGGGTTATCAGTGTAACTAAGTTTGTATCAAATAAGTTCAGATTTAAAATGCAGTTACCTCCCCTATACTGCCAACATCTTTACAAATATGACATTACATTTACATGTATTCATATTATATAATTTATATATATTTAGAATGTTCCATGAAAATTGACGCTCATTTGAACAATACCAAAAACTTAGGAGACCACCAGCTTATATAAAAAATGTTGTCATTATATAACAGAGCTCAATGTAGGAAGTTTACTCCTTTAGAGCAATATCAGAAATAAATTACCTTCCCTAGACTGCCAACATTTATATCTGATATTACAGATTCATACCACAGAGCTTACTGCAGGAATGATTTATTCTCTTAGAGCAGTATTACAAATAGAGTAATCTCCCCTTAACTGCCAATGGTCTAACATATCTGGTCAAACCAACGACAAGCAGCTACAGGCTTACCCAATCAAAATACAATTACTATTCTGGCCTACTTTTGAAGGTAATTACAGTTACCTACAATACATTGAAACAATTGTACAGACTGATGATCTGTGTAAGTGACATCATTCTGACACAAATCTCTATTATAAAGATAACATTTACAGAAACCATGTCAGTTTAGTCTGGAGTCATAATGAGACTAGTACAATGATTGTTTGTTGTATTGTAGGATTCTCATCAGCCATTAGTCTGGAGTCATAATGAGACTAGTACAATGATTGTTTGTTGTATTGTAGGATTCTCATCAGCCATTAGTTTTATATCATATTATTTGTGGTAGCTTTGTTTGTGGTACCTTTGTTTGTGGTACCTTTGTTTGTGGTACCTTTGTTTGTGGTACCTTTGTTTGTGGTACCTTTATTTGTGGTACCTTTGTTTGTGGTACCTTTGTTTGTGGTACCTTTGTTTGTGGTACCTTTGTTTGTGGTACCTTTATTTGTGGTACCTTTGTTTGTGGTACCTTTGTTTGTGGTACCTTTGTTTGTGGTACCTTTGTTTGTGGTACCTTTGTTTGTGGTACCTTTGTTTGTGATACCTTTGTTTGTGATACCTTTGTTTGTGGTACCTTTGTTTGTGGTACCTTTATTTGTGGTACCTTTGTTTGTGGTACCTTTGTAGGTCATTGGAGGGATTATGTGAATTTAATACATGTATACTAAGTCCAAATTTTTTGCACACAAAATATTAGAAAACTATGTTTTGTCTATTCTTTTGACATTTACAGATTGTCAGTAATTTATATACATAAACATTCCATATTTAGTAAAAGAATTTAGACCAAAATGTTACTTTACATTAAGCTTTTTACTGCTATCAGTAAACTGATGTTACTACAATGGAATGTAGCTGGAAAATATTAATTAAATCAGACTAAAAACTAATGATTTAGTTAGATTCAGGTAATGCAATCAAGAATTAAAAGATTCCTAAAACTATATTTAAAAAGAATTGCTGATAGTGTTAATTAGAAACATTGATAAGTTTTTGGGGTCAGTTTGCCTCTAATTTTCTCAGAGTGCCATTTTTAATGTATTTTATTTCTGCAATCACTTTTTTAGCTCACTTGGCCCTTCGGCCTGAAGGGCCAAGTGAGCTTTTCTCATCACTTGGCTTCCGTCATCTGTCGTCGTCGTTAACCTTTTACATTTTGAACTTCTTCTAGAGAACCACTGAATGGAATGAAACCAAACATGGCATGAATGTTCCTTATGAGGTGCTGACCAAGTGTTTTTACTTTGTAGCCGATCCATCATCCAAGATGGCCGCCAGCGGGGGACTTAGTTTAACATAGGACCCTATGGGAAATGCATACAAATGACTTCTTCTAGAGAACCACAGAATGGAATGAAACCAAAGATGGCATGAATGTTCCTTATGAGGTGTTGACCAAGTGTTGTTACTTTGTATTGATCCATTATCCAAGATGGCCGCCAGCAGGGGGACTTAGTTTAACATAGGACCCTATGGGAAATGCATACAAATAGAACCACTGAATGGAATGAATTCAAACATGGCATGAATGTTACTTATGAAGTGCTGACCAAGTGTTGTTACTTTGTAGCCGATCCATAATCCAAGATGGCCGCCAGCGGGGGACTTAGTTTAAAATAGGACCCTATAGGAAATGCATACAAATAAACTTCTTCTAGAGAACCACTGAATGGAATGAAACCAAACATGACATGAATGTTCCTTATGAGGTGCTGACCAAGTGTTGTTACTTTGTAGCCGATCCATCATCCAAGATAGCCGCCAGCAGGGGACTTAGTTTAACATAGGACCCTATGGGAAATTCATACAAATGACTTCTTATAGAAAACCACTGAATGGAATGAAACGAAACATGGCATAAATGTTCCTTATGAGGTGCTGACCAAGTGTTGTTAATTTGTCTCAAATCCACCATCCAAGATGGCTGTCAGCGGGTGGCTTAGTTTAAAATAGGACCCTATGGGAAATGCATACAAAAGTCTTCTTCTAGAGAACCACTAGAATTGAATGAAATCAAACATAGCATGAATAGTCCTTTCCTTATGAGGTGCTGACCAAGTGTTGTTACTTTGTAGGCAAATTTTATCTGTTTTTTATGATTTCAAAAACCTAAGTAGAGTCAGGTGAGCGATACAGGCTCTTGAGAGCCTCTAGTTTTACATGCAATTGGATTGAATAATTATGTGAATTATTGCAAGCCTATATATTTGGCATCAGATCTGGGAATTTCTTTTATTGTTGAAAAATGCAAATTCAAACCACTTTTGTCCCCTAACTCTGTTGATACAGTACTAGTGCATTAATTTAATAATTCATTCTACACTCTTCATATTTTATGGAAATTAAATTGGGTATCTTAATTTATGTGAATAAGAATGATTAACTATTTTAGCCAATACTGGACTTCTTGTTAGCCAATACTGGACTTCTTGTTTCTCTGTGCTCATGTCTAGACAAAAATCAATAGATTTAACCACTTAAGGCCTGCAATGCAAGATACTGCCATCTTTTGAAGTTTTAATTATGAGAATTGACTGAGCACAGATTACCATTGATTTCTGGTGTTGATAATTGCAGATGAATGCACCATACTGATGCACCATTCTGATGCATATTAACTGTAGAATGATGTAACACATCATGCACATTGTTTATAATGGGTGGGAATACACATTGTAAAAGATAATTGTCTCTTATCCTTGTGTCTGTTTTATTGTAAAACATGTTTCAAACTTGATGTAGCTCATATTAAAGACACAATTAGATACTTGAGTGACTGGGTCCCTGCACCAGATGTTTGCCCAATTCTCTCACAAAACGTGTGCATTCTGCCTTCACTAGATACTGTGTAATTTACTCTTGCCCTTTTCTTTCTTTTTGTACTTAACAAAATATCTTCATCTTTCTCCTGAGCTGTTTAACATATGCTTCACCATGTGTTTGCCAAGTTCTACCCAGTAAGTTTGTTACTTCACCAGATTTTTTCCATTACTCTACTGAAATCTGACACTTCACCAAATGTATTTCTCTACTGAAATATTACACTTCATCAGGTATTTGCCCATATTCCTACTGAAATATCACTAGATGTTAATGCATTTCTTGCTGAAAACTACACCAGATATTTTTGCCCCACTGAAAAATTGACACTTAACCAAAGGTTTGCCCATTTATGATGAAATTTGTCACTTCATCATATGTTTGCCTATTTTCATAGATCAAGACCAGAAGATCACTCTATCACATGTACTTTAATCTGATGGTGCTAAGCAGGTCTGAATTGCTGGACATTCTGGATTTTGTACAAAAAAATGTTGTGTCTACAAGCTTAAGACTATAACAGTTTACTTTGACAATTGTGACTTGGATGCAGAGATGCTTAATTGGCACTTATACCACATCTTCTTATATCTATAGATAAGAGATGTCAACTATTGTTTATACATTTTAGTGTCCTTTAGAACTATGAAGGGTAGTATTGAAGGCTGATGTTTGAATTGTTTCTTGTAAGAGTCCCTATAAAGCTTGACAACTTAGTTCTTAAGCTAGATTTATGTCAGCTTTTACAAAGATGAATTTCAAACTATTTGGGTCAAGCCTGAAATATCAGAAGCAAAAATGATGCAATGTTTTATGTAATGAGAAATTTCCAATTGATTTTTCAGCTGCATTATATAATCCAATGAAACATTGCATGTTGTGGGCGGTAGATATTGAATTTGTAATCAATCTGTTTGCTTCATGTGTTCAGTAAGCCAAACAGTTGTGTTTTCTGATGAATATACGCAAGTGTGCCAATTTCAAATTACATCCTGAGATTGAATAAATTTTGAAATAGCAACTTGACGTCCAAATTAAGAGCTCAGCCAAAAAGCTATGTTTAAATGAAGCTTTTGGAAGGAATATTTACACTGCTTGCTAATTAACTAAAGTAAAGATTTACATATATTTACAACTTACAAAATATCTCCCCTTTGAAGAAGGGATAATACATACTTTTAGTAAGTGCAGATACTGTGTCAGCAAGTTTTTTTTTTTTTGTCATATCATATGACTCGTATATAAATTGTTTGATCACATTTTCCTGGTTCAGTGAGTCAGTGGCTGCTTGAAAAAAATAAGATAACAATATTTGAGATACATGTATGCAAAGTCTACATGTCTGTCAGACAGAGTTCACCTGACCTCAGACCTCGACCTCGATCAGTGATTATAAGGTTAAGTTTTTTGTGGTCTAGTCTGTATCTCAGATACTCTAAGTGATATGTATCTATATTTGGTGTATGGAATCAGATATAAAAGAAAAGGTCAATTACATATATATTTAGTATATGGAATGATTGTAAGGTATACATGTCTGTCTGGCATTGTTCATATAACCTTGACCTCATTTTCATGGTTCTTTGATTAATGTTAAGTTTTTGGGGTATTACTATACCCCTTTGTTATATATTATAAGCTAAAGGCCCACTGGTGTATAAAAGGATTGTATGGTGTATGTCTGTCTGGCATTGTTCATATAACCTTGACCTCATTTTTATGGACTATTTATTATGTTAAGTGTATGGGACTCTTGTAGTATAATGCCTTCATATTACAGACTTTCTTAAATTCAATTATGATAAGTAAAACAGGCGAGACATTTGGGCGTGTGTCCTCTTGTCTTTTTGTTGGATGCACAAGTATTTCTTTTGGGATTTCTTCCAATTCTAAATTATCTTGAAAAGAGAGTAATAGTTTGAATAATTAAGTAGGAACACAGTTAAATGATGGAAATGATAGAACCCCAGTCTAATTAACATTATAAATAGTTATAGCTTTTACTTACATGTTCAAAGATAAGCAGCCAAATTCTACTGATGTGGAAATAATTTTGGCAAGTTTTCTATATTTTTTTTACAAGAAATAATATATTTGACGAATGATGAACAGTTAGGTACATTTGACGTGAAGTGTTGTATCTCAACATGTGGTATAACTATTACAAGGGTTAATAACTAGATCTCTAACATATGAATGGAAAGTAATTTCTGGGAGTTAATCCATTGATAATTTGGGAATTTAATCAAGTTGAAGGCACTTTTGTTTTGTGAAGACAGTATGATATATTAGGAATACGTAACAAAGGAGGTTCATACCTGTAGCAGGTTTACTCCCCAGCATATAACATTGAGAAAGTGTGCTGAGAACTTGCCAGGATTCACTTGAAATTCTTCTTTAAAATAGATGTAGTGCCTCTGTCTTGATATATATATGTGATTCTATGGATCTTTTGACTTAAGTTTTACATAAAATAGTATATATAACTAGTTACAGAGTACTCTACTTTGGATCATTTAGTGACATATTAATTTATAATCAAGTAATCAATTATATTTTTTAAAATATAATAATGAACTTGGTAACAGAACTGATGAAAGGGGAATATATTTCTAATTTATTTCAGTACCAGTTTTAATGGATTAATGAGTGATCCTAGTGAGAAATAACAACAAATCATGAATGATATCTTATTCATATTTCTTACATTATCTGGATAATTCCAAACCTGATAAATATGATAACTTGTTAGAGCTGTGACTGTAAATCTACAGTGCTTATAATGACGCCCAGTGATTAACTTACAAAAGTACATTGTACCATCTCTACTTAAAAGGTCAAGGTTAAACAGAGAGAGAAAAGTTTCACTGGAAAGTGAATTTCTGAATGAAGGAATTGTTTTGTGTTACATTTAAAAAACAAAAATCCAAAGTTGGAAGAAAATGCAAATTTACTAACTAATTTCCTGATATCTTTAATGAAGGATATTTGAGTTTAGGATATAAAGTGAAAGGAAGAACTTCTTTTGATAATTTTTATTATTGGAGTGTTATTTTAAAGACTGTCTAATGGAGATGTGATATTTATAATTAGTTTATAATAACACACTGGACCTGGTTATTACCCCGGGGACTGGACCACACCATCTGTCCAATGTTTAGAATTAATTAAGTGTCTTATTATCAAACTTATTTCGGATATTGATTCTGAATTTCTTCAACATGAAAATAAGGACTCTTTCAAAGTTTGATATAATTGAATGTTAATACGAATTTATGAAAACTCTGTATTTACAGATTTGACTTGGATTTTATTTCATTATTGGATATATGTGTTCAAGATTCTGGGGAAACAAGATTTATACTGCAAAGTCATCAAGTTTAAGAAAAATGAGTTTTATCATTAATTGTATATTCAGATGTATAATTTGGTAACACTCAAAAGTTTGACATATAAACTACTTTTGTTCCAAGATTTGATTTGTTGTACAAGTACTATATATAATAACTAAATATCTAAAAATTGTTAATTGCGATGAAACATTTATAAATAAATAATGAGGGAAAAAGATAAGGGTCATCGTTAAATTTAAATTAGAATATAAAGGAAATGTGCAAATTGAAATCAGTGTTGATAGTATAGAAAAAACCCACTTCTGGACCAATTTTAACGGAATTGAACAAGTGTTGAGGATGAACCAATGAATGACAGGAAAGAGGTTGTGTGAATTAAGGGAAGAATTTTTTATTATTTAATTGATGTCAGTGGTTGAAAACTGTAAAAATGAATGGAAGAAATAATTATCATTAAGAATTATCATAGACCTTTGATTATCTTGTGTTGAATTATCTGTCACAAGTCTGTGATTTATCAAAGGAAGCACCTGTAGTTTGAAGTGTCCAGTTATTTCCTGTCTATTCTTAGACAGCTGTTGTCATCAGGGATATAATATTGTCCAATCACAATATGCAAAAACATACCGAAAATTACATATTTTGGGAGTAATACTGCCTTTTTTTAATGTCATGGAATACTATTAAACACCCTGAAGTATTTGGAAATTATTTACTGCAATTTAAAGAAAGAGAAAAATATAAACATTGACAAAATGGAAAGTAGAAGAAATATTAAAAAGATGTGGGAACAATTTTCCTCAGAATTAGGGACCAGAATAGATCGTTGGAGGAAAACTGTTTCACAGCTGGGTCATAATGAAATGTCAGGTTTGTATATGTGGATTAGGTTTACAATAAACTAAGAATAATGTAAATAGGATTAGTGTTTTGTTTTGGTCTAAAAAAAAATAATTTACCTAACTGAGATTGAAATTTCACCTGCCTGATAGGCAGATTTTTCCAGGCATCATGGCTAATTGTTATCAATCATTTTGCACATTTTTTCAAAAGTACTTGATAGTTTTTTTTCGGGCTCAGAATATAGGACTCATTTTCATTTATAAATATGAGATAGCCAACAGTGATTGAATTAATGTCTATAACATACGTCATGTAAAAATCATGTGGATTATATCATTTAGTTTCTAGAAATGCAAAGCTTTTATCAGTATGTTGCACTTTAAAAAAAATCCTAACAAATATACATTTCAAATAACATACAATGTTGTTTCATATCAACATGCAAAACATGTAAAATGATGTATAATTTAGTTAAATGAACAGTTTGTGTGTTGCTAACAAAATATTGAAGACAATTGTTTATGTCCATTTCTTTACTGCATATGATCATTTGTAAATATTATTCAGACAGAAACAGTAATAATACACCAATGCTGCCTTGAATGTATCTGTAGTTCAACCGTATTGACACAGAGATTTGTAAAGAAATCCTTTAAATGTGTGATATTGTTACACACTGCTTGCCCAGACAATCCAATATTCTCTGCCTTCTAACCAATTTCAGATATAGATTTTTCTTGTGTTATTTATATCCCATGTGCATACACTGCATTTAGAGCAAAAATTGTAATTTTCCTTAATTTTCTAAGCTGATTAAGTGATTCACTTTTGCCTGTGTATGAAGATCCTTCTAAATGTCTCGATAATTACTTGACTGAAAATATTGACATCTTGGCCTTATAAGTCCTCCCCCACTTATAAGAATTAGACTCATCCAATCAGTGTTATGGACAAGTACATTATTTTCTTTGAGGGATGTGTGGTAGCATTCTGATGCTGCTGCTGCTGAGCAAATATTAGGTTGTGTGCTATAGCTTTTGGAACTTGACATAGATGTAGCAAAGATTGCATTAATGCAATTATATAGATTTAAACATTGTATTGTATTTAATTAGAATGGAAATTTAATGAAAGATTATAAATAATTGTGCAATGAAGCAGATAAACTGTGTAATGCTTGGAACATCTGATAGAGACATTTTATAAATAGATTTTACCGATTTCTGTTGGTCATCCATGGAAGCATGCTGATGACAGTAAACATGTAACAGTAATTAGATAAGGAATGAGGATTAATGAGCCGTGATATTTTGATTTATTGTGTGGAAATGATGTTCCGAGGTTTTAAAGATGACATAGATAAGTGTATTAGGGAGATCTGACAAAAATGTTAACAGAGGCTAACATAGATATTGAGCCTGGAGTCAATGGGGAAGAGAATGATGGACCAGGTATGTCTTATTGAGGGGGGCAGGGTATACTCAATGTAGATACTGAGCCTGGGGTTTGTGGAGAAGAGCATATAGAATATCTCAATGGCAGGGGCCTTCTCAATGTAGATATTGAGCCGGGAGTTTAAGGGGAAGAGCATATAGAATGTCGTAAAGAAAGGGGCACACTCTATTTAAAAACTTGAGCTTCGGGATTGTAGGGAAGAGCATATAGAATGTCGTAAAGAAAGGGGCACACTCTATTTAAAAACTTGAGCTTAGGGATTGTAGGGAAGAGCATATAGAATATCTTACTGACCAGGGTCTACTCAATGTCAATATTGAGCCTTGTCCAATCGAGCAATATATAGCATATAGAAAGTCTTACTAACTTAATGACAGCGGGGCTTTTCAATGTAAATATTGGGCCTAAATATTCTAGGTGAGAGCATTTAGATATCTTGATGAAAGGGGGCCTTATAAATATAGATATTGAGCCTGGGGTTTGTTTAGGAAGAGCATAGATAATGTCTTTAATAATTGCAAGGGGCTTTCATAAAATAAATATAGAGCTTGAATTTATTACTCTATACATACAATGATATTGAGTCTGTAGTTTGTGGCTAAGAATGAAGTTTAACTGAAAGGTTTTAATGCAAGGAAGGGTGTAACTCTCGCTGTATATATTGACAATGATTGAATGTTTAAGTTATTGGGGATGCAAATGAAGATGTATATGTGCTCACTCCAAGTATTTATTGAGCAAAGAGACTTTAAGGGAAGTATGTTATTGGTCTCCATGAAAGGTGCCTACTAAATGTAGATAATGTATAGAGACTTTAAGGGAAGTATGTTATTGGTCTCCATGAAAGGTGCCTACTAAATGTAGATAATGTATAGAGACTTTAAGGGAAGTATGTTATTGGTCTCCATGAAAGGTGCCTACTAAATGTAGATAATGGTTGCTGTATAAGGTTTGGAAGAGAATTAAGGGGATCATATGGCATGATTACAGAAAATCTTACAAATGAGGGATGAAAGGGTGCACGTGATAAATGGAAGATAAATATGGAAGGTAAATGTGTTTTCATCATAAAAGGTGGAGAAATGTAAAATGATAATATAACCATTTTAATATGTTAAAAAGGGTTAAACATTTGTTTTTCCAATAGAATATTCCATAGAAAATTATCTGGGAAGTTTTTGTTTGTTAAATTCATGTCATTGCATGTATGCAAGCTGAAAGAGATACTAAACATCATGACTAGGAGATAGCTGAATATGTACTTATAAATGTATATGGACAAAAGACAAGATAAAACAACTGCTAACATTATTTCCCAAAGTTAAGGAAAGATAATTTCTGACGATGAATTGTAAATTCACTGTTATTGTACATGTATGGTAATTTGGGAAATGGGTAGAAATTTATTGGATATGAACATGTTTCTATGAGGATGTCATTACTCAGGATAGGTTAGTCATTATATTGTTATTATAATCTGCTTTTATAATATAACTAAACTATATAAATCATTATTCTCAGAATATATAATGATTATTACATGTCTAAATTAAACATGGTGAATAAAAGACTGTCTTTTGGTAATTTTGCCGACATCTATCTCCTTTTAATCCAAAAGGGTTGTGGACGCATTGATAGGAGCCAGCTGAAACTTAAGCACTGGATTTTCTCTCAGGTGCAGACCCATTGGTGGCCTTGGCCTGCTTTCTGATCTTTGGTCGGGTGGGTTGTTGTCTCTTTGACACATTTCCTTTTTTAATTCTCAATTTTATAAGAGGTTGTCTTTGTTTTCAAAATTCTTCTTGCAGAATAAATTGAAAAGCACTGAAGAAGATACTATGAATTTGAGTGATTACAACTGTTCTGTAATTTCTACTGGAAAAAAACTTTTAATTAACATCAGTGATCAGTATTTATAAATAACATGTGTAAGACATCTGGTAACGAAGTAAACCAAACCTTTTAACCTCAGATCTTTCTCTTGTCTTATAGATAAATCTAGAGGAAATCGTAATTTTACGAGCATGCTTATGTTCAGTTTTCTAATTAGTTAATGGAAAGACTTCAGCTTTGATCGAAAATTAGGATTATGTTATACCTAAAAGACAGTGTTCTTATAATATTATGATTAGCTTCAACAAGAGACTACTTGGCATTAAGAACATCAGTTACATGTATGAAATGAAACATTTAATAAACTTATTGGTTAATGGGTGAAGAATTGAGAAAATAACATGGAGATCTTAAAAAAAAACAACCTCACTACATATTTTTATGCTAGTTGCATTTGGACCCTTTTTAAGTAGTATTTTTTTATTTCAGTCAGAGCTCCCCTTACAAGGATCCCTTTGTACACATTTGTGTAATGAAAAGGATCCTTTTATACACATTGATTTAAGTCAAAATATGTCGTTTCCTACTTAAGAAGATTTACAAATTGATTGATTAGTTTTCTACTTGCAGAGTTACAAGCTATGTCATTGCGGCTAATGTCCGGCGGCACATACGATGTTCGGGCATCAGAAATGGCCGCAAACTTCCAGGACATCCGGCCAAAGACAGTCACATGTGTTGTTCATTTCTTGGATGACAGCCAAGAAGTTTTTGAAGTTGATGTAAGTTGTTATGATAGATTCGTTGTATTTTATATGTAAACCATTTTCCTTTCAGAATCCTCATTTTAAACATATTCTAAAAATGTAAATTATATCATGATAAATATATATATAGATACATTGTATCCCTCATCTCCCTAAAACTTCAATGTGAAGGGTTAAAACAATACATAAAACTGAGAATGGAAATAGGGAATATGTCAAAGAGACAACAACCTAAACAAACAAAATTGCAGCAAGAAAATCCTGCACCCGCCTCATCTAGACCCTATATATGTTGTACATGTGTATATGGTGATGACTATCATATCAGTACTAGTTTGCATTTTCATATCCCGAATGGTCAGTTGTTTTTAACATGTTAACAATTCATCCAATTGCTGATGCCTTTAGTTTATCCATTATCTGATAGTTACAGCTTTTTCTTTATTTAACAGAAAAGAGCTAAAGCCCAACATTTACTAGATAAAGTGTTTGGACATTTAGAACTTGTTGAAAAGGATTATTTTGGATTACAGTTCATAGATATAGCTCCTCCTACTGAAGGAGCACCACATGGTCATGTGCAAGTCACTTCCTACGCAATGGTAAGTACCTCTTCAAATGAGTGTATATTTTTTTTGCATATAAAAACAAAACAGCCACATCAGCTTTAATTTTCTCAACACTTTGTGTCTGTAATCCATCATCCACAACTTTTACAAATATCTCATCTTATAAAAACATGAATATAATTATTATACAAATTCAACAATAGATCTGCATAGCAGAAGTCATCAGTGAACTCCTTATATGAGTTAAATGGCTTTAAAGATTTCTTTTTTTGCCTTCTTGTTAGAAACTATATGAAATATTCTCATTACATGTTTTTGCTTTGTAAAGATCCCAGATCAGTGATACATGCTCCATGGAACCTCTAGTTTTGATTTCCCTAAGCAAAGAATAGACTGCCATTTCTATACGTTTGTCTTTGCTTATAACAAAATTTATTTAGTAAGCGGGCTCAATTGTGAACAAAACTACACTTTTATTGTAATGTGTTTAGGATGGAAATTTCACCTCTTACTAATTGAGTTTAAATGAGAAATGTTCCTAATGGAATTTTAAAAACAAAGAAATGTTCAGATATTTTCCCTACAACAGTATTAGCAATGTTAATGATTGTGTCAAATGTTTTGAGATTTTCCAGGAATTAATTGATTTGTAACTTAGTATTGATTTTTCTCTATTTTTCTTCCCTGATCTGTCTTATGGGTTCTCCCTATCATTTCCTATGTGGTATGATGCTTGGTTTGTAAATGGTTTCTTCTTTTCAATCAATTATTTACGAGTAAAATATTCATTAAGACAGAAAGAAAAAGAAAATTAGTTCATTTTAATGGTCACACCAGAATATTCTGTTTTATTTCCCCGGTTGCTGAATCAAGTATGCTTTATTTTATCACACATAGATGTGTATTATATAAGCAGACAACAGTTTATTCCCTAGAAAAAAACAATATACAAGTTTTAATTTGTGTATTTTGATCGTATTATGAAGTGCAATAAACTAGGATACAATTACGTAATCATTTGACCTTTTATGAAATTGTCTGTTTCCTGGATCAAATTGTTATAATTTGAATGACTTCCTATTATTGAAGTATATATATGTCATGGGTTAAACATTATTGATATAATGTATCTGTTTATTTGTTTTGTTGTGTTCCAGATTTTGCTTATATATTTTTTAAACAAGGAAGGAATTGGAGGTTACCAGAAATATAACATTAAACAATACATCATAGTGCATATAGAACACAAAACAGATGAAAAAAAATGTCAACTCTGTAAACAATATTATATAACCTGATCATCTATTCTCTTAGTAGTTCAATTCTATTCAATTCAGTCCCAACAGAAATGGTGCATTTCACACTTCTGATATGATTCAGCTGTTGTAGAAATACATTACAATAGAAATAGCATCTCATTTGGTGTTCCATACTAAATTATATACTAATGAAAAAATGTCCATTACATGTGTACTAGTCAATTAAGTCTGGTGTAATGCAATACATAATGGCTATTGGCCAGACTTATCTATAAGTACAAATTTAATGATGTTGGTTCGTGCAAACATGAGTTTACTTTCTTTTTGCATTTTACTATTTGAATCACATAAGGCGAGACATATCTCTATGTCAACTTTAATTTAGCTTTAAAATTGAAACTGAAAGTCAAGTGATCAAACTTTTGTTGCTGCAGACCATGTTGAGATTACCAGATAATTTTCCCAGGGATCAATCATTATTGACATTACTATAATTATCAAAGTGAGGTTTAGCATTTATTTATTATTTAATTTTAGAGATGGCTTGATCCTCTGAAGACTATAAAGAAACAGTGCAGAGGTAAGAAACCTTACATAATACTTTTTAATAGTGGTGAAGTGTCAGGGGCTTGATCCTCTGAAGACTATAAAGAAACAGTGCAGAGGTAAGAAACCTTACATAATACTTTATAATAGTGGTGAAGTGTAAGACTATAAAGAAACAGTGCAGAGGTAAGAAACCTTACATAATACTTTTTAATAGTGGTGAAGACTATAAAGAAACAGTGCAGAGGTAAGAAACCTTACATAATACTTTTTAATCCTCTGAAGACTATAAAGAAACAGTGCAGAGGTAAGAAACCTTACATAATACTTTTTAATAGTGGTGAAGACTATAAAGAAACAGTGCAGAGGTAAGAAACCTTACATAATACTTTTTAATAGTGGTGAAGACTATAAAGAAACAGTGCAGAGGTAAGAAACCTTACATAATACTTTTTAATCCTCTGAAGACTATAAAGAAACAGTGCAGAGGTAAGAAACCTTACATAATACTTTTTAATAGTGGTGAAGACTATAAAGAAACAGTGCAGAGGTAAGAAACCTTACATAATACTTTTTAATAGTGGTGAAGACTATAAAGAAACAGTGCAGAGGTAAGAAACCTTACATAATACTTTTTAATCCTCTGAAGACTATAAAGAAACAGTGCAGAGGTAAGAAACCTTACATAATACTTTTTAATAGTGGTGAAGACTATAAAGAAACAGTGCAGAGGTAAGAAACCTTACATAATACTTTTTAATCCTCTGAAGACTATAAAGAAACAGTGCAGAGGTAAGAAACCTTACATAATACTTTATAATAGTGGTGAAGACTATAAAGAAACAGTGCAGAGGTAAGAAACCTTACATAATACTTTATAATCCTCTGAAGACTATAAAGAAACAGTGCAGAGGTAAGAAACCTTACATAATACTTTTTAATAGTGGTGAAGACTATAAAGAAACAGTGCAGAGGTAAGAAACCTTACATAATACTTTATAATCCTCTGAAGACTATAAAGAAACAGTGCAGAGGTAAGAAACCTTACATAATACTTTTTAATAGTGGTGAAGACTATAAAGAAACAGTGCAGAGGTAAGAAACCTTACATAATACTTTATAATCCTCTGAAGACTATAAAGAAACAGTGCAGAGGTAAGAAACCTTACATAATACTTTATAATAGTGGTGAAGACTATAAAGAAACAGTGCAGAGGTAAGAAACCTTACATAATACTTTATAATCCTCTGAAGACTATAAAGAAACAGTGCAGAGGTAAGAAACCTTACATAATACTTTATAATAGTGGTGAAGACTATAAAGAAACAGTGCAGAGGTAAGAAACCTTACATAATACTTTATAATAGTGGTGAAGACTATAAAGAAACAGTGCAGAGGTAAGAAACCTTACATAATACTTTATAATAGTGGTGAAGACTATAAAGAAACAGTGCAGAGGTAAGAAACCTTACATAATACTTTATAATATGAAGACTATAAAGAAACAGTGCAGAGGTAAGAAACCTTACATAATACTTTTTAATAGTGGTGAAGTGTCAGGTCATATTCAATTATAATAAAGTTAGGATGGAAGCGTATTAGATGGATTAAACCAATGCATTATAGTAACAGTGCTTATTATTGCTGTTCTTAGTCTCAAGTGCAGCTATGATGTTTTTGGATATAAACTTAAAAGTCTCCATCTCACAACATGACTTGAGCAACTTGATTGATTGGATATTGCTATTTTGAATACTATACTTGCACTAATTTATAAAAAAAATAAATGAAAATTTAATTGATTCTATATAGCATTTGTATGATAAGTATCAGAGAAACTATTTTTAAGCAGTTAAGCTGCTTTATGCGAGCACCCTAGATTTATGTTCTACCCAATAAATGCTGAAATATGTGCCACTTTTATTATCTGGCTGGCTATCATGTTATTTATAACTAATTGGGCACTTTTTTCATACTTTTTATTTTGGAATATAAAAAATATTACCATAAAAACGTTAAATGGTCGTCGATTTTCCCAAAAGTTTTGAAGTTGCACATAGGAAGTAGTGCTCGATAGAAATCCTTCTATAGTTTATTACCCCCTGTGCTGTGGGCTAAGATGTCAAAGAACAATTGTATGAAATATTTGATCGCTGAAAATCTATAAAGATGAGTCGTTTACATTTCCCAGATAGCAAAAGTCGTAGGAATATTGTTTGTCATCGATACGTATTACATACGTCAGTAGTCTATTAATAAGCTGATATAAGTTGGCGGCAATTTCAAATTACATAGAAGACGAAATTTACGTACCTTTTAAATTGGGAGAATTCTGATGATACATCGGTACTTTATTATTAATCATTTTATTCGTTTTTTTGTCTGATTGAGATTATTTAAATCATCTTTATTCAGTAATCTTTAATGTATGCTCATTTGTTTTCTTGTTAATATTATTCCGATTTCTAGCAAATCACCTTCATGCTTGTCAAGTTGTTATTGTAGTTTTCTGATTGGTCGATGTCAAGGTCATTTTAAGATTGTTTCGCTTTGGTATTACACAATGTAACATAATGCTACACGTGCTTTGATTAAGCTCGATGTGGTTCAATAAATATTGTGATGTAAACTTTAACAACTGTTTTCTAAAGGACGGCATTATTTAACTTCAAAGTCGCATATTTTGTAAAATATTAAGTCCGAATCTGTGACGCGTATCACACCGTAATTGTTTTTGATTTACAAGGACTTTTCGATTTCCGGTACAGAAAAATACGACTTTTTTATAAGTTTCTTTTTATAATTTTTCACATTTAAACACTCGTTAAGTGTTATTGAATCAATTCTATGCGGTTCCTTCAGCAACTTTATGCTGGTAAACAATTTCCCCATGAAAATAATAAGAAAAGAAATCGCATGATACGATAAAAAGGTAACGAGTCAACTAACGAGACTCGAGAAACGTTTAATATGGTTTCAACAAGTTGAAGTTACAAACAAGTTTTTCTTAATTCTTACTATTACAGTTATTGAAAGTTTAAATAAATGTTTTTTTTATTATGATATTAGTAATGGAAGACAGTTAAACCGTAATCAACATATTTTAATTCAGTTATAATTTGAGACGTAAAAAAAATCGAGAGTGAAAATGGGGAATGTGTCATAGAGACAATAACCAGATCTTAGAGCAGACAACAGTCGAAGGTTACCAATGGATCTTTAAAGCAGGGAGAAACTCCTACACCCAAAGGATTGCTTTTGCTGGCCCCTTAACACAATAACCATGATAACAAAAATGTAAACTATTTCAACTAGTCACTTGTTCAGGTGGAACTTTTAAACCAGAGGAAGAACAAAGTAACTACAATGTAGTTAATAAGTTCTGGAGAACTTTACGGCTAGTTAGTTCTTTCCGCCTGGAACTTTCCAACGTCGGAACAAAAGAGCATTTACAATAACTTGGACATCATACTAAAATCAGAAGTATACACAAGAAATTAATAAAATTTTTAAAAATGTACAAAACAATTATGAAAAATAAATATGATATACAGCAACAATCACAGCATTAGTGGGTCCTCACTATGGACAGGTACATACAGAATGTGGCAGCTTAAACATCTTAACTGGCACAAAACTCTCCCCTAACATAGGACAGTGTATGTGTATAATCTCAGACATTGAATCTTTATAAATATAAATTGGAAATAACTTTTGAAAGTGGTAGGATTGCATAACATAAACATTACTGTACAAGCATTATTTGATACTTTAGAAATAGCTGAGAACAATGCCTGAGATAAATATTTTGACTAATTCTTTACACTATTCATGAATCTGAACGTGGCCAAGTTTGCCTTTGGGTTTTTGATTAACTGCCTATAGCACCCTTTGGTGCTTTGATTTACAATAACGGACCATGCCTGGTAATCAAGGTTGGCAAAAAAGCGGTCAATACTAGTATTGACCATGCCAGTGGTAAATACCGGTAAATACTGGGAAATACTGGCAAATACTGGGAAATACCGGCAAATACTGGTCGATTGAAATTTTAAGTGGTCATTACTATAAAAACCACTATCTACTTGGTCATTTATAATTACTATAAATAATTAATTTATAAAGAAAGTGTTCAAATCATTTTTAATGCTTTCATTTCTAATTCTATTGTAAATTCAAACAGGAATCTACATTGATTAATATGTACATAATATTATAGTAAAAGATAAAAACTTTTTGTCCCTGCTTCTAATTTCCATTTCCAGCATGAAGAAGGGGATTATCTCACAGTTAAATAGACAGGAAATTATTTATTGTTTAAGGGAGTCTTTATATATCAATTTTATTACTTTCAACCCATGTACTGTCAACTTTTATTGGAGGCTGTTGTTTTAGTAATTAAATTTTCACACCTAGCAATGCCAGGTGATAGGTAAAATGACCCATGTAACTTCATTAAACCTGTAGTTTTATTTACCTTTAATTTTAATTACCTGTAAAATCATACATTTTGAATAAAAATATATTGATCTAAAAATGTTGAAATAAAATGTAAATTTGCATATATATCAAGTATGCAATATCATAATAATAAATTCATAATCACTTAATTTTAAATCAGTAAGAATAAGTGTTAAAAATGAATAAAACATATCAAATTCATTAATTTTATAAGCTGATACATGCATAAAGATTAAAGTTTTAAGTATTTTTGACTTTTTATCAAGTTTTTACTTCAATTAATAGTAGAAACAACCATGAAAATTTCAATTGACCAGTATTTGCCAGTATTGACCACTTGGGGAGTATTGTCCGGGGCGGTAAATACCGGTAAATACCACTGGTAAATACCGGGGGTGGTATTTACCGCCCAACCTTGCTGGTAATTCTTGGAGGAAATAATTATTTACAAAGACAAGATAGTTTTCAGTGTACATCTGTTGTAGAATTTTAAATGAATTTTCTTGATTTATTGACAAAAAAATCTTCTTTTCAAAATATGTATCAATAATACAGCCAAAGTCACACTATTATTCCAACTTATATATATATATCAGTATACAATGTCAGTAGAATCTCTATACTACAGAAAAATTGTTTGTTTTTTCAGGACCTCCATTTGAATTTTTCTTTCGTGTGAAGTTTTATGTGTCGGACCCCAGCAAGCTAGCTGAAGAATACACTAGGTAAGTCGAGAATACAGTTAATTACGTCAAACAAGTGACCTTAATTGAAATTGTCATAAAAAAAGGCTTCTTGTCTAGCCTTGACAATATACTGTTTCTGGCAGAGTCTGCCGTGTCTCCATTCTGTGTGTATAGATATAAGAAGATGTGGTATGTGTGCCAATGAGAACTCTACATCCAAGTCACAATTTGTATAAAGGTAACCATTATAGGTCAAAGTACGGCCATCAACATGGATCCTTGGTTTTGTTGAACAACATATAGGTCCCCAAAATGACTAGTGAAAAATAATTCAAAAAGAAAAACCAACGGTCTAATCTATAAAAAAAATCAAAAACGAAAAACACTTATGAACCACATCAACAAATGACAACTGCTGCACAACATGTTCTTAAAACTGAAACTTATTAACTCAAAACACAGATCCAATTGGAATTGGGGTGACATCAGTTTCACCATCATCAAGTTATGTTTTCAACTGTTTCTGACAAAGGTGGAGAAAGATAGTCTTTGACTAAGATGTATTTGTCATAAATGTTTTTGTGATATTTGATTGAGCAGTATTGTGACTCCTTTGATGCTCAGTATATTTTGTACACCTGAAGCATATACTTACAATCATTGAATAAATATTGTGTTTACAAATGAATTTAATGTCATTTGGAAAGAAAAGTTCTCTATCAAACTAATGTAAAAACTCTAATATGATTAAAATAAAATTATTGATTGCATCATTTAAATATTTTTTAGGTATCACTTTTTCTTGCAAGTAAAACGAGATATTTTAGAGGGAAGGTTGATGTGTCCACAGAATACAGCCATTTTATTGGCCAGTTATGCAGTGCAGTGTGAGTAGTGGAATATGTTGGAATCTATTTGTATAGCGTGTGAACAATAAATACTATCTGAATGTGACTGAACAGATATGAATGAACCTCACATAAAATAAAGAAACTTGCGAAATGAGAAAAAATGTACATGTCTGGTAATTTTCAGTGGTAGTAACAACAACACCAGACAACAGATTCAAGATAGTACATGTTACAGTGTCACATGTAAATTATATTTCAATGAGAAACTTAATAGAATAAAATGTTATATTTTATGAGCAACAATTTACTGTTACATTGGTAGAATCTGTTATGGAATTGAAGAGTATCTATATCAGAAGATTGATTTATTAATTGATAGCAGTTTAAAGTGTCATCATTTCACGCTCTATGTATCCGCAAGAACAAATGTTGTCAAAAAAACAAACAATTATAAATGAAACAAAACACTAATAAGATAAAATTTATTATTTTTAAAACAACAAGACTATTCACACATATAAGAGAAAACAATTGTAAATAAAATGTACAAACATAGAAGATATTCCATTTTATTGTCATCTCAATAACCCTATATTATTGCCAAAAAAATATGTAAATTTAAAAGTTGGTTGAGCTTCTCTTGTTTTGGAAGTTGATATTTTTTAGCTGGTGTCAAATATATGACTTTTAATGTGTGTTTGTAATTTTAGCTGAGCTTGGTGATTTTAACCCTGATGAACATCGGGACAATTACTTAGCTGATTACAGATTTATACCTAATCAAACACCAGAATTTGAAAAACAAGTTTCTGATCTACATAAACAACACAGGTAATTTTAGATACATTATGGGCTCCTTTAAAACAGTAACTTTACCAGCAGTCATTTATTATTGTTCAAACTAAATTTGACATCAAAATAAAATGAACATGTTACTCATTGTTGAAGGCCGCATGGTGAACTATAATTGCTTTTATCCACTTCATGTGAACTCTGGTGGATTTAAGCCTCATTGGCAATCATACAATAATTTATGAGTCTACTATGCAGAATGCAGTTGAATGTATCACTAGTTCTCATACAGCGACAAGAGAATATAGCTATACAGAGATAGGAAAATAGACCAATATTTATAGACATACATCATATGAAAACATACATCATGTCTATTTATAGACATACATCATATGAAAACATACATCATGTCAAAACATTGGAATATATAATATTGATTTACGGTTGACAGAAGAAAACTTTTAAAAAGAAACCAGAATTATGGATTTGAGCCTGAAGTATTGGAATGAAAATCTGTTAGTTTTATCTTACACTCAATCTATCATTGTTACCATTGTAAAGAAATGTAATATAACTAACAGAATTTATATAATTTAGTATCCAACATGTAGATTTCAAGTCTCTATTATTTACTGTCTTTGTCATTGTTGTTTTTGTTATTTTTAGAGGTCAGAATCCTGCCGATGCTGAATATAATTACTTAGATAAAGCCAAACGATTAGAGATGTACGGTGTAGATTTACATAATGCTCGGGTAAGGAGGAGATAACTCATGATTTTATAATTATTTATATAAGATGAACATCATTTGGATGAAATTTCATTTCTGCAAATGGTAAAAGGGGTATGTCCGAATTTGATATAAAGGCGTTGTAATTAATAAGATAACCCTAACGTGGAAAACAAGTTTATTGTCCCTTTTTGAATTAGAGGATTTTTTATTTTATCAAAGAAGATTTTTATATGTTTATGCATTGTATCAAGTAGAAAGTTGGATTATTTTGTCAATTTTTACATCTTATTAAATTGAACTTTCACTAATTATAGTGCTAAATTTATCCCCAAAATATGTCCTCATTAAACTGGACTTGAAATGAATTATTTAAATGATGAATATACTTGTACTGGAGGTATCTTAAGCTTAAAGTGGTTTAATGCTTGTCTGCAACTGCCGGTTTCAATTAGATTAATTAGAAATCTTTTAATCTTTTCCTCATAAGTTTGATTGTGAAGTTTTATCTCCCTTTTAACTTTTATCTTGCTTCAAACAAAATGCATCTGTGTGTTTGACATTTCATTCTTTTTTAAGTAGTCTGATAAATTTCATTTTTATATTGAACGATTAAATCTGAAAAAGCTATATTTAAATCAGATTTTCATTTTTTTTTTTTTATAAGGGGAGATAACTTAAAATATGTTTCAGTATTTTAGCTATAAAAAAATTGTTGATTATATAAAAATGTACGTTTACAAAATTTTAACTCTATAGAAAGTTATGGCAGTTAGCATATTAAAAAATTTTGAAATGATTTTTTCCTTCAAGGGAGATAATTCTTCTTGTTTTTTCAGTCAATGATGATTGGTGATGTAGAAACGGGACAATTCAATGTTGTTAGTATAATTTTCTTCTTTTTTCTGTGTTTATTTACTAACACTTTACTAACTCTTTAAGATGAGTATAACAATATTACCAGAAAGATCACTGAAAAGACTCCCAAGGTTTAAAGTTAAGGTATTTCACAATTAGGGTTTATGGTTTTTAGGTATTTCTTAATCAGGGTTTACGGTTTTACTTTATCTCAAAAACATTTTTTACTTATTTTATAAAGTAGTTATGTAATTTTCACTGTTTTTCAATTGTTGTATTTCCCTTTTTATTTGATTCATTCTTGACACACAATTACTGGTCACCATGAATTGAACATGTTTAATTTCGTATATTGTCGTAAAACCCACCATTATAAACTTGGCAGCACATACCTTTAAAAAAACATAATTCTGGCTTAATAGTTTGGTGGATGGTATTTTAATTTTTATTGCACAAATGGAAGAACTTTCAATTAGTTTTAGCCCAATAGTGATGGCTGTGTTTTCCCATAGTCTGACTTGAAAATATGTCAGAATGAATGGTCAAATGTTTTTGCATGAAACGCCACAACATTAATTGCAATATGGAGATGTTGCTTTATTAGCTTACACTTTTCAGGAGTTCAACATTCAGACTTTTTTTTGTTAGTTTCTGTTGACCTATTGAGATGGGTTTTTTGTTAGTTTCTGTTGGCCTATTGAGATGGTTTTAGCCTAAGTTTCTGTTGGCCTATTGAGATGTTTTTTTTGTAAGTTTCTGTTGGCCTATTGAGACGGTTTTAGCCTAGGCTGCTTTGCCTGTGGTAATGTGTGAAGACTGAATATCGGATTAGTTTAAAGCAAATTTAGAGAAAAAAATAAACAAATACTTCATCCTATATTTACTTCAGTAGCAAAATAAATAATAAACCTATGTAAACGATAAAAGACAGAATGATGTTAAGTCGTTTAGTTGTGTAAGTTTTTTCTTCTGTTTTCTTCCCTTCTATTCTGTTGTACCATATAGCTGTGTAAAAACAAATTTATTGTATTCTGTTTCTAATATCTATAAAAACTAAACCAGGGTAATTTCTGTTTCATCAAAACACTTATAGTAAACATGTGACTTTTATTTAAGTCTTGATTTGAACCTGATTATATTTCTCCTGTTTTTACTTTAATGGTGATGGTGTTATCTATTAGACAAAGCATTTTTTTGAAGATCTTTCTATTTTATGTATGTATATAGATATATAAACTTAGCAGAAAACATGAAGGAAGAAATGTCCTTGCTTATAATTCTGATAAGGGTAATAGCAAGGAAATAGGAAAAATTAAGGATCATATTAGCATGAACATCATAATATATAATGTGTATATGATATATTAAAAAGGATTTGATTATCTAACATACCAAAAGTATAACATCTTTTCAATGATTGAAAAAGGAATTACAAATGTAATGTCAGCCATGTAGTTGTGAGGAAAAATAAAGAATTGAAGAAGGGCAATGGCCGAAACATTTAAAAAAATTGGTTTATTAATACAATTATATAAAGTATGTTCCCTATTGGAATTTTGAAAACAAGGATACCAAAAGTAGTCAGATTATTACTTTTTTCAAAGTCGAGTTTGTTTAAATTAAAGATTTAATTCATATGGTTGATTGAAACTCAGTTAGTGAATTGGTCAATTTATAAATTTCAAACTAAAGACAATAACCAGATGATACAGTACATACACAGAGTAAAGGAATATGGTTATCTAGGGGAAACATTTGTTTCTGATGACCCTTTAAATTTTTTTAAACCCAAATTTATTTATTTTTATTTCGGTCAACTTACTATTTATCTTTGAATTGTTTACTGTGATAATACCGAGAGAAAGTAGATGCCTGTGTAGACTACATTGTGGTGACACATTTAATTGTCATAAATTTCCAGGGAAACAAATTTCTTATGGAAACTATAATGCAAATCTGTATATGGAGGACATTTGAAAAGATAATTTTATTTCCATATATTTTAGGATCAGAGCAGTGTTGATATACAGCTAGGTGTCACCTCTGTTGGGTTGGTGGTTTTTCAGAACAATGTTAAAATCAACACATTCCCCTGGTAAGTACAGCTAGGTGTCACCTTTGTTTGGTTGGTTATTCAACAATGAGCAAAACCCAAACAGCATAGTAAACTATAAAAGGCCCCAAAATAACAATTGAAAAACAAGCCTGATGGATGGAGAGTTGTCTCATTGGCACTCACACCACATCTTCCTATATCTGATTAATGTACAAAACAATAAACAAAAGAGAAATATGATGTGCAGCAACAAACTAAAACCACTCATTACACACCCCTGCCTTGGAACAGACACATACATTGGAACACACCCCTGCCTTGGAACAGACACATACATTGGAACACACCCCTTCCTTGGAACAGACACATACATTGGAACACACCCCTTCCTTGGAACAGACACATACATTGGAACACACCCCTGCCTTGGAACAGACACATACATTGGAACACACCCCTTCCTTGGAACAGACACATACATTGGAACATACACATACATTGGAACACACCCCTGCCTTGGAACAGAAACATACAGGATGAAGCGGGATTAAATATGTTTGCAGAAGCATAATCCTCCCCCTAGTTTGGGACGGTGGTATAACGGCACAACATATGAATAAACTATAAAAATCAGTTTTAAAAGCTGAACTCATCAGATCAACGGAAAGCAAATAATCACAAAAAACAGAAATTACAGAGCAATGTTAAGGTTGGCACCATAAACTAAAGCAACAACAACATGTCTGCTATTTATATTTGAGTATGTGAGAATAATCAGAGACAAGGGCAAGATTAATAGTTTAATCAAATGATTCAATGTGGTAGATATGAGAAGATGTGGCATGAGTGCCAATGAGACAACTCTCTATCCAAGTCACAATTTATAAAAGTAAACAATTATAGGTGAAAGTATGGTCTTCAAAGCCAAGGAGCCTTGGCTCACACCGAACAGCAAGCTTTAAAGGGCCACAAAAAAAATAATGTAAAACCATTCAAACAGGAAAACCAACGGTCTAATATATATAAAAAACACTTATGAACCACATCAACAAACAATAACTACTGAACATAGATTCCTGCATATATTTAGAATTTTATGCATGAAGTCTTACTTCATATTAAAAGAGGGAAAAACTAAATCTGCAGTTAAGACAATCAAAAATGAAAATTTAACCCACGAAAGAAGCAAATTGTTGAAAAACGGAAAGACAACTATGTTGGTTGATATCACCTTTGAAATTTTTAATATTTGTAGTTTTTTAATACATTCATTGCCATAATTATTTATGATTTAACCATTTGAAGAAGAGTAGTAATTTAAGATTAGTAAGACATGTTCTCCTTAGTTTAGTAGGTACTATTTTTTCACCAAAAAAAAACAACAAAAAAATGAGTATAAGGATAATGAAGTTCATATCATTGTTTGATCATGTTTTTTTCCTAATTGCATACTTCATTTAAGTTATTTTATTTTCAGGGCAAAGATAGTTAAAATTTCATTTAAAAGAAAACAGTTTTTCATTCAGCTACGAAGAGAAGTTGTAAGTGAAAGTAATAAAAGGGGGGTGTCATCTTGTGGTGCAATTGAATAATTAGTATTAATTCAATAATTGATTAAATCCAATTAGAAGGTTCTGAGTCATTAAATTAAAAAAAAACTTTAAAAAACTCAACTGTTGGGTGATTTTATTTATGCTAAATTTCAATGTAAATCTTGAGTGGACATTAGAGTTTCATCATTTGTACTACTTGTAAATAAAACTGATCTTTGATTGACAAAACGCTTCATACTTGGTACAAATGTTTGTAATCATGTGTACTATAGCTACCATAAGCCATATGACACATACTTCCATCAAGTGATATTATACAGCAAGGACATAGCAATCTTGTGTCAGATATTATACAGCAAGGACATAGCAATCTTGTGTCAGATCATTTCCCTCAAGTGATATTATACAGCAAGGACATAGCAATCTTGTGTCAGATCATTTCCTTCAAGTGATATTATACAGCAAGGACATAGCAATCTTGTGTCAGATCATTAATTAATTTTTCTGGCGTTTCTGATGTCAATGTATTTTGAACTACAATACAATCCACATTCTTTAATCTATGGTGCTTACCAACATCAAACTTTTGAATTATGAGTAATTTTGTAATTCTTATTTTCATGCAGAATAAAATATTTTTAAAAATATTTTCTTTTTTAATTTCAGAATGATTCTGTGGAAAATTTAATAGGCTTCAATATGAACAGTTATAGATCATGTAAAAATTTATGGAAGTCATGTGTAGAACATCATACATTTTTTCGTTTGTATGTTCCCAACCCTCCCTCCAAGAAAGTATTTTCGTTAGGATCAAAATTTCGATATAGGTAAGTAGATTTGCCTCCCTTTGATATGCTGTGGATTTTTGTTTATTTACTAATATTAACAGCAGAAGTTGAACCTGGTATAAGAGTTCTTAACACAGTGATCAAACTTTCCGATTTAACTTCACTTGGTAAGAATTTTCCACTTATTTTTGTTACTTAGGCCAAATAAAAATATATATGTGGTTCCAGTTACCCGACCACCCCCTAGTTAAAAACCCCGACCCTGGAACTTTTTTTTTCATTTCTGAAAAATAAATTTTCAAACAATCAAATTTTGAGGATAGTGAATTAAAATAATTAAATTCATAGATTTCTGTCATCTGAATTTCCATCAGAAGTATCTTTTATGGCTAAAATGCAAAAATTCATAACAGAATGCAACAAAATTAACTAAAAACGTATCATGACTAAATTTTACAACCAAACACATGTAAAAATAATGGACTTCCGATTGGGGCTTTATAATACCGGAAACAATTTAGGTAAACATACAATTTTATTTCCGGATTTTTACAATAAAAAATAAAAAAATAAAAAAAATTGCTGAACTACCGATTCTATTTTTTAAAAGTATGTTACTGGAACCACACATATATTTTTATTTGGCCTTATGCGGGATAGTAGTTACATTAACAGAAAACACACAAAATAAAGAAGAAGAAAATAATGTAACACAAAACCCACCAATAATAATTTGAAAATAAATAAAATGAAATCAAGCAGTAAAAAGATGAGAAATGTTGGTTATTAAATCAGGGTTCAGTAACATAATCAGAAATCCTCTAAATAGTGACACATTTCTATATTGTAGTAGACAATTTATGCATGTTTGACAATAGTATATACTGGTTCAAGGCGTGACTAATACTAGTAGTTATTATGCAAATATTTGGTAAATTTCTAGCAAGAAAATGCAAAAAATATGTTAAATTATACTGGTCCACATTTATAGTGGGGGAACATTGAATAAAAGTATTGCATGGTACATTTTATAATTGCATAGTAAATGATTTTTGGATTGCCTCTGATTGCCACATGTGCTATGTTTTGATCTGAATTGTGTTGTCTTTGAAGATAAGAATATTCATCTTTAAAATGATTAGATAAATTCCATTTGACATCTATATTCTGCTAATATCTATTTTACTCTATCTGTAGTTTGTAGTTTTTAGACAACATTCATCTTTTCTTGCTAGGAATTTAGCTTAATCTGCAAGTTTGTTCATGTCATAAAAACCTTATTCTTTTCTATTTTGATTTGATACCCTGTAATAAAAATTCTTTAATATTAAGGAATAATATAGTTTTGTGCTGTACGTTTTAAAATTTCACTATATATATAACATGTATACTAGTACATTTTATTCAGATTTCTAATGCTGTAAATAAAAAGTTTTATGTGCCTCGGATAAGTTTTATTTTTTAAGTGCTTTTGATTGCAATGCTCTGCAATGAATGAATAAGGTTTTTCTGATAGTGAAAAAGAATGGACAATGAATATAAATAAAGTGTGGCCTCTGTACTCCCAGTGGAACAATCTTTACCTCCACTTAGAGATGAAAGACTTTTGTCTTTTGACCCATTTGTCAATTACCAAGGATTTGTGGTAAATATGGTTTCCTTCATTATTCATGAATAAAAATTGAGTTCTTAAACCCATCATACAACACAAAAATAACTGTATAAATAGAAGAAAGTAAAATAATATAAGAATGAATTTGTTTTAAGACTCATAGCCTTTATTTGGGGACAGGGTAAAAGGACAGAAAGTAAAATAATATAAGAATGAATTTGTTTTAAGACTCATAGCCTTTATTTGGGGACAGGGTAAAAGGACAGAAAGTAAAATACTATAAGAATTAATTTGTTTTAAGACTTGTAGCCTTTATTTGGGGACAGGGTAAAAGGACAAAAAAAAAACAAGAGGGAGACAGAGGTCTGCTTCACTGTCCATTCTATTTAAACTGGTACCCTCATTACTTAAACCAATGTGTATGCTTGGACCAGGCATCTGTCAGGATAATAAGGGAGATAATCTAATTTACAGTGGTAGAACCGAATACCAGACCTTGGAAGAGAATAAACGTCGAGCAAAACTTGATAGAACTTTCAGCAGGTGAGAACATTTCTCCCTCGTGCCTTTCCGTGTAGTGTAGCTATGTTGCATGCTGGTCACTAGTATAGATATTTATGTCCTTTCTTTGGTCAAGTTTATGAAAAATAGAATGGGGTCAGTCATAAATTGGTTTAGTAAATATTTCTTCTAGAACAGATAAAGATTTAATTAATGTTTTTAAAGTTAAAAAAATTACAATATAACTGTTGAAAGTAGTTGCAATTCTAGAAGATATAATTTATGAGTCAAGTAGAAAAATGTAATAAGTAGATTATAGAAACAAGAAAATAAAAATCTTTAACAGCATTTTGATTTTGGTCTTAAATGCTTTAAATGTTGAGGCTTAGAACATTGTTTTCATTGCATGACTCAGCATTTCAGGATTATTTTTATTTTATTTGCAATGTATTGTTATATAGCTTTTCCTTCTTTTTGCCTTTCCATCATAAAATCTTTACAAATGGAACGTTGATTTTGAATAACTGTATAGAAATTATGTACATAGAATATTTGATATCTAATTATAAAGATAGATGCCTGGTTATTTTGAATATGCTACTTTTGTTTTCTTTAACTAACAAATACTTAATCATACAGTAGTTCTTTTACTAACTAGAAACATTAGTCATATATACTAACTAGTAACTTTCTTCAATCATCTGATCATGATCAAAGGAAGATAACTTATTTTGAGTTTTATTATGATTATCAGAACAATGTAATTGGTTGTTGACATTTTAAACAGGGGAAAATCGCCCAATTATATGCTTATGCTTTTTTGCAGAATATTGAAACTGTTGACAATCCTATAGAGGCTGAAACATAAATATTGAATGTTTTCTGTCAAGATAATCCTTATATACATTTCACCCTTCCTTGCTTATAACTCGTATATTACTTTAATTTATTTACTTTACTTTTACTTGTTTGCATCATATTTTCAGCACACAAGTAAATTATTGACCAATTACAGTGAAAGTCTTCAGAATGACTAGTTCATAATTACATAAAAACTATATGAATATTAATTTATTTTCTTGCAAATGTGGAATTCTACTTAACTTAATCACGAGTGTTGTCGTTTGTTTATGTGTTACATATTTGTTTTTTGTTCATTTTTTTATATAAATAAGGCTGTTAGTTTTCTCGTTTGAATTGTTTTACATTGTCATATTGGGGCCTTTTATAGCTGAATATGGGGTATGGGCTTTTCTCATTGTTGAAGGCCGTATGGTGACCTATAGTTGTTAATGTCTGTGTCATTTTGGTCTCTTGTAGACAGTTGTCTCATTGGCAATAATACCACATCTTTTTATGCCCCACCTACCATAGTAGAGGGGCATTATGTTTTCTGGTCTGTGCCTCCGTTCGTCCGTTCATTCGTCCGTTCGTTCGTCCCGCTTCAGGTTAAAGTTTTTGGTCGAGGTAGTTTTTGATGAAGTTGAAGTCCAATCAATTTGAAACTTAGTACACATGTTCCCTATGATATGATCTTTCTAATTTTAATGTCAAATTAAAGTATTGACCCCAATTTCATGGTCCACTGAACAAAGAAGAAGATAGTGTGAAGCTCAGGTTAAAGTTTTTGGTCAAGGTAGTTTTTGATGAAGTTGAAGTCCAATCAACTTGAAACTTAGTACACATGTTAACTATGATATGATCTTTCTAATTTTAATGCCAAATTAAAGTATTGACCCCAATTTCACGGTCCAGTGAACATGTAAAATGATAGTGCGAGTGGGGCATCCATGTACTATGGACACATTCTTGTTTATATTTATGAAAAATTTTAAGGTGAAATATAAGAAAGCTGACTGACAGGAAAGTCATCTGAATTTGACAACAAATGTATATTACATTAGCTATTAAGTTATGTGTATAACAATTTATAATAAAATATATGGTTTGTATTGTTTATTCATAATGTCAAATTATAGTACATGTATTTTAACTTCAGAATGATTTGTCCTAAAAAAATCAGCTTTAAATTTACCTCAGATTAGGAAGATAGATGTGGAAAACATTTGTCGTCTGAAAATGATTTCAACAATGTCAGGACTCTGACAATATCACTCAAATGTTGAAATCTTCACAAAATTTTCATCATTTGGGTAAAATACTAATATCAGAGATCAAATAACCTCTAGTAATATCTTCAAACTCAGACAGTCATAAACAATACAGCTTGAGAGATCACTAATGATACAGCAATCCAACAATAGACCACAATCAGAAAGCAAATTAGACAAATCTTTCCTTGCTTTGTTTGATATCTTACTAATGGTACGAGAGACTTTAACCACATTTCTTTTGTGCCTTTTGTTTAAAACAGCAGAATAAAGTAACAATTTAAATATAGAAATATCAATTGTATGGTTATGTATTTACAGGTCCTCGTCAAGTAAAGGTTTTGCTCGGCGGACGGTTGGGGGACATACACGTAACACCATAATGGAAGAAAGGAACTTTATTGATGGATATAGAAATATACCCAAATCTCAAACATTTTCTGGAACAAACAATAGTGCGATGACTGTCAATCATTCGATCAAACGTTACGACGGTGTTAATAATCAAACCAGAGCAACGTTACCACACGATTATAAAGTGGGATCATCATCACGAGCATCTATCCACTCAGAGAAATCAGACGAGTAAGTCATTTTATCTACTAGTCAATTTAAACAAGAATATTTTGATTGATAGCTGAGTCAGTTTACCCTTCTAACAGACCCCCCATAATGTCCCTTTCAGATTTCATTGACTAATAAGAGAACATTAAATTGTATTCTCAACCCCTCCACTTAAACAACAATTTCATAACACCACATAGGTTGTGGATGTCTTGATGAGATTTAACATTGACTAGGGATGACTTTTTGAAATGAGACTATTGAAAATGCTTTAGCAATACAATCAATCTGCTGGATTATGTGGTTCCAGCAAAACATTTGTACTCCCAGTACAGGGTTAGGTTTTATGACCTAGGGCCCAGAAATCTTTGTAATGGGTACAATTAATGTGATTTTAGTCTGAAAGTGATTGATGGTAAGTAATTATACACTAAATACTGAAGAAATAATGAAATCTGAGGTAATCAGCTGTCTTCCTCTTATCACCAATTGTTATACTGGTAATTTATTGTTTTTATACACATAAAGTCATGTCCTTTTTATTACTGTATAAGAAAACTTTATCTTTATCAAGCTACTCCATTTGGATTGGGGAGTTTTTTGGTGTCTGATAGTTGGTATATTTATTACAGAGTTATCTTTCTTGATATGATTTATATATTTGGTGCTTCATGAAATGAGGCACACCTGGGAGATGTAAATAGAAGTTTTATCGCAATCATTTTACTGTTTTAATTTTTTATTAACAAAAATGTAAAAATGTTATGACAAGAAAATAAGTATGAAGAATGACATATAGATATTTACAAAGATTCTACTTCAGATCAGCTATATTATCCTTTTACCTGTTTAGTTTGGAGTATTTATTTTTATCTAGAGAATTTAATGGACATTTTAATCTTAGCTAATGTGATTAAAAGTTTTGTTGTTTCAGCGATTTTGACAACACATTGTTGAATATAAATGTTTCGTTTGTCGGTAATGAATTTCAAGTGATTATTTATAATATTGCCTGCCAACAACGTCAGGTCATTGGAAACAAACTCTTACAATTTATAAATATTTTGATTAGAAACATTTTAATTGAATATCATCATTGAAAGATAAACTTCACATTTAACTTCTAAATGTTTATAACAGAACATACCCAGCTGTTTCAGAAGAAAAAAAAACTTTAAAAAAATGACTGTTAAAACCATGTAGTCACTATCTTTATAACTAGATATTTGTCTTAATCTCCATTCCAATACAGTTTATACACCCCCCTCCCGCCAAAAAAAAAAAAAAATAAATAAAAAATAAATATGCAATTATTTGACTACTACAATAATTAGTTAGTTATGGCTTACTTAAATGTATTATTTCACCTGATGTTGGATAGTAATGATTTTTATGTTTGTGGTTTAGGAGTTATTGCCCTTCATTGCTATAACAATCACACTTATAAATGTCATTAAAACCCAGTATACTATCAATTTGTTTTTTCGTTGTTGTTGCTTATATCATTGTGGAAATGAAATAGATAAGTTTTTTATGTTCATTAAATATTTGATAAATAATATATTACAATTGATCTGTTCCATTCCAATTTAGACTGAATTTCCGATTATGAAATATGGCTTAAAAAACACATCAATATTATATATCATATGGCAAGGGTAAATGAACCTACTGTAGATACATGTACGTTGATGGAGATTTCAGTGCAGTCTACTCATCCTTTTCTTTTCTCTTAATCTTTGGCAGACATGAAATGAGTGTAATTCTCCTACAGCAATGGATCTAACTTTTCTTTGTAAAATCATTTTCAGTTTGAAATTTTTATATATCTGAGTATATGCAAAAGATTTATTTATATATCTGAGTATATACAAAAGATTTATTTATATATCTGAGTATATACAAAAGATTTATTATATATCTGAGGATATACAAAAGATTTATTTATATATCTGAGTATATACAAAAGATTTATTATATATCTGAGTATATACAAAAGATTTATTATATATCTGAGTATATACAAAAGATTTATTATATATCTGAGTATATACAAAAGATTTATTTATATATCTGAGTATATACAAAAGATTTATTTATATATCTGAGTATATACAAAAGATTTATTTATATATATGAGTATATACAAAAGATTTATTGACTTATTTTAATATAAAAAATGTAAATGTACCTGGAACGACTTTACGTCATATTTACTATAACACATCCATCAGTTTGTATGAAGTTCTCATTAGTTTTATTGATATGGTATTTTTACCCATGACTGAAAAATTAAAAATCATTGAATAAAATTGATTTTAAATAATATTACATGTTTATTTAGTTATAAATGATTGGACTACTCTTATCAGGGCACTGTAATCTGAAATGTATGTCAGAAATCTAGTAAAAAAATGTCAATGTAGAACTAATCATTAACTATCTTCCAGGTCTAAATTGGAAAAAAATCAACTACATGGTTGTTTAAAATATTATATTAAATTTTCCTTTTTTTCTGTGCAATTAAGTATAACAAAAATACTCTACAATAAATTCAAAAGTGGGTTTTTATAAAAACTGACAAAATCAAAAACATAAACCCTATCAACCATTAAAAGGCATGGAATTCAACTCATATTTCTGAATTGGTTCAGGCGTTTTAAAATAAAAAGGTGAGTTAAACCTGGTCTTTTAGCTAGCTAAACCTCCCACTTTTTTATATTTGCAAGAGTTCCTATACAACAGTAAATGCCTGTGTTCCCATTTAAAGGTCTAAGATTATTAATTTTGACAGACATGTCAGAACCTTTGATTCTCAGGATAAGAATATCTGGTTAATCTATGAATCTGATTACAGGTAACCTTACAGATAGGTGATAGGTATCTAATTACCCATAACAACAGGTTAGGAGGTCAATATTCAGTACACATCAGGTTGGATAGAATGGTTACTGGAATAATTCAATCCCTCTCAGTGTCTCCCACTCCAATGCAGCAATTATATAATAGTGGAATATATAGACTGAATTATTGGGTTTAAATGGGATGGGGATATGGGAACAGAACTAGTTACTTAATAACTGATTGCATGCACCTAGATTAGTATCTGATATAGTTCTTGTCAGAGAGGAATGGGATAGGGATAGGGGAACAGAACTAGTTACTTAATAACTGATGGCATGAACCTAGGTTAGTATCTGGTATAGTTCTTGTCAGAGAGGAATGGGATGGGGATAGGGGAACAGAACTAGTTACTTAATAACTGATGGCATGAACCTAGATTAGTATCTGATATAGTTCTTGTCAGAGAGGAATGGGATAGGGATAGGGGAACAGAACTAGTTACTTAATAACTGATGGCATGAACCTAGATTAGTATCTGATATAGTTCTTGTCAGAGAGGAATGGGATAGGGATAGGGGAACAGAACTAGTTACTTAATAACTGATGGCATGAACCTAGATTAGTATCTGATATAGTTCTTGTCAGAGAGGAATGGGATGGGGATAGGGGAACAGAACTAGTTACTTAATAACTGATGGCATGAACCTAGGTTAGTATCTGATATAGTTCTAGTCAGAGAGGAATGGGATGGGGATAGGGGAACAGAACTAGTTACTTAATAACTGATGGCATGAACCTAGGTTAGTATCTGATATAGTTCTAGTCAGAGAGGAATGGGATGGGGATAGGGGAACAGAACTAGTTACTTAATAACTGATGGCATGAACCTAGGTTAGTATCTGATATAGTTCTAGTCAGAGAGGAATGGGATGGGGATAGGGGAACAGATCTAGTTACTTAATAACTGATGGCATGAACCTAGGTTAGTATCTGATATAGTTCTAGTCAGAGAGGAATGGGATGGGGATAGGGGAACAGATCTAGTTACTTAATAACTGATGGCATGAACCTAGGTTAGTATCTGGTATAGTTCTTGTCAGAGAGGAATGGGATGGGGATAGGGGAACAGATCTAGTTACTTAATAACTGATGGCATGCACCTAGGTTAGTATCTGATATAGTTCTAGTCAGAGAGGAATGGGATGGGGATAGGGGAACAGAACTAGTTACATAATAACTGATGGCATGAACCTAGGTTAGTATCTGGTATAGTTCTAGTCAGAGAGGAATGGGATGGGGATAGGGGAACAGATCTAGTTACTTAATAACTGATGGCATGCACCTAGGTTAGTATCTGATATAGTTCTAGTCAGAGAGGAATGGGATGGGGATAGGGGAACAGATCTAGTTACTTAATAACTGATGGCATGAACCTAGGTTAGTATCTGATATAGTTCTAGTCAGAGAGGAATGGGATGGGGATAGGGGAACAGAACTAGTTACTTAATAACTGATGGCATGAACCTAGGTTAGTATCTGATATAGTTCTAGTCAGAGAGGAATGGGATGGGGATAGGGGAACAGAACTAGTTACTTAATAACTGATGGCATGAACCTAGGTTAGTATCTGATATAGTTCTAGTCAGAGAGGAATGGGATGGGGATAGGGGAACAGAACTAGTTACTTAATAACTGATGGCATGCACCTAGGTTAGTATCTGATATAGTTCTAGTCAGAGAGGAATGGGATGGGGATAGGGGAACAGATCTAGTTACTTAATAACTGATGGCATGAACCTAGGTTAGTATCTGATATAGTTCTAGTCAGAGAGGAATGGGATGGGGATAGGGGAACAGATCTAGTTACTTAATAACTGATGGCATGCACCTAGGTTAGTATCTGATATAGTTCTAGTCAGAGAGGAATGGGATGGGGATAGGGGAACAGATCTAGTTACTTAATAACTGATGGCATGCACCTAGGTTAGTATCTGATATAGTTCTTGTCAGAGAGGAATGGGATGGGGATAGGGGAACAGATCTAGTTACTTAATAACTGATGGCATGAACCTAGGTTAGTATCTGATATAGTTCTAGTCAGAGAGGAATGGGATAGGTAAAAACAGATTTGGAGAAGGCACCACCAGGTTATGCTTTTGATAAAGATTGACTATTTTGTTAAAATCTAATGGAGGGCGGATTCTGCTTGACAACTTCAACTTTACCATTTAAAAACCTTTGTTTAAGTCTGTCAAGAAATACTTAATAGTACTGAAAGTGATGTAAAACACTGATCAATCAATCAATCTATAAATCAATTGGATAGCATTAGTGTTGACCATTGGTCAGTGGGATTATTATAGATCAATTGGATAGCATTAGTGTTGACCATTGGTCAGTGGGATTATTATAGATCAATTGGATAGCATTAGTGTTGACCATTGGTCAGTGGCATTATTACCCTTGTTGGAAATGAGTTGGAGGGATATCAGTAAATTCAGAAATCCTTAAAAAGATATTACAAGCTTTTGTTTAAACTAATGAAATAGGACAAGGATAATGGCTTTTATTACTGTAAAGTGTAAACTAGCTTTACCTTTGTTAACCAATCAAACGCTAGATATAAATGTACTGACATTTGAACGTTTGTCTGAACTTCATTTTGAAGTAAAGCAAGGTCTTGACTCTCTTATCTTAGAAACATCATAATAAAACACTTAACTAAACAGTTAATGAGATTCAATTTAAATTGTCTGATTTCAATGAAAAATATAAAATCTATGTGGACGTTTTTTCAATGAAAAATATAAAATCTATGTGGAGGTAAACTATGTATATTATTTTACCACCTGCTTTTTGGTATTTTGAGAATAATTAATCATTATTGAATAAAGGTGACTTTAACAGTTATTTAATTCCACAATGTTTTCTTTAAACTTTAATTGTGTGGAATGCCAGCCATATTTAATTTCAAATATATTGCAAATTGAAATGTATTGTGAGGGTATTAAAAGATGAACATTTTATGTACCTACAGAAATTCTAAACATATAATTAAGGTTTTATTTTATAATAAACAGTTGAAATGAAATTTTATTGTATATTAGATTTAATAGGAGTGGAAATTCTAGCTTTCAAACCAAAAATTAAATTCTGGATGTTAAATTTGATTTAAAACATAAAACATTTTATCAAACAATTTTATAAAATAAGGAATTTGTAGTTTGAAGTGCCAGTTTCATTAGTTTGGGAGAAAATGTCATAGAAACTAGAAAAAGATGTGAAAAGTTAAGTCGGCTATATGTTAGCCTAGTACAGAACGTGTTGATGTTATATGTTAACCCTGCAGAGAAAATATAGATTATATATCTGTATATATTGTTATATCCCTGCTCAGAACAAGACTATTTAATTCTTTGGCTTAAAAGGTTTGTAGTCTGTTTTGTTCCATTCTGATTCCATCATGCTCACATACTTAAAGCATTAGATCTGTTTCCTATACATACACACTATCAATGAGATTTTCTGGTACTGATGTACTAGTACATATTACATACATAGGGGAACATATACTTGCCTCCCCATGTCGCTAAAGTTATTTAAGATGATAATCTCCAGCCTAGATCCATCTTTATATATATAACCATGCATAACCAATATACCTGCATTGCTTTTGTGTGATCTATAATTTATATGCAGAAAAAAATTCAATAACAGCTCATCTATAAATCTTTTGTAAACTTTAAAAATCCATATTAAATGTTTGAAAAAGCCTTATAAGCTGCTTGAGTATTATTACAGTTAAATAAGTTTACTACTTCATTGAGTTATAAATTACTCAAGTTACGCAACAACTGAATATCTGTCCCCGGTCAAATTGATAGTGTTTGGAATTCATTATTACTTTGGGATATTTCAATACCCTCACAGAAAATTGCTTCATTTAATCAATTTTTCCTGTGAAATTTGTCAGAATAATTAATTTAACACCAAATTAATATGCTTATATTGGCATGATATAGCATATCCCCGAGGTCACTTTTATATTCCCCAGTATGTATAAAAAAGAAACAAGATATATAAGTAAAGAAACATCAGATTTGTGAGATTAGAGACGCATTGTTAATTAAAAATCCTACAAGGATGACCAGGAGGGTTGTTATTTCAGTTATTGTACAATAATTGTTAATATTAAATCCCTCAGCTTTGGCCAGGTCATCTAATACTTGCACTCTCCAATGTTGTACCTGGTGCAAACTCATTCAGGTACAGTTCAAGCACCTTGGTATTCAAACTTTGATGGATTGGACAAGTTAACTGATCACAAGATCTATTTCCAGTTTAGTAATTATTGCTATCAACATTATGTAAAATTATATCTGATATTGAACACTATATAATATTACAAGGATATTCATACCTCCAGGATACTACTTCATTTCAATATAAACAGTCTCTGATTTAAAATTTATATTTAAATTTAAAGCACAATGCATATGAGATTCAGTTAAAAATATTCATCTCCAATTTGTCTTCTTCTCATTCCTGGAAGTTTAACCAGTATCTAAGTATTGCTAAATGATTAATTTTAATATTTGATGACAGCTTAACCTGTAACAGCAAACCAATCACTCTAATAGTTGTTCTTTAAAGTAATAGTCATCTTGACCAAATATTTAAAATGTCTGCGCCTGTCCCAAGCAAGGAGCCTCTGGTCTATGTTAGTGTTGTATGTTTTTTTATGCAGTTAAGCTGCATTATGCGAGCACCCTAGATTTGTGTTCTACCCAATAAATGCTGAAATACTTGCCATTGTTATTATCTAGCTCGCTACTATGTTATATATAACTAATTGAACATTTTTTTTATACTTTTTATTCTTGATTACAAAAAAAATTACCAAAAAAACCTTAAATGATCGTCGATTTATCCAAAAGTTTTGAAGTTACACATAGGAAGTAGTGCTTATTAAGAATCCTTGTGTAGTTCATTATGACTTGTGCTTTTAGCTAAGATGTCAAAGAACAATTGTATGAAATATTTAATCGCCGAAAATCTCTTAAGACAAGTAGTTTAGATTTCCCAAATGGCAAAAGTCGTAGGGATATTGTTTGTCATCAATACGTAGTACAACTACGTCAGTAGTCTATTATATAATAAGTTCAACTGTTCATGCTGTTGGCGGCAATTTCAAATTAGAAAAAGAAATTTTCGTAGCTTTTCAATTTGGAGGCAGGTGTGCAAATTAGCGGTGGTCCAAGGTCCGCGACCTTCCACTTTTGCAAGCGGAATTTCGACTAGGATAGTTGGTTTCTAGCTACGCCCGACGTAGTCACCTTCCACTTGGAAAGAAAATAAGAAATTACTTTGCAAACCTTTTCACCATGTTCACCAAAGTCTCCAATTAAACGAGCTAAAAACTTATTTTTATCATTATTATTTATGTCAGCGATGTTCATTTTGTTCAACCGCTAGCTTTATACAGAAAATCGCCGACAAATATTGTATAATTCGAGTAAAATCGTATCTGATTGACAAAAAACAACATCGTCAATGGCGGCCGTGAAGACAAAATTTTACAATATCGGATCCGATTCCGGAGACGGATAAGTATAATTCCGGGTTTGGCGATCAATTACTAAATAAATAAAAGCAGGTGAAAAAATAAATCTATGCATGGTAAATGAATATAAACACTAGAATTGTAAACCAAAAGATATATGTAAAAGAAAGAAAAAGCAGAAAAATATTTTATACAGAAACTCAAAATTACTTTTTGACAAATTTTAATTTAAAAACTCCAATACAAAGTGACAGCAGGGAACAGTATATCTAACAATATACATGTTCATGGTCGCAGTCTAAATTTTCTTTATCAGTGATAAATGATGATAATGCATGTAAGATGCTTTTAAAGTGTATATTACTGCAATTTCGAAGGGTTATTTGTTTTTCTCAATTTTGAAGGGTCAATTAAAGTAGCTAAAAGTTTCTTTATTTTCACAAATAATGCACTATATTATATATACCTAAATGTAAGTAAACCATATGATATATAGGTGGCATTCTTTGGGTCACTCTACCCCTCCTGTTTGATAACTTGGAAACGGTCGAGCTCCCCCCTAAACCATACGAGGGGTAGATCCAGGATTTTAGGTCAGGAGGGGCGCAAACATAAATTTTCGCCGAGCAGAGCGAGGCTAAAAACATTTGAGGTAAAATTATCGGAATATTCTTTATTAAGCTGAGAACAACCCATGCTTTGCAAATTTAAGGGGGTGCAACCATATATATTCATATTTGTGACAATATGAAAAATCAAATGAAATATAGGAAGAGTCGCTGGGGGTCACCCCACCCTTCCTGTTTTAGAATTTAAAAATGGTCCAGATCCCCACCCCTAAACCATATATATTCATGTATGGGACAATATAACAAATCAGATGAAATATAGGGGGAGTCCCTTGGGTCACCCCACCCCCTCCTGTTTGATAATTTGAAACCCGTTGAGATCGCCACCCCTTAACCATATATTCATGTACGGGACAATATAACAATTCAAATGAAAGATAGGAGGAGTCCCTGAGGTCACTGTACACCCTCCTTTTTGAGAACTTGGAAATGGTCAAGATCCTTACCCCTAAACTATATATACTCATGTATGTGACAATATAACAAATAAAATAAAATAAAGGGGAAGTCCCTGTGGTCACCCCAACCCTCCTGTTTGAGAACTTGGAAATGGTTGAGATCCCCACACCAAAACAATATATATTCATGTATGGGGCAAATTATAACTAATTAAATGAAATATATGTGGAGTCCCTGGGGTCACCCTACCCCTCCTGTTTGAGAACTTGGAAACCAATGAGATCCCCACCCCTAAACCATATATATTCATGTTTGGGACAATATAACAAATAAAATGAAATATAGGGGAAGTCCCTAGGGTCACCCTACCCCCAGTGGCGGATCCAGAAATTTTCATAAGTGGGGGCCGCTGACTGACCTAAGAGGGGGCCCGCTCCAGTCACGCTTCAGTGATTCCCTATATAAGCAACCAATTTTTTTTCCAAATAGGGTGGGACGGGATAACTTATAAATTATTTGCCTTAATAAATAAATCATTAGATAAACATGAATGAATTATATATATGAATGTTTAATGTTGAGGCAACATTGTCACAGTTTTCATAATTACGGTTGCCTTGGTTTTTGGTTAACTGCCTTCAGCGCTTACAGCGCTTTGATTTTTTAATTTTAGTTCTTTTATATGTTTCTGAGTTAAGTGGGATGTACATTTTTACTGAACACATCTGTATTTAGAGGCAAGGTAAAGCCAGTCTCTGGATGAGGGATTTTCTGGCTGTGTTGAAGACCATTTGTGGCCTTGGGCTGTTTTCTGCTCTGTGGTCAGGATGTTACCCCTTTTGACATATTCACTATTTCCATTTTCTATTTTATTGAAGAGACAATTCAGCAATACAAAACAAGGACATTGTTCATGATAATACTCAGCACTCCAATGTAACAGGCCTTTCAGACAAATAGCTGACCTAACAAAACAAGGACATTGTCCATGATAATACTCAGCACTCCAATGAAACAGGCCTTTCAGACAAATAGCTGACCTAACAAAACAAGGACATTGTCCATGATAATACTCAGCACTCCAATGAAACAGGCCTTTCAGACAAATAGCTGACCTAACAAAACAAGGACATTGTTCATGATAATACTCAGCACTCCAATGAAACAGGCCTTTCAGACAAATAGCTGACCTAACAAAATAAGGACATTGTCCATGATAATACTCAGCACTCCAATGAAACAGGCCTTTCAGACAAATAGCTGACCTAAACTCTGCCAATTGGTAATGCTAACCTATCAGTTAAAACATTTGTCTTCCAGTTTTTCGCTGCTCTATAAAATCAATGGCTACAAACAATTGATAGAAGTGGTATGATCAATTATAAATATTATCTATTGTATAATATTATCAAGTTTTAATTTATACAGTGTTCTAGGCACACAATAGGACATCACCTTTAGAGAGAGAAAAATGTTTTAGAATCCATTGAAAGTTATGGAGGTATAAAAAAGGCAGAGAATCAAACTAGCAACTCATTATGTTGGTTTGTAACATTGATATTATTAGGATATGTTTCATACATATTGGTAGTGCATTGTTCCTATATGCTGTCTTTGACTAAAGAAGACTTTCTAATTATGAAAATAAATACATTGGCAATGCTAGGGACAGTTTATTTTGTATCATGATTAAAAAGATCTCATCAAATCATTCACCAACATTTTTATTTTTGTTTGCCCTGATAAACAATTATTGGTCTAGATTTTGGGTCTAGTTTAGTAGTATATGACTTACATAGGACTGATTCTAAAATATGCTTTGCAGACGATTGAGATCAATTGTAATGCAGTTGTTTGATATAAAACACTTATATTAGATATTAATAAACTGGCATCTTCCATGTGGTCTGTGACCGTTATTAATCACCATAGTGGTATACCTACATGGATATACAGCTCACCAGCTCCTGAGTAGGGAACATAATATACAAGTGATTTAATATTAATATTCTCATTCACAGTTGCCACTATCAAGGAGAGAAAACTTTACCCACTAAGCCTTTTAAAGTCATCTTGGCGTATTATGTGGGATATAGGAAACTCTAGCTAGATAAGTTGACATGGAACTCTCCTGCTGAGTTAGACTATTGTCAAGGGAGATAATTATATTACTATTAGGGATTATATAGTATTGTACTGTTTAAGTACTTATTTAAGATATGAATGAGATATAAGATACAAGTATTGTTAGAGAAAATTAGTTGGATAGAGAGCTGATATGGTGTTTAATTTCTCCAAGTACTATAAAATGAAATCTTTGAAATGAGGAAATGGATTTCATAGATGATGAACGCTAATTACAGTTGAACTAATAATTTATTTTAACAGTTTGATATTCATTAGCTTTTAATTAGTAATTAGGATAAACTACTGACAATATTGATTGATGATTGTTGGTTGATTAAAGTCCAGTGGCAAATAGTTCATGCATATTCAGGACATATTTTGCTGACAATAATCTGGAAAGACAATCAAATGTAAATTTAGTGCTGAAACCTTAAAGTATTTTTGGCCAGTTTTTAAACCTCTAAATTTATTTATAACAGTTTTGCACAATATAGATATTTAATTCTAAAGGTTTATAGATATAGGAAGATGTGGTGTGAGTGCCTATGAGACAACTCTCCATCCAAATAACAATTATAAAAGTAAACCATTATAGGTCAATGTACAGCCTTCAACACGGATCCTTGGCTCACACAGAAACAAAAAGCTATAAAGGGCCCCAACATTACTAGTGTAAAACCATTCAAATGGGAATTTTAGACCATTTTTTACATTTAATTTTTATGAAATAATTTCAAGTTGACCTTTGACAGTAATTTTTCTGCCCACATATATTTATTAAAATCCTTTAGAGAAAAGGAATTGTACAGACAGATACCATCAACTTAAAAAGATAATAACCTTTAATTACCTAGTTTTGTTTAGATGTTACTTTGGTGATCTATTGTTATACTAAAGAAACAATTTCACTTCAGTTTAAAAAAGTAAGATTGTTATATTTGTAAGGTGTAATTATCCCTAATCTGTTACAAACCGTTTGTTTGACTTGTGATTTATGTTGTACAGGGTTTGACACCTACCGATATCAATGAAATAGGTCCCTTATTTCTTAAGTAAATTTGTTTATGGTTTGGACACCAAGTCTTATAAACAATTTTTAGGAAGGCAAAATGAGACAGTTACAACCTTAACACTGTGACAAAACTAAAATCTTGCATGACTTGCAGTAGGGGCTTTACCATTAAAAAGACTTTTAGACATTTCACACATCATTAATAATTAGACTCTGGGGCCTCAGAGTCTGAGTGGTCTAAGTAGTTACTACTGTAATCACTAGCCAGTCAACACTGAGGTTGTGGGTTCGAACCACGCTTGTGCGATGCACTCAACTCCAATCTTAATTGACTAGGAATGTTAGTTTTCCTATCAACAGTTGATGGTTTTCTCTGGGTACTCTGGCTTCCTCCACCTATAAAAAGTGACCGCCACTAATTAGCCCAAAAGCAGTGGCGTTTAAACACCAAAAATCAATCAAATCAAATAATTACCACTGCAACAACAATTCTGATTGTTAAATTATTTCTGTGTATCAATATAATTCTCTCTTCAAAGAACAAAACAGTGAACAAACAAACAATGTTATAAAATATTGTCGTCTCATCCATGTATCTCTATACCAACTCATCAATGTATCTCTATACCAACTCATCAATGTATCTCTATACCAACTCATCAATGTATCTCTATACCAACTCATCAATGTATCTCTATACCAATTTAATTGTCGTCTCATCAATATATCTCTATACCAATTTAATTGTCGTCTCATCAATGTATCTCTATACCAAATCATCAATGTATCTCTATACCAACTCATCAATGTATCTCTATACCAACTTAATTGTCGTCTCATCAGTGTATCTCTATACCAATTTAATTGTCGTCTCATCCATGTATCTCTATACCAACTCATCAATGTATCTCTATACCAACTCATCAATGTATCTCTATACCAACTCATCAATGTATCTCTATACCAACTCATCAATGTATCTCTATACCAACTCATCAATGTACATATATCTCTATACCAACTCATCAATGTATCTCTATACCAATTTAATTGTCGTCTCATCAATGTATCTCTATACCAAATCATCAATGTATCTCTATACCAACTCATCAATGTATCTCTATACCAACTCATCAATGTATCTCTATACCAACTCATCAATGTACATATATCTCTATACCAACTTAATTGTCGTCTCATCAATGTATCTCTATACCAATTTAATTGTCGTCTCATCCATGTATCTCTATACCAATTTAATTGTCGTCTCATCAATGTATCTCTATACCAATTTAATTTGGATTGTTGAGAAATAAAGATACAGGCTTGCATCAAAACTGTCAATTGTCTATAGTAACACGGACTGCTACATTGAAATGTCAACAATCAAATTCTTATATAGCAGTACAAAGTTAGGTGTTGAACAAGACACCTACAGAGTAAATCATAAACAGTCACCTGGGATAAATAGATATTTCTTTGAGGTTTAATTAGACTTAAAATTAAATCAATTTTATATCAATTGTCCATGCCCTGTTTCTAACAAAAAATTCTGTTTTCTCATGAAATGCAGAATCATTAAACAATCATTGGATCTCTTTTCGTTCAACCTTCTTGGGTAAATTGGAAAATTTAAACAGTAGATTAAGAGCATTAAGTGTATCTTAATGGTTAGGTTTATGTAAATAAAATATTTTCTGCTTTAAATTGATTTTGAATATGTCAATAAATGACATTTCTGCTCTTGTTTGTAACTGTTATTTGTGACATAATATGTTTAATGTACATTTCTGTAGAGGTGTTTAAGGCTTTGAGCAGTGTGTTATAGATACTTATAAACAGTTTATTACAGATAAACACCTAATAATGAACAGAAGCATTCCATGGTTTATTGCAGATCCACATGAAATGAAAATTGTTTCTTCATACTTTTAAAAACAGAACCTTTAGCTGATAGACCTTCAATATCATTATTATACTGGCAAGACATTTGATTGATTCCACTCTAACTTTTTATTGCAAGGCATTGAGCTATATTGTAACTTTAGTATTGTTCTTAATTAAGGTTCTTGGTTGTGTTTGGCACCAACATGTTGATGATGTAATAGTTGTCAATGAACTTAGTTGTGTCACTGGTACCATATGTTATCATATATCCTCTAGGGTACCAGTAATTATTTAATTTTATTACCACATAAACAAATGGTGCTGCACAATAACATTATCTGTGACCTAATATTATTTATTAATTTGAAAACAGATATAATATTCATGTAATAATCAATGCAGAGATTTGGTACGAGGTTGGATATTAGATATCAAGTTGGAAATTAAATAAATTTTTGATATCTTAATGCATATATATTAAAGGTTTGTCCTAGATAGGGACAGAATAATTTAAGTGTGTGGAAACAGTAACTTAACAACACTATAAAAATAAGGAGATTTCGAGACAACTAATAATCCATCAAAGTTCAAATGGAGTGGAATTTTGTAAGTAATTATCATGCAACTGTACAGCCTTCAACAACAAGCAAAATCCATACTTTATGGTCTTCCATTAAGGAATGACACGAAAGATATGTAATAATTTTTAGAAAACTAAAGGCCTAGTAACAACACATTTTACGATTTTTTTTTATGACAAATTCTAACCAACAACTACCACTGAACTACAGAACTTGATGGGGTAAAACATGTTTATCTGAGCGCTTAACCCTCCCCTTAGTATACTAAAAATAGTCATGTGGTAGATTACAACAATGTCTACATCATATAACTACTCTTCTATGTTTAACAAATACTGAGCGCATTTGTTTCTAACCTAAACGATGTAAACGACTACGCGCGTAGTCGTTTAATCCATTTGTTTCTTACATTTTTTGGTCAACGTTGACATCGTTCACATAAACGATGTACGCGCAAAATAGTCGCGTAGTCGTTGATCGTTTATCGTTGAGACGTGTAAACGATAAATTTGTTTCTGCATCTGTCGTTTAAATAATTACGAGCACGTGTTGTTTTCGCAAAGTCCGGTTATTTATTTCCCGCACTTTTACCTGTTTGTTTACAGTGCGTGAGTGTAATCTATTTTTGTCTGACAACGTGGGGTCGATAAAGTTTATTAAACGATGTATTTGTTTCTAGCAGCTTAACGTTTATAACGATAACGATAGTCATCGATGAGAAAATTTCGGGTTAGAAACAAATGCACTCACTGTCTATAAGTTGCAACATTGTCCATCTGAGATGGAAAATAGCTGATTAGTTCCGACAAGTAAAATTTATTATACAGAGTAAATGCTCTATGAAAACCAATCTAGAAATACCTCAATTGAATGATACCTGCAATAAGAATATGGGTTAAACATTTATGATAAAATAAATTTCCATGTGAGGTTACCTGAAGAAAGGTGAGGGTGGGAACAGAACATGTCAATATATAGGACAGGGGACCATAGGTTTACTTTACAGCAGGCTGAGCGGGACATCATTAAAGTGTGTCAAATATGTTTGATGGAAGATGTTCCATTTGCTTAATTTGTCTGTGAGAAAGACTAAGATGACCTAGAAAATGTCACCTTATTCAACTTTGTCAACTTTTAATGTTAAAACAGTCTTCATTTTGAAATGGTTTTATACAGTCCTGTATGTTTTTGTGACATTTGTAGATAGAACTTTCCTGTTTGAGATATAATTACCCTCCCTATCATTGAACAGAGCTAATTTTACTCTGTCTATCTGTTGGTTTTTCTTGCCTCACTGTTGATTTAGGATATTGTCTCAATTAAACAAAAAATGGATTTACAATCTCTTGTCTCATGAATATGCATGAAATGTGTATTGGTTGTGTAAATAATAATCTCTTTGTTCATTGGAAATCAACATTCAATCAATTTCACGAATTCAATATAATATAGATTAACTCAATTAAATAGCTTAGTATCACCTCGACAAATCGTTTAATAGATAATGTTTTGATAATTTTACCAAGTATTAAATAACTTTAGTTAACTACTTTTGTCCAGATTTTGACAGTTATTTTTGAAATATTGAATTTGGTTATGAAATCAATAGGTATTACAAAGATTATTGAGTGAAAGTCTGCTGTGTATTGTTTTCTTTCATATGGTGAATTATTCCCTGCTTGGCTGAGTCTTTTGTATGGTGGAAGTATATCTGTATTGTTTATAGCAATATAATATCGCCTTACTTATCTACCCTTTTACCTGATTAAAATGGAACGTTCCACCACCCGCAATCAACAAACGGGTAGATTTCATTGAGTGACAATAGTGAGTTCAAGTAGTAGTGAAATATGGATGTGACTTTCATTTTGAATGAATTGTACTGTTAAATAGTTTCAATTGAAATGAACACATGATTGGCGTAATTGTTATAACAATCTTTGTAACAAAGTTAATTGGAGATACTTTGTCACCAAAATAAACAAATTCCTGGGCAATAATGTGTATACTTACAAACTGTTTTTTAGGAGTTAAACAAAGTTTAATAATAAGTGTTTTATCTGTGATATTTTAATGTGGAATTATTGATAAAGTTTCTTTTTGGATTTGTTAATTATCTTAATGAGTAGATTAGTATTAAATAGTGGACGTTCCAATTCATGGGGAAGAGTGCAAGTTTAATTTGTGGAAGGTAATTTATTTTAATTTTTATTATTTTATGCTAATTAATGTATTTTAACCACTTTTATGTTCAAAAATAGGTCTACATTTGTTATGAAACAAAAAAGAAAATATTTTTTTCCTTATAATATTGAAAAATAATTTTATTCATATTAAATAAAGATATTTTCTTTAGAATAATTTTTATAACCTGTGAGATGTATAATGTTTAAAAGTTTTATAATGATATGAGGATGAAAACATCTTTATTCAATTTAGAATAAAAACAAGATTTTATAATGTGATGTTTTTATTAAATTTAAATTTGAATGAAAAGTGATTTCTTTCATTAAAGATATATTTTGTTTAGATAGATCAGGCTTTTGTTGGTAGGTTTGAATGATTTCAGTTTAAAGTAGAAAGTGGATGTTATGTTTATCTCACATTTCTGGCTGTCTACAAGGGGTACATATTTTACTTTCCATATGTCACATGATGTTTTTATATATCCTTGGCCATTTATTTTTGTTAAATGTATATATTTTTTAAATCAATATTTTTAAAAGTGAAAAAAACAAAACCCCGAAAGAACAAGTTGGTATTTGTGAAAACAGTGCTTCCAGGCATTATTTCATGTTAGACAATATCAATACAAACAGTGATGCGTATTTGTTAATCTTTAGTTGATAAAGACATAAGTGAAAAAATGTAATGTTAAATGTGTATTATTCTGTCCCTGCAGGAGTCCATTTATAGAGAGGTGAGGTATTGGAGGAGGTTTAATATTTGTGCCCTTTTGTATCCCAGTTACTAAAACTTGTCAACTAGCCCTCCAATATATGTGTACCATCCCTCCCCGAGCTAAAATATGGCCACTAAACTATCTATCCCAGTATCGTGTACGAAATATAGATTTTATATACTAATTTGATTGTGACAGTTTGTGTTATGGTGATTATAGTAAATCATTTATGTTTTTCATTTTATTTTTCACAACTCTTATGTTCCATTTCCATTCACTGTCATAAAAGGCTTATTTTCTATCTTGTATTTTTAACCTGATTAGATAAGACAGTTTAAGGTATTGTGGTTGTGTATGGTTAAATATTGTGTGATTGCTGTTTATTTAAAGTTGTATTGTTGCCTGTTGTTGAAGGTTCAATGGTAGCCCATAGTTAAATGTTGTGTTGTTTGTTAAAAGTTGTATGGTTGCCTTTTGTTGATGGCCTTATGCTTATTGCCTGTTGTTAAATTCCTTTTTGTTGAAGGCTGTATGGTTTATTAACTATTCTTTATGGTTTCTTTGGTTTTTGTCTATTGTCATTTTTTTCACCATGACATTGTCAATTTCTTTATCTTTTGCATTTTATTGTCTACTAAATATCTGCCACATCTCTCTTCTTTTTTTTTTTAAAGAAAACTTGATTAATGAAAAAGATTTGCACAGACTAGATAATCTCTGTACATTTACATTTTTTTATGCTGTCTTATTAATGTACAATTCCTCATCTCTTTTAATTTATAAAAAAAGAAGAAAAAAGACCAAGACTAAAACTCAATACAATCCTACTTTTTCTTATCTGTATATTTTGTTTATTTGCCTAAATCTTTATGACATGTTTTACTTATATCTCTGATGCACTGTGAAAGTCTTTAAAGGTGAAACAATTATAACAGTGGAGACTTGGAATAATCCAAACATTGTAACTACATGTTGTCATAATAGTCATGTAGAGACTATATTCATCGCACTCATTTTCTTGCACATTTTATTGAATTTAACAGAATTTGACCCTATGTTTTATAAACGACAGTAACTTTCATTAACACCCTAGTTTGACCTTACTCTCAAGTCCTCTAATGATCACACATATATGTTAACCACTCAAACTACGAGTATGTACGAACTCCAAATTAAATATCAAGGAGTAAAACATACCATGAGGATTGGTTTGTAATACACATATCAATATAAGCCAAAATTAATTAAAAACTTTATAATCCTATTATGCTTTTACATGGATATATGTTTCCTATGTTAATTACTTAGATATGACTTTAAATATTTCCTTAAACTTTATAAATATATTCGTACGTTTCTGACTGATAGAGAGAAAACTGAACAAGATGCTAAAGACCTCATGTTTTACATTGTGCTACAATATGCCATGTTCTATATGCTTATGTTATGTCGCATGCATGATCTTCATATTATATAAAAAAAAATTAAAAAAAATGGGGGGTGGGGGGTGGGAGAAGAGGGTTGAGATCTAAAACAAAATATCATCTGTCTTAAGGTGTCGTTTGGTTGTGTGTGTTGTTGAGCTGCTGTTTTATTGCAGTAAACTATTTTTATCTGCATTTGATATAAAGCATTACCAACCACCCTCTTCCCCCCATCCTGGATGTATTTATAATAAATTACCATTTCACGAACGATGGATGAAAGCTAAAATACTGTGGAGGCGATTGTAAAAACAACACACCTTTTTTTTTTTTAAACAAGTTCAAACAAAAAACATGTTTGAATAGATTGGTACAAGAGGGTACAATAAAATATTGTTAATTAAAATATAAAGGTCAGGCATGCATAAAGTGAAAAAAGATTATTAGAAGCAGCATAAAATAAAGATTAAAGCAAAGGAAAATTAACCACTGTTCAGTTTACCATTTCATTTATTAATTTTAAAAGTATCATTTTGAAGTTTTATGTTTAAACATAACTTAGAATAGTAAATAAAATATGTAAAAATGGAAAGGGAAAGTTTTATGTCAATGGGAAAAAGGTTCTTTAGAATATAAAATCTATAAACTGATTAAATGAAATAAATGTGACCAGAAAAAGCTTTACTATAATGTTGAAGAAAGCTTTACTTGTTCACTGATATGTTCTAGTTGTTGTAACGACAGTCCTGTCCCTTCTTCAATTTTTATTGCCATGAGCACTCTGCCACATGTGGAGTAGGACCTATTGGGGCACCTCTGTGAACAACCTCAGTTTTTGTTGCTAAGATGTATAGTTGTGTTTTTGTAGACTTGTTTGTTTTTTTATCATCTTTCTGATCTTGCCATGGTTTTGTCAGTTTGTGTGGCCTTTTCAGGTATCCTCAGACGTTTTTGTGGACTTGTTTGTTTTTTTTTATCATCTTTCTGATCTTGCCATGGTTTTGTCAGTTTGTGTGGCCTTTTCAGGTATCCTCAGACGTTTTTGTGGAATTGTTTATTTTTTTATCATCTTTCTGATCTTGCCATGGTTTTGTCAGTTTGTGTGGCCTTTTCAGGTATCCTCAGACGTTTTTGTGGACTTGTTTATTTTTTTATCATCTTTCTGATCTTGCCATGGTTTTGTCAGTTTGTGTGGCCTTTTCAGGTATCTTCAGACTTTGTTTTTTAAACTGGACATTGATAACAATTTAGAAATACTGACTCTCTTGAGCCCATAGTTACATATTGTAGAAATTGGGATTATAATTTGCCATACAATACTATACTTATATCTCAATGTGTCTTGAGATATTCTCTTGATAATTGTATATACTTTATAAAAAAATATTGGAAAAAGCTGATGATATTTTCTAGTTAATTGTTATATTTGACCTGTTAAAGTACATCCTAATGGAATTATTAACCTTGCTGATAACAATAAGGGAAAACATTGCCTGCTACTTGAACTTTCTTTACTACAACAAGGATCAGTATTAACCAACGCGTCATCTTCTGAAATCTATAAATCAGCTGCTGGTTTATTTCTGCCTAGTTATCATCTGTCATTATCTTCAAAAACAAGTATCTTCATTAAACGTAGGAACATATATAATAATTTACATATAAGGTTTATGATTATTGATTAACTTCTGTCACTAAATCTATTTCTGTCAAATACTTTCTGTTTAATCCTGCTGGGATACTTTCTAGAGGAGGCTTGTCTCAGTTGAGCAAGTTCTGTATAATGATGTAACACTGCATAGTCCTACTGCTTTGATGATATCTACTGAAATGAGAAGGCAAAGTGATTAAGAAATTTTTGATTATTCATATTTTCATTTATAGATAAAATATTAATTTTAATACTAAATCAACTTAACGAACAAATTTTAATTAATTAGGGAATATAGATGAGAATGTTGCCTTGATATTTCAAGTATGAAAATGATATAGTGCTATTACGGCAGCGTTCGGCTTTGAAAAATAATTCAGTTTTTTTTCTGCCCCTGAAGTATGTTATTGTCTCTAAAAATATTAAGAAAGTTTAAACAAAAATATTACACTCCAAGGTATATTTAAAGAGGGAAAGTCCGTAAAACATGACAAAATCAAATGTTAGATTATATCGGACAGACAGACAGTCTACTAACAGAGTGAACGGAAACCATTCACATGCCTGATTTTGTACAGACAATTGTGACAAAAAATGAGGGTTAAACCTGTTTTTAGCAAAAACTCCAACTTGTAAGAAGGTTGTTTATAGTTCTGTTATATTGACAAAATTGGGTGAGAACACTGCAACAGACATAATTGGTTGGTAACAATAATTGGATCCTGTTTAATAATAATTCAAACAAGATACAGGGCCTTTTATAGCTGACTATGCGGTATGGGCTTTGCTCATTGTTGAAGGCCGTACGGTGACCTATAGTTGTTAATGTCTGTGTCATTTTGGTCTTTTGTGGATAGTTGTCTCATTGGCAATCATACCACATCTACTTTTTATACGACCGCAAAATTTGAAAAATTTTTCGTCGTATATTGCTATCACGTTGGCGTCGTCGTCGTCGTCGTCGTCGTCGTCCGAATACTTTTAGTTTTCGCACTCTAACTTTAGTAAAAGTGAATAAAAATCTATGAAATTTTAACACAAGGTTTATGACCACAAAAGGAAGGTTGGGATTGATTTTGGGAGTTTTGGTCCCAACATTTTAGGAATTAGGGGCCAAAAAGGGCCCAAATAAGCATTTTCTTGGTTTTCGCACTATAACTTTAGTTTAAGTTAATAGAAATCTATGAAATTTTGACACAAGGTTTATGACCACAAAAGAAAGGTTGGGATTGATTTTGGGAGTTTTGGTTCCAACAGTTTAGGAATTAGGGGCCAAAAAAGGGCCCAAATAAGCATTATTCTTGGTTTTCGCACAATAACTTTAGTATAAGTAAATAGAAATCTATGAAATTTAAGCACAAGGTTTATGACCATAAAAGGAAGGTTGGGTTTGATTTTGGGAGTTTTGGTCCTAACAGTTTATGAATTAAGGGCCAAAAAGGGTCCAAAATTGAACTTTGTGTGATTTCATCAAAAATTGAATAATTGGGGTTCTTTGATATGCCGAATCTAACTATGTATGTAGATTCTTAATTTTTGGTCCCGTTTTCAAATTGGTCTACATTAAGGTCCAAAGGGTCCAAAATTAAACTTAGTTTGATTTTAACAAAAATTGAATCCTTGGGGTTCTTTGATATGCTGAATTTAAAAATGTACTTAGATTTTTAATTATTGGCCTAGTTTTCAAGTTGGTCCAAATGGGGGTCCAAAATTAAACTTTGTTTGATTTCATCAAAAATTGAATAAATGGGTTCTTTGATATGCCAAATCTAACTGTGTATGTAGATTCTTAATTTTTGGTCCAGTTTTCAAATTGGTCTATATTAAGGTCCAAAGGGTCCAAAATTAAACTAAGTTTGATTTTAAAAAAAATTAAATTCTTGGGCTTATTTGATATGCCTTATCTAAATATTTACTTTGATTTTTGATTATGGGCCCAGTTTTCAAGTTGGTCCAAATCAGGATTCCATATCAAGTATTGTGCAATAGCAAGAATTTTTCAATTGCACAGTATTGCACAATAGCAAGAAATATCTAATTGCACAATATTGTGCAATAGCAATTAATTTTCAATTGGAGTTATCTTTCTTTGTATAGAATAGTAGTTGATAATATATGTTGGAAATTTGCCAGACATGACTATGATGTCATTTTCTATTTTTATTTGCCAATAACTTTATGTAAATAACTTCATTGGAAATTTGCCAATATAAAATGTTGCTGATGAAGCTTTTTTTCCTTATCTTATCTAAAATGTTTTTAGATAATGTATGTTGGACATTTGCCAGACATGACTATGATGTCATTTTCTATTTTTATTTGCCAATAACTTTATGTAAATAACTTCATTGGTAATTTGCCAATATAAAATGTTGCTGATGAAGTTTTTTTTATTGTTTTATACAATAAACAATGTATATTCACTTTTACTACCAACCAATCTTTACCATTCAGTGATAACAAGCACTTTATTTTACATTTTAATATTTTATGATGTATTTAAAAGAGTAGTTATTGTTGCAAACTCCATTAGAAATTTGAATTGATATCAGTTTTGGAAAAAGGGAAACGGGGATGTGAAAAAAAAGGGGGGTTTAAATTTTTCTCATTTCAGATTTCATAAATAAAAAGAAAATTTCTTCAAACATTTTTTTGAGAGGATTAATATTCAACAGCATAGTGAATTGCTCAAAGGCAAAAAAAAACTTTTAAGTTCATTAGACCACATTCATTCTGTGTCAGAAACCTATGCTGTGTCAACTATTTAATTTTAGATTTAAAAAGTTTGAAGAAGAAATCTTTAATTGATTTGTAAAATCTTGACATTTGTTTTGTGTAAAAAAAAACCATGTAATGTCAAAAATTTGATCACAATCCAAATTCAGAGCTGTATCACGCTTGAATGTTTTGTCCATACTTGCCCCAACTGTTCAGGGTTCGACCTCTGCGGTCGTATAAAGCTGCGCCCTGCGGAGCACCTGGTTTATAAGATGTATTAAAATCATATCTATCATTACGAATAACTAACCACATAATGTAATATATCAGAGAGAGAGAGAGAGGGGGGGGGGGGGGGGGGGGGGGTTAATCTACAAGACTACAACTTTTTATGAGGGGAGGGGGTTTATCTTAAAGATTACAACAATTGAACTTGGAAGGGGGTCAATCTTATGATAAGACTACAATTTTAATATGACTACCCAATATAGTAATAATATAGAAGATTTCTAACTACATGTATCGTGATTACGATCTTGCATTATAGATTTAAAGATAAACCCTCTCTGTATAATGTCAAACATTGGCTATATTTTTAGAGGACTTTAATTGTTCTTTCGTGTAGATTAGATTTGTATCGGTAGAATTATTTTCCGTGTATTATCAGATTTAAGTTTTAATTTCAAACCTTCAGAAACTATGCTATTGTATTTTTGTAACGGGATTAAACTCATGGTCGTAGTAATCACAAGTTAATAGTCATTTATTCACATATAATTTTCTGTAATGATTGAAAATTTTATTTAACCTTACGTGCTGTTTAATAATAATTTTTTGACACATGGAAATGAACTGAATTGTTTTTCATGCTAGAATTCTTTCCCAATACATCAATACACTGAGTTAAACATTTACCCTTTTTGACAAGTTTAATCATTAGAAAAAAAAGATACAGATAGCTAAACAGGGGTTTCATTATCTTTCATGTTGACTGGTACTTTCCGCATTTCTAGGTGGTACTTTTCAATTTATTATACCCCACGCAACGAAGTTGCGGAGGGTATAATGTTTTTGACCCGTCCGTCCGTCAGTCCGTCCGTCAGTCCGTCCGTCCGTCAGTCCTGTTTCTTGTCATCGCAACTCCTCTCAAACCACACAACAGAATTTCTTGAAACCTTTTCAGATGAAAAGGACATACTATGTAGTTGTGCATATCGACAGGAAATTGCGATTCAATTTTTTTTATAAGAGTTACGCCCCTTTGAACTTATTTGCTTAATGTACTACTGCAACAGTTTGTCATCGCAACTCCTCTGAAACTACACAACAGAATTTCACGAAACCTTTTTAGATAATAAGGACATACTATGTAGATGTGCATATCGACAGGAAATTACGATTCAATTTTTTTTCTAGGAGTTATCCCCCTTTGAACTTATTTACTTTATTGTACTACTGCAACAGTTTGTCATCGCAACTCCTCTGAAACTACACAACAGAATTTCATGAAACCTTTTAAGATAATAAGGACATACTATGTAGATGTGCATATCGACAGGAAATTACGATTCAATTTTTTTTCTAGGAGTTACATCTCTTTGAACTTATTTGCTTTAAGGTACTACTTCAACAGTTTGTCATCTCAACTCCTCTGAAACCACACAACAGAATTTCATGAACATTTGTAGATAATAAGGACATACTATGTAGATGTGCATATTGACAGGAAATTACGATTCAATTTTTTTTTCTAGGAGTTACGCCCCTTTGAACTTATTTGCTTCAATGCACTTCTGCAACAGTTTGTCATCTCAACTCCTCTGAAACCACACAACAGAATTTCATGAAATTTTGTAGATAATAAGGACATACTATGTTGATGTGCATATTGACAGGAAATTATTATTCAATATTTTTTCTTATACAATTTTTTTTTCTTACACTTATTTAATTTCTCCAATGACAATGTGGGGACGTGGGGTATGTGAGCGTGCTCACTAAGGTTCTTTAATTCCATGAATATCTGATATAAAAATTCCTACATTTAGGCGGTACTTGTCAATAGCATAAGAGGGTAAAAGTACCGGGTACCGCCTCCTAATGAATGGCCTGGCTAAATATAAAAAAAAGATGTATCCTTAGATGAAAACATGTAGTAAAATGGACACATATTGCCAAAAATAAACAGCTTCTACTAAATATATGTTACCCTCAACATATGTTATTAAAGGGGAGAGATAAAAGGAGATATGTTACAGTTACCGTTTCACAAACCATGAATTGGTTACCTTCAAAACAAATTAAACAGCACCATTTGTTTTTCTTAAGTGACACTCAGGCTTTATGTCCTTCCATTTGAATGAGGTTTGATCATTGGATACTGAGAGAAGAATTGACTATACCTATTAATACAATGGTATGTTCTATGAAAGCAGAGAATGTTATATATGGCACTTCACTCAGTACGACTTTATTTATATAATCAGTGGGAAGAAATTCAGAATAAAAGGCCATCAAAAGATTTCTTATTCGTCTTTTACCAGAGGTCTTAAATTATTGATCCAATATTTCAATAGTTGAATTATGAAAATTAAATTCTTTTTCATTGAGCAGTTGAAGCATGCAATTGTGAGTTAATCTTTTGAAGAATCTATCTATTTGAACTATAAGTATCTAGTTCATGTGGATTTGTAGTATATCAATAAATGGTGATCAGACCATTTCCTTTGATAGAGAACTCAGCTGTCATACAAATATTTGAAATCGTCAATAAAAATATTGCCTATAAATGCATAGCTACAATGTTTAATAGAACAATTCTCACCTAAACTGAGGTATGCAGTTAATCTTTATCTTTTTAACTATCCTCTAGAATTAAGAATTAAGGTTCTGTATGCAGTTACGTAATCTTTATCTTTATAACTATCCCCTAGAATTAACAATTAAGGTTCACAAATCTTTAATTTGACTTTTTAATTTATGAAAATAAGAAGATGTGGTATGATTGATAATGAGACAGTATCAATAAAGACCAAAGCTCAAAGATGTGAACACTTCATGAGCACAAACCATACTGTATAGTTAACTATAAAAGATCCTATAGGCTTACTGTCACCATAAAAACATAGTGTTAGTTTGTTTGTTAACCAATAAAAATCATCTGTAACCTGATGTGATCCATTACTATCAAAGATAGGATATTTGGTCGATTTTGCCCATTAAAAGGGTTCCTAATTTACTCCAGTTTGCTGAGTCAATTGAACATTGCATTTACCTTCTCTTCAATAAAACACTAAATTTGGTTCTTTAATGAGGACAAATTCAAAATGTGTCCTTTGCACTAACTAATAAGCTAATGCTTTCATTTTATGAAAGCTAAAATTTTATCAATTTAACATGTACAAGTAAATAAAATGGAAAACAAGTTAGTTTAACTTACAAAATATTCAATCTTGTGAACATTATTTTTATAGAGATTAAAATGTTCACTCCTTGATTTTGTAATAAAGAATGGTTCAGTTAAAACACATGTTCTTGGCTTCAGTTTATAAAGATAGTTACTAGTGAAAAAAGTACACAGGCTCTTAAAAAATGACTTTACAAGTCCCACTAAAATTAAAAGTTGATTTTGAATATGCTGACCTAATCAAAATATATTAAATAATAATTTATATTATTATTTAAACACAAATTATAACTATCTAAGGTATATTGTTAAATGGAAAAGCTGAAAAGCTGTTTCCTTTGAAAATATTGAACCTTTTCAATAATATGAAAATAGCATTGTATCATTGTGCTGTTCATAATTTTGATTCATGAATTCTGAAATGAATTTTTATGAACCATGGCATACAATTTAACTTGGCTATTTAAATTCTCATTAATGTTTGTTTTTGGAAAAAGTCACATTGAAATGGTGGAATTCAAAATGGATACAAATAGTCCATTTAAGTTATTGAAAATATTGATACATTATATTAAACATTGTTCATTGTGTGTACAAGTTTCCATTAAGGGAAACAAACAGTAGTATATCATAGTGCTTACTGAATAATTTCTCAGACAAGGAAATGATAATGGGTTATAGAGGGCGGTATTGATTCTGATACTTTGGACTCTTGACAGCACAGCCACTATATTTTTCATAGGTATTGATCCCTTATATTTTGAACAATTGAAACCTGAATTATCAAACATACCAAATATGCCATGTATTGTTGAACATGTTGAGAGTAGAACTGATTCACAACTAAAAAATGCCTTATATTTCAAGTAAAACCCTTGCTATAGTTAACTTAGTACTTAAGAACATATTGGAGAAACATTATGTATTCAGAATCTGTAGAGAAAATCTATTGAAATGCTTGAGTTGTTTTTATATCTGAAGGACTTCTGATATCCTAAGGTTTCTGTTGTCAAATGTTAGCAAGACTAAGAACATTGGAGATCAATTACTTATTGATAGTGTGAACTTGTGTTTCATAACTGTTACAAATCTTTAGAAATCAAGGTCTTTGGTAAAAACATTTTAAACATTATTTTACAGTGCAATTTTTAGCTAAGTCAAAGTTACTGGTGTAATTTTGAAAAGTTTATGAGCAATAAAAACTGATTTATAAATGGTTAAAAGGATTTTAATTTCTTAGGGCAGAAAAAAACAAGTGAATTTATTACGGGTTCTTGATGGAGAATACATGTTACATGTACATGTATTCACTTTAATCTTGTTAGTGACTGCAAAGTCACGATATTTTTCATTGTAAAGTTAGAAGTACCCCAGAGTTCAAACATTGGTTACCTATTTATCATATAGAAATGATGACATTTAGATAGGTAAATAGTTTAAATAATGCTTAATAATGTTGGTAGATATCATAAAAATCTTCATCTTACTCCAAAATTGTTATGATATAAATTTTATGATGCATGTTTATCGTGAGTACCCAGATACCTAAAAGTACTAGTGATATGTTCATAACAAGATTTTAAAAATAATATAATGTCTTTCAATTTTCAGTAATCTTGGTCTAAACATAGACCTTTGTAACTCTGCTTTATCCATCAGTCATCATTCATGTTGTAAGCAGCTTTCGCCAAACCCTGACCCAAATGGTGTGGGACCCTGTGTATGGTGTGCCAATACATGAAAACAGTTAAATACAGATTACAATATAGCCAAGAACATCATAGACAAGAACATCATAAATGTAGTACTTATTTACAGGCTGTTTCATAGAACAGTAAAAAAACACACAACAAAGGATATATGACAAAATGAAGGACAATATGTCTTTTCCTTGAAACAGTCAAAACTACATCCCACATAAAAAGATGAAGGACCACAAACACATCCATTTTTACCACAAAATTCAGCACTAGAAACATAATAGTATAAAACAACCAAGATACATATAGCACATACGACAAAACATAACATAAAACAGCCAAGAACCATATAGGACATATGCCAAACCATATACAGCAGTCGAGAACCAGATAGCACATACAACAAAACATAAACAGCAGTCAAGAACCAGATAGCACATACCACAAAACATATCTCAAAATATATTACAACATTGAAGAACCTCATAAAACATACCAGAACAAAATAAATAAAACAGCCAAGAACCTTATAGAACATACCACAAAATAAATAAAACAACCGAGAACCATTTAGAACATACCACAAAACAAATAAAACGGCCAAGAACTGTAGAACATACCTAAAACATATAAAACAACCAAGAAACATATAGAACATACCATAAAACAAATAAAATAACCAAAAACTATAGAACATACCAAAAACATATAAAACAGCCAAGCACCATAGAACATACCACAAAATAAATAAAACAGCAAAGAACCATATAGAACATACCACAAAACAAAAAATATAGCCAAACAGCATATAGAACATACCACAAAAAATAAATAACAACCAAGAACCATATGCACATACCACTTAACAAATAAAACAACCAAGAACCATATAGAACATACCAAAAAACATATAAAACAACCAAGAACCATATAGAACATACCACAAAACAAATAAAACAACAAAGAACCATATAGAACATACCAAAAAAACAAATTAAACAGCCAAGCACCATAGAATATACAACAAACCAAATAAAACAACCAAGCACCATAGAGTACATACCACAAAACATATCATAAAACAACCAAGAACCATATATAACATACCACAAAACAAATAAAACAACCAAGAACCATATATAACATACCACAAAACAAATAAAACAACCAAGAACCATATAGAACATACCACAAAACAAATAAAACAGCCAATCACCATAAAGTACATACCACAAAACATATCATAAAACAACCATGAACCATAAAGAACATACCACATACCATATAATTAAACAGCCAAGCACCATATAGAACATACCACAAATCATTTAAAACAACCAAGAACCATATAGAACATACAACAAAACAAATAAAACAACTAAGAACCATAAAGAACATACCACAAAACAAATAATACAGCCAAGCACCATATAGAACATACAATAAACCAAATAAAACAACCAAGAACCATATAGAACATACCACAAAACAAAAAATATAGCCAAGCTCCATTTAAAACACTACAAACCAAATAAAACAACCAAGAACCATGAAGAACATGCCACAAAACAAATAAACCAGCCAATCACCATAAAGAACATAACACAAAACAAATAATACAGCCAAGCACCATATAGAACATAACACAAAACATATAAAACAACCAAGAACCATTTTAGTACATATCACAAATTGAAGTACCATAAAACTTATAGAACTTAATGATACCAGCAAAAGTAAGGACAACAATTACAATGGTTTTATATCTAGTGATCATAGTATTTAAACAAGCATCAGGTATTTAAATTAACTTGCTTTCCATTTATAAAAATCAAAGAAGGAAATTTCATTTAAAAATCATTTACAAATCAAATAAAATACGACAATTGTTAAATGTTGTTGTACCTGAACTGGACATTGTGTTTGATCAGGACAGATTATCACTTTAGCCAATATTTGTTTAGTCCCCAGTTGACACCCGGAGGTGAATTAGTCACACTTGAATGTCCAGAACACAATTCATCACTTTATATTTGGTCACTTATCATAATGATTATTTACTGCATGATAACTCTGGTGAAACTGGGAGGTAATTTACATTGATGTGAGATTAGGAGGGATGTTTATAATGGAACCCAGGCAGAAATTTGAACAGGGAACTAGGGGTGTTATTCTTCAGGTTGACCAGAAGATCTAGAGTTGTTACGCTCTACAATTTTACTTTTATTTAACAAAAAATATTGAACAAAAACAAAAGTAGATGCATATTTAAAAAAACCATTGATTTACATTGTTATGTCAAAATAGTTTGAAAATAAATGATTTATTCATCAATATTATCTTATGGCTGATTTCCAGATACAATCATTAATATTATCTTGTGTAGATAATTAGTTGACCTCATAATTAACTAATGGTTTAAAAAATATAGAGTTATTGAAAAGTGTGCAATATATTTTATAAATAGATAACTGCTTTTATAGCCAACATGTACTGGTATACTCTTCTCTCTCCATTGTAGAATAAGCAGGTAACAAGTTGTTTTTCATTGATTGCTTTGTACATTAATTGGTTTTGTAGTTTGAATTGTTTTGCACTTTGTCATGTCAGTGCTTTTAAAACTTATATACTGTTTGTATCACTGCATAACCAATGAAATTACATCTTTCTATCTTTGTCCCCTGTGGGACAAATATTGGACGTCTTTCCATCCCGCCTTGTAGTGCTTTTGAGTACAATTGTTGCCAGATATTTATGAAATTTATGTAAAAGGTTTTACTTTATGTCAGCAATGCTAAGTTGCCTTAGGACAAGTTTGTCTTTAACATGGAGCATTGGCTAACATGGAACAGCAAGCTATAAAGGGCCCCAAAAATGACAAGTTTGTCTTTAACATGGAGCATTGGCTAACATGGAACAGCAAGCTATAAAGGGCCCCAGAAATGACTAGTGTAAAACCATTCAAACAGAGACCAACCGTCTAATCTATATGCCTACATTACTTTTAAAACATATATTAAAAGTTAAAATATTTTGCTTAAGTAGTTATTGCCCTTGGAAAGATAAAATATGTGCAAAGTAGGGGACATTGGAACTCTATTCAATATGAAGAATGTTGTATTAGCATGTGCTGCCTTTCTAGAACTGACTTAGCAAGATATTCTGTATCTAAAACAAACATGTACATCTGTTCCTTAGTAATCCATGAAACCTCCACTTTCTGTAGCAGAACATATATTTCTGCACTTAATAATCCTGGTAAATGTTAAGTCGATCATAGGTATACTGTATTCAAACATTTACCCAAATTACTTAATAATCTTGTGTAACATTGATGGAATAAATTTACGTTGTTTTAATTTCAGAGCTTTAATAATGCATACTTATTAAATCAGCATGTAATGAATTAAATGGAAATATTTATAGGAAGGCTTGTTTTTCTTGCAAGTCAAATTTAAGTTTGTTAATTTTTTTTCTGTGTGTATGTGTAAGTTATATGAAAATTGTGATGAAGTAAGTTAATTGAATATATTCAGAATTGGAGAATGGTTCTAAAATTTAGCTTATGAACAATGAACAATGTATTGAATATCATTATTATGTAAATAAAATTCAAAACTAATAAAAAGTACCATTAAAGCACTTAGATAAACAAAAACTTAATGATTTTAAAATCTTTTGGAAATAGATGAACAAAAAAATCCATGCGACTTTAATTGCTTTATTATGAAAATTTTGGCAATCAACAATGCTTTAGCAGTCAGTTACAAGAATGGACTAATGTAACTGAAATCAGCACCATGTTTGTTTATCAGATCGAACTCAGAGCCTGTATTAAACAACTGTAAGGGAATTGTTTATCCCATATAATTCAGAGTGTGCATATTCAATTGTAAAGGATTTATTGTACAAAATATGTGACTGTTTCACTAATACTGATAGAGTTGCTTCCCTTTGTTCAATGTTGAGCACATAAAGACTTAAAAAATGTATATAGTGTATATAATGTTGTTGTGTTACGATTGTTAATTTATTCTTCAATTATTTTTTTGGTGGTGGAACTGTTCGACATACAAAGTATTGTTACCCTATAAAGGGTGTCAAGATCCAGAGAAGAAGAAGTTGAGCATTTTTCTTTCAATTCAGTTGTGAATACTACCTTTAATACTGTTATTTACCAATGAACCTTTTTTTGCATGACGGTTGGAAATTTACATTCAAAGATTTGTCCCTTTCTATGGTTTGAAACCTACCCCATTGATACACACAGACTAATAAATAATGAAGGAAGATAGGCTTGTTGACACCCTCCTCTCAATTGAACATTTATAAGTACTGAAATACATATTTGGAATGGTATATGTTGTGATAAGTTTACATGATGTATATGATTTGTATGATATAATACACCATTAGCTATGTTCTAAAACTTTAGAGGATATAATAGCCATTAGCTATGTTCTAAGACAAGGAAGTTAATCTGACACATATTATGTAGAACATTTATCAACAAATATTTGATGTCTTCCCTATTTTTGTGGTTTATCTAATTAAAACAAACCTGATTAGTACAATCAATATTAATATGTGCATTAGTATATCTTTTATTTAATTAATGGTTAAAACCTGTCAGAAAATTTAAATTAAAAAATCGACATTTGTCTTTTATTGAAGGAAAGTTTGAGAAATGATCGCAACTTCAATGATAACAGTGGGCTTTCAATAATTGTCTTTTATTGAAGGAAAGTTTGAGAAATGATCATAACTTCAATGATAACAGTGGGCTTTCAATCATTTTTTCTTTCAGTGGTTAATGTTTGCTTTTATGTAAACAGCCATTTCTATATGAGGATGATAATTAGAGGGTTTTAGGAGAAAAACAGGGTATATCCTTTGGTATATTTTGTATAGATAATAACAGGATATTTCCTTTGGTATATTATCCTGTGTGTAAGAATTGTTGCCTAAGAACCAATAATCTATAGCAGTGTTGTTGTCTGTTTGATAATTTGTGACAAGTTTGTTCAGACATGGTTTATAAACCCTGGACAGAAAACAAATCTTCATTGTCATTTAAAGGCACTTAATAAAGCCAATCATTGGATGTTGTTTAAAGAATAACTTGGTTCTGGATTCAATCACAACATTTTCAAGTTTCACAAAACTATAATGAGAAATTGGAATTGAAATAATATTGAATTTCTGTTGGAGTTAGCTACATGACTCATTATGATGGATTCCTTCTATTTAATAAGTATTCTCTGAGGAATTGTGTACCGAGGCTGCAAATCATTATTAATACTGGACTTTATCATTGATGACCATTCTTTGTGAGGCTGCAAACCATTATTAATACTGGACTTTATCATTGATGACCATTCTTTGTGAGGCTGCAAACCATTATTAATACTGGACTTTATCATTGATGACCATTCTTTGTGAGGCTGCAAATCATTATTAATACTGGACTTTATCATTGATGACCATTCTTTGTGAGGCTGCAAATCATTATTAATACTGGACTTTATCATTGATGACCATTCTTTGTTAGTCACATGTCTAGGAAGACATTATTTGCATATCTTGGTTGTTTACTGGCTTGAGTAGAGACTAAATAGGATCCTGTACAGTCTAAGCAGGCTTACCTTTATAGGGTTTTCAGTACTAATTAAACACTGATCTTGATTTAGATGTTAATGGCAAAATCAGTCATACAAAAATGTTTAACATGGAATATTGACTTTTATCATCACAAATAACTTTATATTACAAGAATAAACTGCCTCTAATTAAAAATTATAGATTCTAAGTTTGTTGATGGGAATAGTATTGTCTTTTCAGTTTGTTGTGAATTGTTTAACCTCATTTGTTCAACATGCATTGACCTCTTGTGAACCTAAGCGGGAGAGACAGTTCTGCAATTGTTTTCCTGTTGACCACATGAGACCAGCTTTAGTTAAATAGCTCTTTATTGATTTGGTTTGAAGACAATAATTCAATTGAATGCTATAATTCCTGATGGTAGTAATAATCAAAGTGTCAAATCACTGTTAGACAAGCATATGTTTTTACAGTGAAATCAAGTTTCAGCTGTCTTAAAGCATATGTGTTTACAGTGGAATCAAGTTTCAGCTGTCTTAACCTGTTACTTACTGACATTCAAATCTAGCAACAAGTTGTATTTTGAGTTGGTATGTGATTATCAGTGATAATATTAGGATTAGAATTTTTGCTTGAGTTACTGATGAACATCTGCTGCATTGCATCGGCAGGGATGTTGATTATTAAATTAAAGTGTTAAAGAATCGATAGGTTTTTGTTTCTCCAGATATAAATTGATGATTTACTTTAAAAGAAAATTCCACCAATTACCTGTTTATCTTTGTTGAACTGAACACAGAGCTCAGGGAAATGCAATATGTCGTAATTAAAAGCAGTACTGTGGATAAAGTTCAACAACAAAAATAGAAAGGAAAATTGTAGATTATAAAGATATTTGTCTTAAAAATGGATGAAAAGATTTGAGTTCTAGTCAATGATTATGTATAACTTGTCTGGAGGCTAGTGGTAATCACTGTGTATCTAATGTGGGCATATTATTACTTCCGATCATTTTCTACATGTATCAACTTCTTAGTGACTTGTGAGACTTGACAGTGGGTTGGAGATGGATAATCTTATTATTGTTTTATGAGAAGCTATTAGACGCTGTAAGGATTGGCATTATTTGTAAAATTCAATTCTCTTCTGAATGTAGCAACCTCAATCGTTACAAGTTATTGCTTGTAGGACGTAATTTTAATAAGTAAAAAGTGAATGGATTAATGGAGAGTTATAGTGATGTTAATTAAGTAAAGCATAGTTCTTTTTACTGCCTGTTGAGATCTAACAGAAAACATACTGTAGTATTATTATAAACACTATATAAAAAGATCTTTTGAAGTCAGCATCCAACAGGAAAAGGCAGAAAATTATTGGCATATGATCAATTTTCATAGAAATTTTCTGGTGATTTTTCTGTTGAAAAGTATATCGTAATCAAACAATCGTGTGCAGTGGGATATATATTGGTTTATCTTCTTCTTACTTAATGGATGTTACTTGTAATTGCTACAATTTCTCAATTAATTTGGAAGATTTTGAATTTTAAATCAATCTTATAGCAACCTTAAAAATGAAATTACTCAAGTAAAAAGGATGAAATATTCATTGCAGCCTTGGGAATAATTACAAAGATCATAAGAATTGATTGTTCAAATATCACTTGTTTTGATATTATGTGAAGGAGTTCCCTTACAGAAAAATAAGGCTTCTTGCAAATATTTGCGGCAATGTTGCTGCAAATAGTTGCGGCAATATTGCTGCAAATATTCATTTTTCGTATGCAAATTAGTTTTCTTGCAAACAGTTGCTGCAACATTGCCGCAACAATTTGCGGCAATATTGCTGCAAATGTTTGCAGGAAAATCAGTAGCTGTGATTGTTGCAGCAATATTGCGGCAAGTTCATTAGCTGCAATGTTGCAGCAATATTGCAGGAAAATTAATTTCTTGCAATATTGCGGCAACATTGCAGCAAATCTTTCAACAATTCAGGTGTAAAATTTGGAATTAAAAACTAAACATTTAAAAATTTATGATTTAATAATAAAAAAAATAAATGTCTCTGTCCTCTATAGGTTGAAAATGGTCTCTGTCCTCTATAGGTTGTCGTGTTACATCTGTGTAGCTTTTAGTTCTGTTTCTCTGTAAGTCTCACTGTCCTTAAAGTTGAATTTTCTGATTTCAAAAATACTGCAAAATAAAAGTTGAAGAATTTTAATTAGTAGACATAAAAAAAATAACTAAAATTATAAAGATATACAGATATAAGTTACTACTATATAATTAAATTTTGGATGTAACGTGTCTTCTGATTGGCTGACATTATTTTGTTATCAGCCCATATACATAATTTAGTCATGTGAACGTGATGTCATCAACATTTTTTCATAGTTTTTTACGGTTTAAAATGGAATTTAGAATTAAATTATAAGAAATGACTGTAATATTTTTTCTGTCTATTCAAAATAACATAAAAAATTTGGTGCTCACTGTTACATGACTTGCTATGCATGAATTTGTTTCACTTAAAGGGTCAATGTCTAAAAGTGATTAAGTCCTTCTAGAAATTGCATATAACTATAGAATACATTTAACCTCATGCCAGTACTAGGTTGTTATTGTTTTTTTGAATATTTGTTTTTCATTGAACTATAACATAATTGGTCTTGTCTATTCTTTAAAATGTAAATTTTTGTGATAAGTTGTGTATCTATATATATGAAAGCTATATATTGTTGCCATTTGTTGACAAACCTCTTATTGGCAGTTAAATCACAGATCTCTAATTTAATACCAAACTGCTTTTATTGGAAGATTTCTTGTTTCAATTTAAGTAATGTTATATCTAAAACATACAGTAATAAAAAGATTAAAAAAAATATCTCCTGTCTTACACAATTTTGATAATATTCATGTGCATAAATCTATTGTCTAATACTTTTGCCAACTCTTATTAAATTAAGAAGACTCTTTATTTATCACTATTTGAACTGTTAAAGAGCATGCACTTATTCAAAATGGTGGACATTCAACTCCATTGTACTTACCAAAAGATGTTGTCCAAATTGTGTGTAAACACCAATCTTCCTGAATCCAAGAGTCATGTCAACTGAAGGCTATCATCTGCACTACCCAGTGTCAATAGAATCAATTGGAACTTTTGGATCTAACATGTCTAAATCCATTGTGAAATTCATATTACTTTGTTCCTGATAGAAGACATCTTTGTTTGTTGTATGCATGCTCATGTCCAGTTCAAATTTTGAATATATGTTGATCAAGGTTGCTTAGGGTATTGTTTCAATGTGATCCCTTTAAAATTTGCCCATAATTATAAATATCAACTGCCTAAATCTTGAATATTTGTTATTTATTATAATAAAAAAATAATTATAAATACATTTTTTCTATCTTTGGTTTTATAAGTTATAATGGAAATATATACAAAGAAGAAATGCTCTGCCCTTAATTTGGCCTCAAACTCTGTGTACATTAATTTGTGGTACTTCCTGTCTTTACAACTACACAGAGATAAATGAAAACCAGATGTGCATGGCACATTACATTTCTATCACATGACCAGCTCATATTACTAATTGAGATGAGAAAGATAATTTGTGTATAAATAATTTTAAAATAATGATACTAGAAATTAAACTGCAGGTGAGGCTAAATTCATTTGATGGAAAATATTAGAATTAAAAATATTGTTTATAGAAAAATGTCACAAAAAAGTGACAAAAAGGCATAATAATACATATAGAACAAAAATTATTATGACTCAATTATCATGATTATTTAGATTAAATTTGTTGAAATAAATACCAAAGTATTCTTTCCTTACAAAATATCATATAATTGTGATAAACGTGCAGTTCAGGAATTCTTTATAAGCATTAATTGTTATTTGAAGATTATTTCAAATAAAATATTCAAATATCCAGATATATCTGAGTAAAATAAAGTATGACCTTAACAAATTTAGATAATTTGAAGTAATTCCATAACAGAATGTTCAAAGAAACCATATGTTGTGTATTATTTGAACCTAAAATCTTAAAAAAAAGTCATATGTAATATTTTAAAATGCTTGAAATATTGGTGCATTACTACATGTCTGACATTATTAAAGAAGCTTTTCTTGCAAAGTTGTTGCAAATAGTCATTCCTTAAATAATAAAAGTAAAGGTTCCTGCAACTTTCTGGCAAACAAATTCTTTCTTGCAACATTGCAGCAAACTTGCTGCAATTTTCTTGCAAACAAATTTTGTTGCAGTAACATTGCGGGAATATTGCAGGTAGCTGCAATAACCTGCAACTTTCTTGCAAACACTTCTTGCAAACAAATTTGTTTGCCGCAATATTGCCGCTATATTGTTGCAATATTGCAGCAAACTTTTCATTTCTGTAAGGGTTATATTTTAAAATTCAAGATGAAATATTTGTTTATTCCAAAAGCTTCCGATCTTTTACTGTGACTTTAGTTACTAATTACCGTGTACTAAGTAGTTCAGAAAGGTCAACATGGCAAGTTTTTTAGCCGAGATATTTTCCTTGCCATGTTGTCCGTTTATTAAGTTACTTGGATATTTTAAATGCGACAGGAAGCATGACGACAGGTGAGACAATCTCTCTCATTTTTGGGTAAAGATACTGCTACTCTGTTGATATCTGGAACACACTGGGGATCCCGAACTGAAATGAGGGTGGGGTGGGGGTGGGGGAATCGGAATTCTGAGTTACAATTACATGACAACACAAATGTTGAGAAAGTAAAATATGGATCCTAATCCCTCTGTGTAAAACAAATTCAGTTCTTACTTACCCTATGATAAGATAAGATAAGATAAGAATTTTATTAATCTAATCAAGAACCCATAAAGGGCATCATTTTACAACACAATATGAATATCCTATGTTTGCAGTCTTGTGTACCAGTAATTTCTCTTCAGGATTTGGACCCCTTTGGGGATTTAGGATTGGGATACTTGGGGACTGGGGTGTAGAAAGTATGAGTGTAATTGAAAATTAGGATATGTTGTTTATTTGAAGCATTGTTATACATTCTGTTTTGTAAATCATGTTTCTCTCTATGGATGTCCTAAACAGACCCTTTCAATCTATTATACACCTTTCATTATGGATGTCCTAAACAGACCCTTTCAATCTATTATGCACCTTTCATGTAATTGTTATTTTGTTTTGCAGTGATGGTGGATTCCTCTCACATAATGCAACCAAAGATACATATCCACAACCCATACCCACAAAGAAAGTCATCTTCCCAGCCAACGGTTCCGCAACGAAAGATGTGCCGAACCATACAGAAAACGATCTTCCTACGTACAATGATTACGTGGTGAGTACATTTATTATAACACTGAGTACACTTGTGATTATTGTTGAGTACACCTGTGGGTAGGCAGAAAAATTTAGCCATTACCTAGATAGATATGAGATGGTTAAATCTAGGTTTCCCAGTCAGAGACAGGTTATTTAACAAAGATAGCCAGACATGTCTAAATTAAAGTCATCTTAACATAAAAGTGACAGACAAACTGGTATCAGATACTTTGATATGAAATATTAAACTACACTGAAAACAGATTATTATTCAATGAATGGGTTGATTGAAGTTAATCAACATGTTGTATTCACTCTTTGACAGCAAATTTACCTTATTTACATTGGTCTCCACGGTATAATATTGAAATAAGAGAAAAAACACTGGGTTCTCTCAAAGATTTCCCAATTAAAATATAACAGGAAGAAAAGAAATAATACCTGTCTCATAGAAAATGTTCTAGTTAATGAATGCCATCATAAATTCCCATTACCTTAGACTTTAATAAGAGATTGTTACAACCTCAAAAGACTGTAAAAAGGGAGATAACTCTAGTTTAAATAGAATTAATTAAAGAATTGACAAACAGTTATTGAAATATTGATCCACAACTAACAAGAATGTGGGTGGATACATTTAAAAATAACCAAAAGAAATTACACATGGCAATCTGTAATAATTTGCAGACAGCTAGTTGGAACTATTCCTGAGTAAATTTTATGTATTAAATTATTGTAAAAAGGTTATAATGTTTACATATTTTTTTCATAGTACTTTAAACATGTTGAAAGTTGAGAAAATAGGAACACTGAAAAAAATATGATATAAAAAAACAAGTGAATAACCACCCTTCAAAATAGTATAATTACTATAAAATAGAGACACAGTGAATATTAATTTGTTTCCATTGATTTTATTTAGGATTTTCCCTTTTTAAACTAATTTCCGTAATACTCCCTCCTCTGATTTCTCATTCAGTCAGCAAGCCAACTATTTAGAATAACCAGAAATGAACTTAAAATAGTTCTTGAATGGTAGGCAGTTATCAAAGCTTTAATCACTTTAAAGAAGAAAAAGAACTTGATGAAAAGCAGTGACAGTTAATTGTTTGTGGCCTCCATTCATGTTATAAATGTGTAAGAATTTGACCTCCACCTGGTCTAGACAAACCAATTACAAATGTGTATTTTTATTATCTGATCTGTCAACAAGATTATATCCTCAATTCATAAATGAAATAATTAATGGGGCCAGTAAACAAAAATAATGCACATCATTTATATAGAATTATACAATTCTGGTAGACTCTGCTAAAAGCCAAGTAATTTCTGCTAAATTCTATCTCCCCAACAGTATATGTTGGTAGACCTTTTGTTTGTGTTATTTATATATATGTGTGTGTATAAAGTCAGAAAGAATAAATCTTGACAGAATTACTGAAGTTTTTTTTTCATGGTTGCAATATTCCTATCTTCTCTTTTGAGCAACTCCAATCTCCCTTTCGAGAACTTTATTTCCAGAATAATGACTTAGATGTCCTGCTTTTTAGCTCACCTGTCCCGAAGGGACAAGTGAGCTTATGCCATCACTTGGCGTCCGTCGTCGTCTGTCGTCTGTCGTCATAAACTATTTCAAGAATCTTCTCCTATGAAACTACTGGGCCAAATACTTTCAAACTTTAAATGAATGTTCCTTAGGGTATCTAATTTATAAATTGTATCCGAAGTTTTGATCTATCAACAAACATGGTCGCCATTGCTAAAAATAGAACATAGGGGTCAAATGCAGTTTTTGGCTTATAACTCAAAAACCAAAGCATTTAGAGCAAATCTGACATGGGGTAATATTGTTTATCAGGTCAAGATCTATCTGCCCTGAAATTTTCAGATGAATCAGACAACCCGTTGTTGGGTTGCTGCCCCTGAATTGGTAATTTTAAGGAAATTTTGCTGTTTTTGGTTATTATCTTGAATATTATTATAGATAGAGATAAACTGTAAACAGGAATAATGTTCAGCAAAGTAAGATTTACAAATAAGTCAACATGACGGAAATGGTCAGTTGACCCCTTTAGGAGTTATTGCCCTTTATAGTCAATTTTTAACCATTTTTCGTAAATCTTAGTAATCTTTTACAAAAATCTTCTCCTCTGAAACTACTGGGCCAAATACTTCCAAACTTTAATTGAATGTTCCTTAGGGTATTTAGTTTGTAAATTGTATCCGAAGTTATGATCTATCAACAAACATGGTCGCCATTGCTAAAAATAGAACATAGGGGTAAAATGCAGTTTTTGGCTTATAACTCAAAAACCAAAGCATTTAGAGCAAATCTGACTTGGGTAATATTGTTTATCAGGTCAAGATCTATCTGCCCTGAAATTTTCAGATGAATCAGACAACCTGTTGTTGGGTTGCTGCCCCTGAATTGGTAATTTTAAGGAAATTTTGCTGTTTTTGGTTATTATCTTGAATATTATTATAGATAGAGATAAACTGTAAACAGGAATAATGTTCAGCAAAGTAAGATTTACAAATAAGTCAACATGACGGAAATGGTCAGTTGACCCCTTTAGGAGTTATTGCCCTTTATAGTCAATTTTTAACCATTTTTCGTAAATCTTAGTAATCTTTTACAAAAATCTTCTCCTCTGAAACTACTGGGCCAAATACTTCCAAACTTTAACTGAATGTTCCTTAGGGTATCTAGTTTGTAAATTGTATCCGAAGTTATGATCTATCAACAAACATGGTCGCCATTGCTAAAAATAGAACATAGGGGTCAAATGCAGTTTTTGGCTTATAACTCAAAAACCAAAGCATTTAGAGCAAATCTGACTTGGGTAATATTGTTTATCAGGTCAATTTCTATCTGCCCTGAAATTTTCAGATGAATCAGACAACCTGTTGTTGGGTTGCTGCCCCTGAATTGATAATTTTAAGGAAATTTTGCTGTTTTTGTTTATTATCTTGAATATAATTATAGATAGAAATAAACTGTAAACAGCAATAATGTTCAGCAAAGTAAGATCTTCAATTAAGTCAATTTGACCAAAATTGTCAATTGACCCCTTAAGGAGTTATTGCCCTTTAAAGACTTTTTTCACAATTTGTTCATCATGTTAAAAAATCTTCTCCTTTGAAACTGCTGTATCAATTTCAGCCAAACTTAAATGAGTTTCAGAGTATCTAGTATAAATTTTATATTTTATTTCCTTGTATGTCAAGAAACATAGCTCCTATGGCTAAAATAGAACATAGGAGAAAATGATTATTTTTTTGGCTTTTGAAGAAAATAGGACGATCCAAAAAACATTTAAATAAATTGAAAAGCCAAAATAATCATTGATGAGAGATTTAACCAAAAGAATTAAGGTGAGCGATTCAGGCTCTTGAGAGCCTCTTGTTTCTTTGTTTAAGAGCTTCTGTATTTTTACCTTAAGCTTGCTGGAAGTCATGGGTTCAATTCCCTGCTTGTAGTTAACTCGAATAATTCAAGCCCTTACCGTCTCTGATTCTCTCCACCTTTCCAGTTAATGTAGTGATCGATAGGGAGCTTAATATAACAACTGCATTAATTGGGTTAGCTTGTAGTCTTTTAATTCTGGAAGTCATGGGTTCAATCCCCTGCTGGTTCTGTATTTAATTCTGGAAGTCATAGGTTCAATCCCCTGCTGGTTCTGTATTTAATTCTGGAAGTCATGGGTTCAATCCCCTGCTGGTTCTGTATTTAATTCTTTAAGTCATAGGTTCAATCCCCTGCTGGTTCTGTATTTAATTCTGGAAGGCATGGGTTCAATCCCCTGCTGGTTCTGTATTTAATTCTGGAAGTCATGGGTTCAATCGCCTGCTGGTTCTGTATTTAATTCTGGAAGTCATGGGTTCAATCCCCTGCTGGTTCTGTATTTGATTCTACAATATTTGTATTTGCTCTTTGCTGAAATGCAAGAATCATTTACCAGAAAAGCAGACTGCACCAAAATCTTTTCCAACAATTATTTCCAAGACCAATACTTTAACATTTGTATTATAAGTCTAAACAAAGTTTTTATCAAAACTTGCTAGTCCCAATAAAATTTTACTGGTCTGGGGCATCAGACTCTTCAGTGTGAACTTGCCTGTCAAAGTTCAAGGTCATTTTCTTGGTTACTTTTAATGCTGGGTATATTGTATGTTTGTTTGAGTTAACAACAACAATTGTTCCCCTGTTGATAAAATTTCTCTGATAATATTGCACATTACAGGTAATGTACTTTGAAATTCAACCTGTTTAAAGTTTCATAGAAAGTAGTTAAATGGTTCATGATTTAAGAAATATTATGATGTTAAGTGCAGTTCAGAATGACTAATTGCTTCAAATTATAGACATCAAAATGGGTTAATTATGCAGGAATTTAAATGTGATTTTTTGGGGTTATTTTTTCAAAAAAGTCTTCATTACTAATTTATGCTATAGATCATATTGAGAATAAAAACGGTAATTCACCATGCATGTTAGCTATCCATCAAACAGGAAATATTTTAATTTAAAATGCCAAAAAAGTATCAATGCACTTAAATTTACTTGGAGGCTTGAAAACTGAATACTGTATTTATACAGCCTACTATTTAGTATCACACAAGACCATAACTTTCAAAATCTTTTTGCTGAACATGCCATTTCAAAAATATAATGAGTTTTATTTTCAAAAGTTTGTAAATTGGTTACTTTAAAGGGTACCAGCTATAGTCGGACAATAATATTTGGTATGCAGTTGTATTAGCATTAGCACAAATTGTTTCCATGGAAATTATTTGGCCCTGTCTGAAATCATGGTTTATTGTGTTTCAAACTTTTGCATAGTTTTGAAGTTAAAGTTAACGATTAGGTTAGTTTTGTTTGCAATTGTTTAAGCATAGGCTGCATAGGCATTTCTCCTTTCCATAGAGATGATATGCCCTTCAGCCTCAGTCATTCAACTGTTTTTAAACTTTTGCTTAGTTTACATGCAATATTTTTGTAGAAATTTTAATTTAATTTTGATTATACTATCAAAAACAGCATACAGGCAAGACATATCTCTGTGTCAACAGTATTTACAAGCAAACTAACTCTGATTTGAAAAGTGTGTCACTTTTCACCTACAGCAGAATATAAAAGTAAAAGCTCTTGGCCATTGTTACTCCATTGAAACAAACAACATTCTTTCAATACAGTACCAACCATGAATTATCTTATACTACAAATTTCTCCTAACTTATATTTTGTCATAATTAATCTATATAAACCACATATAGGACATTGTTTCTCGTTGACTAGTAGCATGATTTAATATCTTTATTTACAACACCTTATATGGTTTTATACTGCAACCAAACAGTCAAATCATGGGATATAAACATGGTGATCTGTATCATCATATAAACTTAATGATAAATAAAATGGATGTTAAACCCCAAATAATCCAGGGATATTAACATTCTCTCTCAAACTTAATGATGAGTAAAATAGATGTTAAACCATAGAAAATCCAAGGATATTAACATTCTCTACTGTACTTTTTACACCTTTATAAGGTTAACATGACTTATACATGAATATTTCCATATTTGAATGCATGTTCCACATAAATTAAGTTATTCCTAATGGGCGTCTAAAGTATATCATAGTGTCAGGCTGCCAAAGTATAGTCACAAGGGGGAGATAAACTATGCTTTTAAAATATGAAGCAAAAGTCCTTAGGAGTCATGCTTTAAAAGTCAAGCTGCTATGATTAGGCAAAGAATAGTACATCCATCGTACTGAAGAAAATAAGTATCCTAACAAATTACCAAATTTCAAGGTAAACTGAAAAAGGGGGAAGTACATAAACTAAGGCAACAGTAGTATGATTACCACTGTTCAAAAGTCATAAATCAATAGAGAGAAAATAAATATGGGTAGCAAAGTAAAACTGAGGGAAACACATCAACTATAAGAGGAAAACAACAGAACAACAGAAACACTGATTTAGTGCAACAAAACAAACTCCAACATAAATACCGGGTAGATAGAAACGTACTATTTGAATAACAACTGCTACATTATATACCTGACATTTAACCTTACGAAATCAAACACTATGCTTTTATCAACCAATGGAATGAGTAATTATGCTGAAGAAAGTGGAACAATCACATGAAGTTCAGCTATCACCACGAAACCTAAGTCATGCCTACTTGCATGAATTCCTAAAAGACTGAATCACATAAAAACCAAAAGGGAAACAAAGCTATCTCAGATAAAGCTTAAAGGAAAGCTTTCACAGAAAAGGCAAAGGGAAACAAGCTATCACGGATAATGCTAAAAGAAAAGCTATCACAGAAAAAAACAAATGGAAATAAGCTTTCACAGATAAAGCTAAAAGGAAAGCTATCACATAAAAACCAAAAGGGAAACAAAGCTATCTCAGATAAAGCTAAAGGGAAAGCTATCACAGAAAAAAACAAATGGAAATAAGCTATCACAATTTTACCGAAAAAAGCGAAACTATCCAAATAAAGCTGCAAGAAATCATAGGCAATCACAATGAAGTCTCATGTAGTCAAGTTATCACAGAAATGCCACTGAAATGCAAGTTGTCTCAAATTTCCCAAAGAAAGTCAATCAAACAATAAAGTCACAGGGAATCAAGCAGTCACAGAAAAACCAACAGGAAACAAGCTATCACAGATGAAGCTAAAAGGAAAGCTATCACAGAAAAGCCAAATGGAAATAAGCTATATCAGATAAAGCTAAAAGGAAAGCTATCACAGAAATAAAACAAATGGAAATAAGCTTTCACAGATAAAACTAAAAGGAAAGCTATCACATATAAACCAAAAGGTAAACAAAGCTATCTCAGACAAAGCTAAATGGAAAGCTATCACATTAAAGGCAAAGGAAAACTAGCTATCTCAGATAAAGCTAAAAGAAAAGCTATCACAGAAAAAAACCAAATGGAAATAAGTTATGACAATTTTACCAAATAAAGTGAAGCTATCCAAATAAAGCTACAAAGAGAAACATCATCACAGAAAAGACCCAATGAATCAAGCTATCACAAGAAAGACTCAGATAAGTCAAGTATTATATCACAGAAAAGTTACAGCAACAAACTTTGTAAAGATTTCACAATGAACTCTTGTTAAAAAAAGATGTACTTTAGTAGCTAAAGTTTTGTGGACTTATAAAATAATGATTGATGTTGTTAAAATTGAGTTGACAAAAGCCATCTCAATCATTATCTACAGTTTGTTTGATAGTTATAATTATGACCCATAATCACTTAAGGGGGGGCTACAATTTCTGATCAATTCTGTGAATGGTTCTGATTAAAAGGTTATAAAGATCAATTTAGTAAGGCGATAAGATGAGGAAATTTGACCATTTTCAGAATGATTTCATGGTAATTACTGGGTTTGTAACATTGATTTTAGGTTAAGTTTTTCATTTAATCAATATTGGCCATTAAATTGAGGACATTGGTGATAGAGTCATCAGACTTAATTGACAATTTTTGTGACTAAGGTAAAATGACCATCATCCATATTGACTAACATATCCCAATGATCATTTAGTTGGAAAATTGATCCATTAAAAAAACTTTATACCAGTTTTACTGTTAGTTTTATACGGAATTCTGATGCAAGTGAATAGTATGGTCATAAAACTTGGTAACATATTGGTCTCTTTTATATGTACAATCTTAAGGAGTTGGGGAGGAGTCAAGTCCACATTTTATTTTTTGATGCATATTTTTCTTTGTAACAGCTGGAACTTTTGGCGGGGGAATTTATTGGAATTTACAAATGTTGATTTTTATATGTATATTTAACTGTACAAATATTATAAAATTGCTTAACTGCCGAACAGATGTTATTATGATAGTTTTATTTTAAAACTAAGAGAAATTAAAAAAATAAGAGATGCTGGTTAAAAAAAACTGCTGATTCTAACAAACAAGTCAGTGGCACCATCTTCAGTCCTTGATTAAAAGTAACAGATGGGCTGACAAAATGGTGAGCATCTCTCTGAGAGAAACTGTTCTGAGTGATCTATATGGACATAAAGGGCAGATGTTGTATAAGATTGTCAATTTGTATTGATTTCATATGATTGTTGATTTACATGATTTTATACAAATTTGAGAAAAATATTAAAATGCTGTTATTAACCTGAAATACATGAAATGAATTTCATCATTGAAAGAAGTGATTATCTTTGTAAATATCTGAGAAGGAAATGATGAACAGGTAAAAAATAGATGAAAGGAAATACACCTGGTGAAGTGTAATCAGAGGTTGAATGGTAATCACTTTCAGGGTTAATTGGGAGTTATAACATGGTTTGATGTGTAAGATATAGGATAGTACTGATAGCCCACAATATACACTCAATTCTAAGTATTGACCTGACGGAGTATGATCAAGGCTGCTAGGATTCAATTCTAATGTGCTGACATCACGGAGTACTATCAAGGCTGCATTGGGCTTTAATTCTTAAGTACTGACATCACAGAGTACAATCAAGGCTGCCAGGCCTGCATTTTTCACAATTTTGGATGATGCAGTTTTCCTGATCCTTGTAACAGATTTCCTGCCTTTAAGGGGAATAAGTATTAATTACTGCATTGTTTACCTGAAGTGGAAAAGTGATCAGCATTACAACTAATCATTCCCAGCTTCAGGGATACACATTTTATGTTTTATTTGGCTATTGTGACAGAATCATAACCTGCAACATGTACAAATATATCGTTGACAAATGATATCAAGTTATAGCAGATGAACATCTGGAATCCAAACGAACTATCCTCTCCTCAAACTAGATATCGTCAGGAGACAAAGATCATGATAGCTATCGTCAGGAAACAAACTTCATGATAAAGTTGTTCCAGCAACTACTGACTGGAGAAAGAATTTCTACCCTGTGTCCTACAGAATATTATATGTACTGGGTTGACTTGGGCCACCTGGAGTGTGGGTTTGGTGATATACAGGTTAAATGTTGGGAATGTATAGTAGTACTGACTGATCCACTACATGTATTAGAAAGTAGGTTACTGACAGGGATAACTGATGCCAGGAATGACCATATGTGTGCAGTATAATTTATTATTGGATGTGTTTATTAGTACATTATATAAATTCCATATAGTACACTCAGACTTGTATTTCCTACATGTTATGATGTGGTGTAACAGTATGGATGTTTGAGATAACAGATTAAGATTGAGGATTATTACTAACCTGTGGAGACTGAAAATAACAGATTAAGAGGATTATAAAAACCTGGGGAGACTGGAGATTAATTTACCTGAAATGAACCTTTAACATTGTTGACCTCAGATGACCAGATAAATTTAGATAACAACCCAGATTTTATGATCTTTTAAAACTATAATCTATTTCCACTGTTGGAAGTCTTTTCAAAGGATTTTTTTCAGAATAAACATCTTGCAATGTAATGTAGACACTGTTCAAGTAGATTTAAAAAAAGTAAAAATCCAACATTTGATTAAGATTTTGTCTGTAGGCATATTAAAGATTTATATTCAACAATGTTGAAGGATATAAAACTTTTTTTTCAAGTATTTACATTATGTATTGAATAAAAAAGCTGGTGAATAGAATTTTCAAATATCACTTAATAAAGTGAGTTTGCTCTCAGCCTATAGACATTTAAATTTGAACAAAATAGGAATTGAATGAAAAGAAATAGCGATTAGATTTGTACACTAGTCTGCATTATCAGCAGGACTGTTACATCATTGAAAAGATATCTAGTAATACGAGCCAAAATAAAATACCAGTGGTTTTTAGTATCAATCTTAAGTTTTGCTATCAAGGATCGGAAAATAAATATTGGCTGAGAATTTAATAGTGATTCACTTGTGCAGGATGATAAATGTTTAACAGGTAGAAATGTTGTATAAAGTGTGAGTGAAGTTTTTTGGTATTTAAACACTATGTAAATTCAGTGTGTGTATGTCGTGAACGGAATTTTATATTACCCATCCTTTAGTGTTATGTTTTGTTCGACAGTTGACAATTAAGTTGGAATTTATTCATATTAATTTATTCGGAGATGTAATATGGTGTGTAGTGCGACAAAAGACTCGTCTCTCATGTGTCATGATATATCTTCTGAGATAAGGCGGGAGACTGTATCCTATCTAGACCAAGATGAAATGAAAAGTGTCAGATTCCGTCTTAGGGCTAATTCCCATGATCCTTCTTTGTCAGATGACATGTGTACTACTTCTAGTCTGTCTCAAAATGAAATGGGAAAGATTGTTAGACCCAAAGAAAATAAACCTTTGAGTGAACGAGACATTGCACGGATTAAACGTAACAAAAGAATATCCCGGAGAAAGGATGTGTGTAAGTCTATGCCGATCTTCTTGGAGGATGATTCACCTGAGTCACTTGAAGACAGAATAAAGGCCATTGTTTTAGACACGTCTGCTAAACGATCCAAAGATGATGATGCACTTCTTCAGTCCACGGCCAACTTAGATGACGTTATTCAGGGTAGGATTTCACGTGGGTCTAATATCACGGATTCAGAAAAAATATATCATAAATTATGTCGCAGGACAAAATCTTTTATAGTCTCACCCAGTAAAGTGATTGAGGTGAAAACCAGACCAAATGAAAAGCTGGAAAGAAGTCGTAGTAGGAGTAGGTCTAGAAGTGTGGCAGACGACAAAGAAAATTCTAAACGATCTCAAACTTCTGGTGTAATAAAGGATTTAACAGGAAATTCTAAACGATCTCAAACTTCTGGTGTAACAAAGGATTTAACAGGAAATTCTAAACGATCTCAAACTTCTGGTGTCACTAAGGATTTAACAGGACATTTTACAGACAAACAGAGACATGATACCAAAGGTCAAATAACTTCTAAGGTTATAATACCTACTTATAAACAAAGACTATATACCAAAGATTATACCAAGGATGTTATACCAGAAAGTGCCAAATATACAGACGAACAGCCACACAATACCAAATATTGTAAAGCTTCTAAGGACGTTATACCAGAAAGTGCCAAATATACAGACCAAATTCCTCAAAATATTAAATATCGTAAAACTTCTAAGGATTTAGTAACAGTAAATGCCAAACATACAGACAAACAGCCACACAATATCAAATATTGTAAAGCTTCAAACGATGTAAAACCAGAAAGTGCCATATCAATTGACAGAAAGAGTCAAAATACCAACAATTTTTCTACTAAGTTATCTCAAATTGTAGAGTCAAAATTTTCTTTGACAAATCATCAGCCAATAAAAAATACCAAAGGAATTCAAGCTTCTGATCTCCCTGTAAAAGCTATTGTGAAGGGAAAGAGAATAAATGATGAAGAAAATAGTGCAAAAGAAAGAAGAACTAAGGAAACTGTGAAAACTGTTTCAAGGAAAGTGATAGACAAAAAGTCCAATGAAGATCAGTCGGTAGAATATGGTGACAAATTAGTTTTGCGGCAGTGTCAGATTGGTTCTTCTACTGTTTTTGGATTAGTACAAATTAGAGCTGATACGGTAAGCTTAAAGTCGATGTAACTTTTATTTTTCTGGTTCTACTTTATTTGGAATAGTACAACTTAATTCTGATAGGGTAAGCTTGTATCTATGTTACCTTTATTTTTCTGGGTTCTGATTATGACATACTAAGGCTAATGTTACTTGAACGTTTCTGCTTCTATTCTATTGTTTTTGGATGAGTCCTAATTTAGACTTGCATAGGAAAGTTTGATCCTTTATTCCTTATTTTTCTGGTTCTTCAGTGTTTGAATAAGTCCAAATTAAAGCCAAGAATATGGTAAGATAGGGTCCTTTGAACCTTATTTTTCTGGTTCTTCAGAGATTGTTCTATTTACTTGTGTATCATTATAGTAATGAAAAGAAACAAGAGTTGTCATACTGTCTGTTTTTAACAAGTAAATGTTATAAATGACAAAATGTGCTGCTTGATGCATCAGAAAGTTGAGATACAATGATAAATGTGAAAAAGGTATTAAACCTTTCACTTAACAATTTACTTCTGTTCAATTGGACCTGCATTTTAATAATTTTGTAATGTGCCTTCATGTGCCTTCATGTGCCTTGAAGTTATTTATTATATAAAGTTAGGGACATGTCTACAGTGGTAATATGTTTTGTTTAAATTAAGTTATATATAGGTGTAAAATGTACTTGTCTGTTTATAATTTATCTCCCTATATATGGTTGTTTAATAAGCCTATTTTACTGCTTTAAAATTATCTGTATCACTCGAAATACCTGGAATATTTCAGTAGTCCTGTATTTATTATGTAAATTTTAATTTTAGATAGGAGATTGGAATATTTTATAGCATATCAACCTATTGAAAACTGTGTACACAATTAAATGAAAAGAAATGAATTTATTTTGTTATGATCTTTAACCTGGCACGTAAAAAATATGTCTGTTAACATATAATAGATACATTAGGAATGTGACATGATGTTTGCATTTGCATAAATTTACCGAGTCAGTGGGGGTAATTTGTTATTTGCTTACAACTTAGATCAAACTTTAAATGGAGAATTTGTAAAGAGGCATGTATATTAACTTCCTCATGAAAGAGAAATTCAAATGTGACAGCTATTGTAATTAGAATACCGACATGTTTAAAATAAAATAGAAATATAAAAAAATTTTGAATTTGATATAATCACCAGGATGTTTGTTTAAATGATTCAGTTGTTCAAATTTCAGTAAATCCTGCTCCAGTATGAAGTTTCAGTAATGAATTTAAAAATAAAAAGTTTAAGTTAATGTCAAACTTGCAGACTTCCTTCTAATGATATGTATATCAAAAAACTACCACCAAATATCATAACTCCCACTTAAAATAAAACTAATTAATTCATACAGGTATTTTAATAGTGTATGCCATCAAACGAATATTATCATTATGTATTGTACTAATGTACTATAATATATAGGACCCTTTTTAAACTTGTTTTTGAAGAGAAAAATTAATGTTCCAATTAAACCAAACAGAAGCCACCTTAACTAAGTTTACAATTTTTTGTAAGTTTTCTTGCATGTCCTGTGCACCTGTGTGTTATATTCCCTGATCTTTAAACAGGTTTGGCTTTTTAAATATATGAGCAATTTTACACTTCACTTTTCAAGAAGTATTAGCTTCATGTGAACTTACTAAAAAGTACAAATTTTGGATTACACAGATATTTATTTTTGTATGGGAATTTTTCTTGACCTGGAGGATGAGGATTTTGTTGCTGTAGATTGTGACTGTTTTAACTATTTATATAAAGCTGAAAATTTCAAAAGGAAAAAACAAGAAATAGACCACACTTAGTATATACCTATGGTCTGAAGTCATGATGGCTGTCAGTTGTACTTTACCTCATTTTAATGGTTTAGTGACTTATCAAGGTCAATGTGAAGTGTTTACATGTTTTAGTGATAAAGTAGGTTTTTCACAATAGGTCAACTATAGCATCATTGTCAGTCTTGTCTAAAAGGTGTTTCTATAAAGCTTGACCTCATTTATCTGTGCTATGTTATGTGATGCCAATACATGTAGATTGACCTTGGTATAGAGTCTAGACATTGTTCAAAGGTTGATAAATGCATATTAGTTTTGATATCATAATCAACAATGAAGGCAAGACATTTCTGTGTGTCCACTGTTTTGTATTAATGTAGATTTGTTTTCTGTAAAAAAAATTTACCCCTATAATAAAATCTGGCTTATTTTATTTTATTTTATTTTTTAATTGGTTTGTCTTAAAATCTAACACATCAGCATATTTAATTACTTGAGAGTTGAAAACTTTTAGAAAACAGAATTTCAATTCATTCACCGAATAACAAAAAATCGTAGGTTTTGATGTATTTATAAGTATACATTTTTTCCGTATTAATGATCAGAAAAAGGATAGATTAACATCATGAAATGAGATAACATCGTGATAACATAATTCCAGGTAGATATTTGTATACACGTGTTACTAGCTTCAGGTAGATATTTGTATACACGTGTTACTAGCTTGATAACATAATTCCAGGTAGATATTTGTATACACGTGTTACTAGCTCCAGGTAGATATTTGTATACACGTGTTACTAGCTTGATAACATAATTCCAGGTAGATATTTGTATACACGTGTTACTAGCTTCATCGTGATAACATAATTCCAGGTAGATATTTGTATACACGTGTTACTAGCTTCAAGGAATTAAATAGGAGGGAAAACACATAATATTTACTACCTTATATCTTTATATAAACATTCCTATGAATTGTAAAAATGTTGACGTCAAAATATAGAAAAACCAGGGTGGATTTCATTTTCATTAAACATTTAATGAAAAACAGTAGTATAAGTAGTTGTAATTGAGTTCCTCCATAAAAATGTTGATCTGTCTTGTGACAAACTGGACAAATGAAAGCTATACTAGATTGGTAAGTGAAATCAATCTCCTATGAGGGGCTTAATATATGAATAGGTGGGTATAAGGGTTTCCTTATCTGCCTTTTATAGGAAACATATCTCACTCTGTGATGGAACTCATACTAGATTGGTACTTTTCATGTATTTATATACCTATACATCTCTGTATTTTTTAGAGCATTGATAACATTGAAATATATAAGAGCATTGCAGATAAACTGGCATGGCTAACATTGATTTAAAACATCTTTTTGATATTATCCAAATAGTTCTGTATTTATATGTAATATGTATTAAGAATTGAGATATGTTTTCACTTTAATTTACCTTACTGATGTTATTCATCCTAAGATTACATCTCTGTATTTTTGTTTTTAGCACAACAGCAACGGTTACCCTGAAGGACATGGTCTGGTTACCATCAGGATGATCCCAGATGAACAGGGCAGGTTCGGTTTCAATGTCAAGGTCAGTTTCAATGCCAAGGTCAATTTAGGGGTTAAAGCTACTTTAAAAATTCCTTGAATTTTTGGCTTCATTGTCAATATAAAAAAGAAGATGTGGTATGATTGCCAATGAGACAACTGTCCACAAGAGACCAAAATGACACAGACATTAACAACTATAGGTGAACGTACAGCCTTCAACAATGAGCAAAGCCCATACTGCATAGTCAGCTATAAAAGGCCCTGATATGACAATTTAAAACAATTCAAACCAGAAAACTAACGGCCTTATTTATATAAAAAAGAAATGAAGGAAGGCAATTTTATGAATTAATACTTTATTAATGTCATTTGCAGGAGAGGTTAATATTCAATTTCTTTGTACATAATGAAAGTAAGTGAAGAAATAAAGCTGGAATTAATAATATAGACAGATATATTGATTAAAATTTTGTTTTTCAGGGTGGGGCAGATCAGGGGATGCCAATCATTGTATCCAGGGTAGCACCAAATACACCTGCTGATTTAGCCATCCCTCGGTTAAACGAGGGAGACCAAGTTTTATATATAAATGGAAGAGATGTTTCACAACATACACATGAACAGGTACTACAATTAACCAGGAAAATGATTACCATTACTTATACCTTGTTAATAGTTAATAAGTATTGTTAATACTTAGGTTACTTATAAGTCTTATTTCATTAGACAAAATGTTTTACAACACAGACCAAAAAAATCATACCATTGGGCAGTATTTTTCAAACGATGCTGTTAAATATAATCCTCTGTGTTATGATGTTCTTTCCTCTGGTGATGTTGAACGTTCAGAATTCAGTTCTTCCACTTCATGCTAATGTGCTGACTAAAAAACAGCAGAATAGGATTGAGAATAGGATTGGCCTTTAAAAACAAGAAGACTTATTTATGCAAATTTGAGTTGGAAGAGAGATATTGTTGTAAATATGTAATCGAATATTTATAGGTTTAATAAATATTAATGACTTTCTGTTATTTGAGTACAAATATGTGTTTACTGTAAAAACAATATCTCCTACACTTTTGGTTAATTTTTTGTAGGTGGTCATGTTTATACGAGCCTCCCGAGAAACCCATTCAGGAGAATTAGTGCTAATAGTTCGCCCAAATGGTAAGTTTACTATGACAGTACATGTATATGTTAAACTTGAGAATAATCTCCCCCTTCTTGTGTCTTGGCTTATGTGTGTCATAAAATTTGTATGAAGTGTTTTGGGTTGTGCAAAGTTTTGTCTAGGGACTACTACAGTGATAGTGGGTAAGTATGATCTGGTAAGCTAAAATCACTATGACTTATACCAGCTTTCTGGTAAAATAATATATTTACACAGAATTAGAAGCATTTATAGTCATGAGTTTCATGAAAGAAAGAACCACATCATTCACAGATGTAGTAACCAGCTCTTAAAACTAAATTTTCAAAGAAGTTAGAGGTTTTCATCAAGTATGAACTGATATTGATTTTTTATGGTTTACTTTATTTGATAAAACTAATTTCATTATTCTATATATATAAAGCTACGCTGAAAGGATTCTTAAGGTTATTTAAAATTATTTTGCTATAAACTGAAATCCCTCAAGAGCCATTACATGTATATATTTGTTAAATTGATGTAACCGATGCAGCTATGGTTAGCTAACATTTAAATCCTAGAAAGGAATAGGTAAAGTTACTCTTCTCATTTCTGACCCAGAAAGAAATATTTATATTTTGATGTGTATCAATTTATCAACTGACTTTGACCGATGAATTGATTAAATTATAATGTACACGTATACATAACTGATCCTGGTTAGTTGTAAAGGTGTTGTACAACTCAATATCACAAATCAAATATTTATTTTATTATATTAAGAAATTAGAGTGAGCTTGTTTCTATATTCGGATGCCATGTTATAGCTAACTTAATACAGATGAAATATTAGATTTAAGGATTACATAACATTGAAATAAATCCAATTTTCTGATCACAGATCAATATTATATTTGTTCTAAGGGAATTGATTTGATAGTGGATATAGTTCTGTCTGTCACTCAATTCAAGAGGATGGTCACCATTTAGTGGATACATGGATACTTTAAATTTCATTCTTGATATCATTACAATATCACAATCCACATGGTCATAGATTGGTCATTACTTTATGAGTTTGATCCTGTTACCAACAAGTTACCTGATCAGGGTATACAGGTAACAACTGTGTAAGTTGCTTCATCAGCTGGATCCATGAGCTGAGCATCACAAGGAATTAATCTCTCTGTCACCATTGTGGAAGTATATGTTATAACATTTATGACTGATCAAAAATAATCGGTAGAACTTCAGATCTATCCTGATCAGACCTAATAATTAATTATGTTTATAAAGAAGTACTGGTATTGCCACTGCATGTGGATTATTGTGGCTATAATGGTTGTTGTATATTTCAGTAAGTATACTCAATCATTTAATTACCAGTGCTAGGTTAACTGGATGTGTATTTCAGTGATCATTTTCTAGTGAAAACTAATTTCTTATTCCTGTTAACTTAACTGTGTGGCCGAAGAGATCAGTTCATTAACTGTAATCTGAGGAATTGAGTACTTATCCCAGAGTTGCAGTTGCATTCGACTCCAAACTTTATTAACTAGGATTGTCAGTTTTCTTAGTTCTTTCCAGACAGTCTGGCTTCCTCCACCAATAAAAAGTGACAGCCATGAAATAGCAAATAGTGCCTGAAGTGGTGTTAAACACCAATCAAGTAATTTACTGAATGTAATGTATTTTAGTAATTGGATACCTACATTCCCCCCCAGTTCTTGTCTTATTCTTCTTAGCTAGTAATGTAGGTATGTTGGAAATGATATGTGATGGTTTATTGATAAAATTTATAGTTAACATATCAGGGGAACACAGTGAGATATTTCAGAACTATTAAACCATATAAACAATAAACTTTTATTTGGTTTTAAGAAAAGTTATAATTCCATTCATACAATGATCTCAGTATTTAAAAAAAGAAAATATCTGATGTGCTTGATAGAACTGTTAATTTATAAAAATGTCTTTTAAATATTTTAAATTATCATTTAACTCTTTTTCAACAATAAATCAGGAATATAAAATAAAAAGAAATGAATGTACTAGTTTACATGTACTTTTTTTCAAATTAACCTTGATTTAACTACCTGTTGAAGGCTAAGGAATTTAACCATGTGGTTTTATTGGGTCTTTGGTATGGAGACATAACAGGAAATGAGACTACATTGATCATACTGTACTGTGTTACTTTGTTTACATCAAAATAAGTTACACTCAGTGACCCCACTGGTCATGATACTTGTATGATTAAATATTTGATGTAGCTAATTATCTACCTGTAAATTTACCTGCAGACAGGAAGTATTCTCCTGTAATTATATCGCTGGCTCAGGCCTTTCTTATGATACAAATTGATACAGCATTAATCCATTCTGATAGATAAAATATTGCCATGAGTATTTTATGTAGGATTATTCCAAATATAACAGTATCTCAGGCTTAGATCATATTGACCAAGAATATGGTTTACGTACTGTTTTCACTCTCATTAGATAACTTAAGCTTAACTGGAAATGAAAAAAGTTTTGGTGGCAACTCCTCACATTTGTTCATTTTACAATCTCTAAAAAAGAAAGCATGCCCATGTAATAATACCCAGAAACCAAATAATGAACCATAAATATACTTTGTGTGGTAAATTTTGGTCACCAATGAAAGCATGCTTAGCTGATAAAAACCGTGAAGCATTTTAACTCAACGATAGCCCTGATGCGGTATATCTTACTCTTTAATATATCTGTGACTATATACTTTTTTTTGTGTTTTCAGTGTATGTTGGAGAGGAACAAGCTGACCAGGACCCTGATCTAGTATATATACCTGACTCTCATCAAATCACCGGTTCTTTAACAGGAGCAAATGCTTTAGAAAACTCACTCATGTTATTACAAGAAAGTTTAGAAAGTGGAGCTGCACTGGCACAGTTTGATGTAAGTTCAGATTTGTGAAGAAATCTGTAACATTTCAAAAAAAAAAAGAGTGACTAGTATAAATAAGATATAAAAAGGGGGGATAATATTCATGATACACTCAAAAAGAACTGCTGCAACAGAGTCGTGAGGAAAAACAATTGAAATCCACATTACACAGATTTAAGGTCACATGACAAATTTTGTGTGGCAGCTAACTAGCTACATGTTTTAGCCGTCTTAGATCTTGTGGTACCAGAATAGTTAACGTATAGATTGTATCGGATTCCAATTGTTACCTTTAGTCTTTTGTCTGGTGATTCATGCATAGCTGGAGATGCTTACCCTGTTGACACACTCCTTTTGATGTTCATGTCATTACCTGTTCTAAATAGATTGATAAGATTTTAACATTAGTAAACAACTGTTGCCTCTAGTTGTATAGCTTTTAAACTTCTATAATTTTAAATTTTTTTCACATTTATACTGCTGGAAAAGAATATATATGAAAAACAGAACCAAACAAGAATGTGTCCCAAGTACAGGGATGCCCCACTCGCACTATCATTTTCTATGTTCAGTGGACACTGAAATTGGGGTAAAAACTCTTAATTTGGCATTAAAATTAGAAAGATCATATCATAGGGAACCTGTGTACTACGTTTCAAGTGGATAGACTTCAACTTCATCAAAAACAACCTCGACCAAAAACTTTAACCTGAAGCGGGATGAACGGACGGACGAACCAATGGACCCACAGACCAGAAAACATAATGCCCCTCTACTATTGTAGGTGGGGGCATAAAAAAATAATAATATAAGTCTAAATTTTAATTGCTGCATTTAGAAATCTAAAAATGAAAATTAGAGATTACAGTTCACAATATTTCATTTTGTATTGTAGCAATTATACAGAAAGAAACCTGGAATGACAATGAATGCTGCCAGACTAGATGCCAATATTGCCAAGAATAGATACAGAGATATATCTCCATGTAGGTTTATTTACATACTTCTCTCCCTGTCATCTGACCTAATTTGTACATGTCATTATATATCACTACACTACCCCCTTCTATCAAATCAACTAAATATTTACATGGCAGTTTGTATCACTACACTCCTTCTCTTATCAACTCAACTCACAAAATAAGGAAACCAAATAGTCTGGTAAACAAACTCGCTTGAATTAATATATTCTTTCTATTGATGAAACTGCATTCAGTAGTTTTCAACACGGACTCTATCCCAGACCTGTTGTTATAAATCAAAGTTACCAGGCTTATAATTTAATATGCAATATGATCGTTTCGTCTACACAAGACTGATCAGTGATGCTCAGTTCAAAATATTATAAAGCCATACAAAGTTGAAGTTATAACCAATCTAAGGGTACATAAAAATGAGTAAGTTTATTTGCAGGTCTTAAAGTTTGATGAAAATTAAGAATTTGACCCTTGTTTTCAAATCTTGTCAATAAGACTGCCTAATGATCAACAATTTAAACATTGAAACATTTTGAATTGATAATGAGAAAGTGAATGTTGTTAATTTTGATGTTTTCCTTGCAGATGACCAAACTAGAGTCATATTAAAAGGACTGACGGACTATATTAATGCCAATTATGTAAATGTAAGTAGCAATCATTGTTTTATGATCTAGTACAGAAATTCTATGTTTACATAATTATTGTATCTTATTCCATATGCAGTTTAATTTTCTCCTCTATGGTAGTCATTAACACATTTACAAGTTTATTGCATATGGAGTCTCAGCCGCCTTTTTGATTAGAAGTATGCTTTCTTAGACAACAGGAGGTCAAGAGTCTGGGTCAAGCCAGGCTATAATTGGTATTTTCTTGTTCTTTGCAAAGCATGTGGCATATTGAAGTAAAAAAGGACTTGGAGTAACAAAAATGCATTTTAGAAGCAAACTAATTGTTATATTGTGAGCTAGTAGAATACTAATATATTCAATGATTTGGTCAGAAACAAAGTGGGGACAAATTCATATTCCAAACTTGTCCACATGATATCAACCATTCTTCTTATTTACAGTTTTTGACAAGAAAATTCTAACACCTGTGCAATGTCATCATTTATTGCAACAGTTTTGCCCCATAAACAAAAGTAAAAAATCATTTATAATTCATGAACACTTCAGTATAACTTATTATGATTACATGTATTTTAAAGGATATATTATTTTTTTTGAAAGAAACTTTATTACAAATTTACTTTGTATTTATAGATGGAAATCCCTGGTTCAGGAATTGTGAACCGTTACATCGCTGCTCAAGGACCTTTACCGGCTACATGTACAGATTTCTGGCAAATGGTGTGGGAACAACATACATCATTACTGGTCATGCTAACCATGAAAAATGAAAGAGGAAGGGTAAGCATTTTATTTTATTTTATCATTTTATTGACATTTTTAAAAAAGTTGAGCATTGCATTAATATCAGTACATATCAGTTTAACAAACATTTGAAGGTCATGGTCCAGTGTCTTTTCTGCTTGTGTTAGTTTGATAGGAACTACTTCCCACTAGTTCATGGTCCAACGATTCAATTAGTTAGAAACATTGCTGTCCATCTAATTGTCTTTTTCTGACTTTTATGCCGACATGCGAAACATATCTCTGTGTCAACAGTTTATTCTTCTTATTCTTTTTACATGAAAGAATACTGTTAATTCAGAAATTATTGCATGCATTTATTATTTTGAAAATGTCATTTTTGACTAAAACGCAATTTTAATTTTGTGATACTGAGAAATACATGTATCCTGTTTGAGTAATTCATAAAAAAAAAAATCAAAATGTGAGTTAAATTTATTGCAATTATGACCCTCTTGCATTTTATGCAATAATGAAATCATCGCATGATTTCTGAATATATAGTAACTATTTGTTGGTATTATATGTTGATGGCCATATTTATTTGTCCAACCTTATGACATGACGTATTGTTTTCTATTTCTTATTATTTTGCAGAACTGTTACAAATAAATTATAGAGCCTGATCATGTGACTGTTTCTATTTCTAGGTGAAGTGTCATCAGTACTGGCCTGACATGTTGATAAACGTATTTATTTGTTCACCCCCTATAACATATTGTTTTGTATTTCTAGGTGAAGTGTCATCAGTACTGGCCTGACATGTATGAAACGCTAGATTATGGGGCATTGCAAATCACATGTGTCAAGGAAGATGAATCAACGTCATTTGCTTTTAGAGAATTTAATTTAACAAATATAGAGGTATGGACAAAAGGGAAACTTTTTATTGATATTGTAATCAACATACAAAAATAAATGTATATCTATCTGAATATATGATATGACAAAAAAGTTTTGAGCAAAAAAAATGGAATAAAAATTAAACTTTTTAATAGAAAGGTGATCAATATCAAGATAAATTCTTTAAGTCGTCATCTTCAACATTTCCATGTACATATCAAAGTCATTTTAATTATTTTAATTAGATCATTTTCCTCAAACTATAACATATATAAAGTCTAAATATTATTGTTTATTATTTTTAGACCCGAGAAGAGAGACATATATCACACATGCAGTATATAGCTTGGCCAGATCATGGTGTGCCTGATGATCCAGGAGATTTCTTAGATTTTGTAATAAAAGTACGGGAAAGACGACAGGGCATGGTAGAACCAACAGTAGTCCATTGTAGGTAAGGATTGAAGCTGGAGGTACCAGATGAAACCTTACATTAAGGTGTTACCAATATAATACACACATCTTAAATTGGTTTTTTTTACAGAACATGGACATTTTCTGAATAGGAAAGCGTTTTCAAAATGCACAGACAAAAAGAGTATTTTTTTAAACATTTTTACAACTAAAAAATTGAAATAGAAAAAAAAATAGAAACAGTATAAGTATGTGGAAGGGTTAGAAAAAATACAGAAAAAGAACAATGCTCCAAGTCATTTATTGAATCTTTTCTAGATAGGAAACTTGTGTAGCAGAGCACTTGTATCAGGACTTTGAATATTCCTCAGTAATTGACCCGTAGTGTGGTAATCTCTAATCTAAACATGATGGTTCAGTCTCAACAGGTTTCATTCCAACCATTTTGAAAAATATGAAGATTTCTACAATTACGTATTAAAAGTTCAGTAAAGTTTAATCAATTTTATGTAAATTTTGTGTGTTTTCAGTGCTGGTATAGGAAGAACAGGTGTTTTAATTACCATGGAAACAGCTATGTGTTTAGTAGAAGCTAACCAACCTGTTTATCCATTGTCTATAGTACGCCAAATGAGAGACCAACGTGCTATGTTAATACAAACTGCTGTAAGTACTGTGGGCAAAACATTGTACCATTTTACACTACTTTCATAGTTAACAAACATTATCATTAATTTTTGTCAAATTTTGTTAGTTTATTCAAAAGGAAATGTTGTATGTTTGATTTTTAACTAGATTTTTGTGACAAAAATGTCGGTTATTGATTTGGGGATGTACGGCAGTCGGGCGGGCGGCAATCAAATGTTGTCCGTGCATTTACTCATGAACCTTTCAACCAAAGCTTTTAAAATTTTAATATGTTGTTACTGACAACAAAATGAAGGTCAAGTTCAATAATGACAATTTTGACTTTTACTGTTCAGGAATTATGGTTCTTGAAAGATTGAAAAATGGTGTTTCCAGTCGTGTCCGTGCATTTACGCATGAACTGTTTAACCAAAGCTTCCCAAATTTCAATATGTTGTTACTTATGACAAAATGGAGGTCAAGTTCAATAATGACGATTTTGACTTTTACCGTTCAGGAGTTATGGTTCTTGAAAGATTGAAAAATGACGTTTCCAGTCGTGTCCGTGCATTTACTTGTGAACTGTTCCACCAAAGCTTTTCAAATTTTAATATGTTGTTACTGATGACCAAATGGAGGTCAAATTCAATAATATTGATTTTGACTTTTACCGTTCAGGAGTTATGGTTCTTGAAAGATAAAAAAAATGGCATTTCCATTCATGTTGTTGCATTTACTCATGAACCATTCAACCTAAGCTTTTCAATTTTAATATGTTGGTACTGATGGCAAAATGGAGGTCAAATTTGATATTAACAATTTTCACTTTCACCGTTCATCAGTTGTGGTTCTTGTGATATTGCCAGGACACAAATAAATGTTAATAAATCCTGTTTGCTGTCGTTGTGACAGCCTCTTGTTTTGAATTTGATGTAATAGATTGTCCTGTAATGCAACCACTTTTTATTTGGTTATAATCTGAAATTATACTCTACACAATGAACAAGGTGATATATGTCAGTGACATATCAACCCAACAACACAAAATACCAAATGTTCGGTCATTTTTCTGTCACAAGACATATACTTTTAGAGGAATGATTCTTTTTAATGCTGAATGGTCACATAATTATGATTTATTGATTTATGTTTATTTTTTTTCTGTTTTCAGAGTCAATATAAATTTGTTTGTGAAGCAATTTTAAAAGTTTATCATGGTAAGTTAATGAAGTTTCTGTACTATTATTCATAGATTGTAAATATTGAAAATGGCTGTTATTATGTAGCCACTTGTTAAGAAATCACTTGCAACATACTCTAAGCTGGGCATAAAAGTAAAGGAATTTAGAAAGAATTATGAACCCTTCATATATAGATGAAAACAAACAAAGTTGATATGATGTCAAAGACCTGTGGCTAGACCATACCATGTGGGTAAAGGCTGCAAATCATATTTGGGACAGGTTAAAGTTTCTAATACCACAATTGTAAATTAATATGTCAGAATTTTGCCAAGGAAATTATATAGTATTTCTGACTTGTACAAAGTGAATGAGTAGATATTTCACAGTAATTACATCAATCAAATCTTTTGAGAACCAAACACAGATCAAGTTTGAATTGGATGGTGTTACTTCCACCGTTCTGGAGTTATAAAAATAAAAAGATGTGGTATTAAAGACTAGCAATCAGGCATTTCACCATATCCCAAATCACTTAGAAGAAAATAAGTAAGTTACAATACACCTTCACCAATGAGAAAAACTCATACAACCTAGTAAACTATAGAAGGCTCAAAAATAAAAAAGTAAATCAAGTCAAATGAGAAAATAACTGCCAGAATTATGTACAAAACAATTTACAAAAAGCAGATATGATATACAGCAACAAATGTCAATCACATGATATACAGCAACAAATGTCAAACACTATATGACAGACTCCTGACTTGCGACATGCACATATAGGATGTTGCATGGTTAAACATGTTTGCTGGCGTATAGTAAACTATAGAAGGCTCAAAAATAAAAAAGTAAATCAAGTCAAATGAGAAAATAACTGCCAGAATTATGTACAAAACAATTTACAAAAAGCAGATATGATATACAGCAACAAATGTCAATCACATGATATACAGCAACAAATGTCAAACACTATATGACAGACTCCTGACTTGCGACATGCACATATAGGATGTTGCATGGTTAAACATGTTTGCTGGCGCCAAATCCTCCTCCTCACCTGCGACAGTGGTGTAAATGACTTGAGCGTATTTATATGCTGAGACAAATGTGACACGTTCTTCCTTTTATTTTGATAATATTTTATAGAGCTGTATTGTTGAATTATTATTGTATAAAAATTTTCTACAACCAACTTTCAAAATTAGAAATTAATCAGTTAAAACAATATTTCAGGTTGCTTTGGCACTCTGAATTTTGCAAATGAACAATGTTATGAGCAAATGAACAATGGTTTGACAACAAAATGTTAAGTTTTACAGGACTCACAACTGCCTTTCATGAAATAATGTTGTTAAAGTGAGAAATAGAGATATTTGAACGTGAGAGGAAAATCTCTACCATGAGTCCAGTATTCAAAAGGAGAATTTTTTCGGAGAGATGACACATATTATAGAACATTAGACACGAAAAAGAAAGCCAGTGAAAATTTAACCACCGATTTGTTTTATTGTTTCAGAAGGAATTGTAAAACCCGAAGATTACCAACGGTGATATTAGCTTGGGGAAGGACTGACGGTGATATTAGCTGGGGAATGACAAACATACATTTTATGATGTGAAAAAAGCATTTTTATGTGGACAAAAGTTTGTAATGGAGGAAGTGTGAGGTCAAGGACATGCCATCTCAATCATGTAGATGTTTGATTTCAACATTGAATCTGTTAACATGATCTTCTGAATGTTTTTGTGTCAGAAGATGCTAAAAAAAGTGCAGTTATTTTTGTTTTTATATTTGTGTATTTAGAAACATATCTTAAATTATTAACAGACACATTTCTATTTGGTTGGATGTTTGTTTTTAAATGTCAGTATGGAAATATTCATGAAAAAGAGGAAGTTTTAACATAGTAATTGTTAAGCGTTATTGTGCCTCTTGGTGTTTCTGCAAGATGTGTCTTTAGTGTTATCTCAGGATTATTCAAGCGTTTAATGGACAAGGATCATACTCAGTACATCTGTGTCAAGCAATACGTTTGTTGTAATGAATCTCCATGGTTACCAGTGTTGTATTTGACACCTTACAAAGGTCACCTATAATATTTATATGTTGTCATGGAGATATTGTCAGCCTTTTTATTTCTCCACCTCTCGTGTGAGTTCATTTATTTCCCTTTCCTGAAACAGTCCCACGTATATTGTATGTTCCTAAAATTATTTTTTAGATATTGACCTAAATGGCCATACTGCTCAATTTTTATCGTAATGCCTATAGCTTTCATGTGAATTGTTGGATGGCAGTGTATCACAAAATCAGCATCAGTTGACATTTATCTAAACAATGAAGGTAGTCTTGAAAAATTTAGCTTTCTTATTCTGTGTAAGTCCAATCTAAAAACATTGATAATTATTACATCCCTTATATCTTCCTCATCTATCCTGTGCTCAGAAGTCAAATAGAGGATCATTTAATATCTTCTTCATCTATCCTGTGCTCAGAAGTCAAATAGAGGATCATTTAAACTAACAGGACTTTATTTGTACATGTCATGACATACATTGACATAATTACACAAAACATGAAAAGAATAATGTTGAATCCATACTGTATTGGTTTCACCAGACCTGTACAATACTATACTGAGACCTATATCAGACATGTCACATGACTTCAAGAAATCTGTTGAAGACGTCCTGTAAGTTATTTGGTTAATGTACAATAATGAGGGATGCTGTCCGTGTGAGTGTGGTACATGTATGTGTACGCTGTAGTCAATAACTAATTAGTGCTAACTTTGCAGTATCTATGTTTGACGAAAAGGGGGATGATTTGAACCAATCTGACAATAACTACAATAGGATTTAAGAAATGAGAAAACTGAACAGAGGCGGATTAAGGGGCAATTTTTGTTGACTATATAAGGAATCACGGAAGCATGACCGGAGCAGGCCCCTCTTAGGCAGTCAGTGGGCCCCCACGTATGAAAATTTCTGGATCCGCCACTGCTGAAAAATCAAAACTACTTTCAGTTTAAGCAGGAGCATGGTAAAATATCAGTCAAAAATATTTAGAAATTGGCCATGGGATAGAAATCAAACAATTTGAAACTATTTTACTGATTATAATTTATACCAGTATATATAGGAGTTTCTTCCTGTTGACAATTATGTATAATTTATTTTTATCTCAATAACACTTTAAAGATAAAATTGACCAAATTGTACTATAGTTCAATACTTTTGTTGTCTACTAAATTACATCTTTTTGTGAAGAAAAAATGGGATGCATCAAATCCTGTGAAATTTTAAATGAAAATATGTAAATCCCTCTGTATTGTTTTTCATGTGTAGCAAATATTCAGTATACAAGATGCAAATGAAAAAAATGAAGTTAAATGCAGGATGAAATTTCCAAACAGGAACCTTTTAAATATCTGTTTGATTAGAATATTTATAATTTTCTATATATTTTTTTAACATTAAAACTTTTATTTGGTGAATTAAATATGCTTGGCTTGCTTTTTTAAAACAAAAATGGGTGACAAGAAAATGAAAAATACGATTTTTAAAAATAGCAAAAAGTGCTTTAATATTAAAAATACAATCTCTCTGTAGGAGATCTCAAGTTTACAAATATTAAATACTGCAGTCATGGTTTAAATGAAATCATCTTAAAATGTGATCAGGGATTTTTTTTTAAAATCGATAAAGTATTAACATGTGCATAGAGGAACCTACATAATTTTAATCATTAAAATTTACATTTTATAATATAATTCATTTAAAACATCTTGAAATGACCTTTAATTTGGAGGCATCGTAACACAACTTTGTTGGAAATAGGGAATCATCTGAGTACTAACACATTTTACTGTATTTTTACCAAAGAATGCCTGAGAATTTTAGGATTTTAATACGACTAATAATTAATCCAGAAATACAGATAATATAATAAAAAAGATACTTTCTCTTACATTGATCTTCAATCAATTTATATCTCATACTTTGATTTTTTTATTGTTTTGTTAGAGCAGGAATTTGGTCACAATATTTTAACGTTGTACAACATTTTTATTTGAATGTGATTATTTATTACAAAGGTAACATTTAATGTATATATTTTTATAATGTGTACAAATGTGTGTGAGAGAATATGTGTATGTGTATGATACTCATTATGTACATATTGTCATGGTTACATGTTGACATGGTAACGGTCGTATGTTACATTGTTAATAGCGTCAGAAATTCTATAACTTAATAAAAAGATTGGGCTGTTTGCCAGGCAATATTAAAACATCATTAAATATTTTCTACATATGGTCTGTGTTTCTTCTAACATTTCTTACGTCTTCCAAGATTTTTGTCTCCTCTTGATGAGTGACAAAGAAGAGAATTAGGCCTGCTTTTTCCAGCAAACAGCAGAGTCAATAATGTTAAAGTATGTGATTGGTTTTAATGTTGAAGTTTGCTTTTCAGACAGTATATTAGAACTTACTTATGATATCTCAATTATATTTGGTATGCAGTTGTAGCAGCGTTAGTGTATATTTAATTTCAACTAATTAGTTGACAGTTTATTAATCCTCACATATTATTGAGTCACATTGTAATAACTCCCTTCAAATTCAGTCATATATTGTGATGTCAACGTGTTTAAACCTTCAAATAAATCATGGTGGTCAAGTGGTCTAAGGAGTCAAACTACCAGAAGTCTGTCAACACTAAGGTTGAGTTCAAACCTTACATGTGGCAGGTGTGTTCGACTCTGGTGGTCAAGTGGTCTAAGGAATCAAACTACCAGAAGTCTGTCAACACTAAGGTTGAGTTCAAACCTTACATGTGGCAGGTGTGTTCGACTCTGGTGGTCAAGTGGTCTAAGGAATCAAACTACCAGAAGCCTGTCAACACTAAGGTTGAGTTCAAACCTTACATGTGGCAGGTGTGTTCGACTAAATTCGTAATTGACTAGGATTATCAGGTTTTTTTTTACCAAGGATTTTTGTGTTCCTTAACAAGTGTAATGCATGTAGTCAAAAGAACCACAATATTTTATTTAAAATTGAGAATGGAAACTAGGAATGTGTCAAAGAGACACATCACGACCAAAGAGCAGAAAAGTCTAAAGGCCATCAATGGGTTTCAAAACAGCAAGAAATTCCCACACCCAGAGGTGGCCTCTAGCTGGCCCCTTAACAAAATGTGTACTAGTTCAATGAAAATGCATGCACATCCAAATCCAAAACATGCAAATGAACTAAAATTATAAAAGATACAAGACTAACAAAAGCCAGTGGCTTCTGTCTTTGGACAGGCAAAAAAAAATGTGATGGGGTTAAACATGTTTTGTAAGATCTATACCTCAAGCAAATGTAGAATAAACAAACACAAAGCAATGTACACAGAAAAACTCAGTTCAAAAGTTGCACATTTACAGAATATATTAAATGATGTGTTTATATTGATATTAATGTATTCAAGAGTATAAATGCTTTTTAGAAATATTAAATAAGCAATGAGGGACATTTAAAATCAAAATCAGATGTCAGATCATATCGACCTATTGAACTTGAAAATAAGGACAGGTACAAATACAGCTAAATCAGATTTATACATTGACCTTATGAACTTAAAATGAAGGACTTGTTTCATACCTTAAAATGTTTCATACAGTGATCTTTTAAACTTGAAATAAAGCACTGCAAATGCAGTTAGAACTAAATCATACAACCCTGACTTTTTGAACTTGAAATAAAGGACAATGCAAATTCAGTTAAATCTACATTAATTCCTGACCTATTGAACTTGAAATAGAAGACTGCATATGCAGCTAGATATGCTTCATACTTTGACCTATTGAACTTGGAATAAACCACTGTGCAAATGCAGTTTGATCCAACTCATACCTTGCCCTATTGGAACTTGAAATAAAGAAAGGGACAAATGCCGTTAGATATGATTCATACTTGAACTTGAAATATACCACATGGCAAATGTAGCTATATTGGATTCATTTCTTTACCAATTAATCTTGAAATGAAGGACAATGAAAATGCAGATAGACTTGGTTCACACCTTGAACAGTATTCATTGCAATTAGTTATACAGTAAAAAATTGAGTATGCTTAGCCAAGACGACTTATTTGTAGCTCTTTTAATGTGCTGACCACTTTTGCTTATTACAATTTCACGCTTTATATATTTTTGTTCCATTTGTCCCAGTAGAGATGATTTCTTTATAAAGAGTACAACTAAATGATTAAATTATTCCTTTCAAGGGCAATAACTCTTTTAGGTTGCACTTTGTAAATTCAGCTGTTTCATAAAACACTTCTATTTTGGGGAGATGTATAATATTCATAGATATTTTGTTTTGTTTACATACTGGTTCCCAGACATGATCTCTAGGTTTCCTCTCTTAGAGACATAACTTATGAATTTGCCAGTATAATTGGACATGGTAAGTGGTGGAATTAAATTCTGAGTAAGACATAAAGTGAAGGGAAAGGTAGTGCATAATTTTAGCATAAGTTAAAACTCTTAGAAGTTCAGGGCATACAAATGTTGAATTATGCGGCACAGCCCTTTGTTTTGACCTTTGAATATTGAAGAGTGCATTTGTCTCGCCTTCTTTACTTACCGTTGATTGAATGTTGACAGTCCTAAATAAAAAGCTTTACTACAAGTAACACATAAACTTAACATGATCCAAGAAAACAAGGTTAAGGTCAGATAAACAAAACGAGAAATACATGTTCACCTTAAATATAGTTGATCTATTGCTTATAGTCAAAGAAAAACAGACTTAACATTGACCAATGAACTGTGAAAATGAGGTCAAGGTAAACAAAACTGTGAGACTGGCATGTTCATCATAAAATATTTCCATACATCAAATATAGTTGACCGATTACATATAGAAATAGAAAAAAGACCAAAACTCAACAACTTAACTTTGACCACTGAACCATGAAAATGAGGTCAAGGTCAGATGACAACTGCCAGTTGGACATGTTCACCTTACAATCATTCCATACACCGAATATACTAGACCTATTGCTTATAGTATCTGATATACTGACTTGACCACGAAAACTTAACCTGGTTCACTGATCCATGAAATGAGGTTGAGGTCAATAGAAAACTGTCTGACGGACACGAGGACCTTACAAGGTACTCACATACTAAATATAGTTATCCTATAACTCATGATAAGAAAGAAGTTAACACTACAAAATATCTTAACTTTTTTTTCAAGCAGTCACTGAACCATGAAAATGAGGTCAAGGACAATGGTCATGTGACAAACTGAAACTTCGTAACATAAGGCTTCTATATACAAAGTATGAAGCATCCAAGTCTTCAAGCCTCTAAAATATAAAGCTTTTAAAAGTTAGATAACACTGCCGTCACTGGATCAATATCCTTATGGCGGGCTTTCTGCAACAAAAGTCGGAGGCTTGACAAAGAGTAGGACATATCAACTTTCCATTCAAGGAAACATCATGGTAAAACTGGCACAGCTTTAGCAATAAAAGGAGGTCCTATGGGAATCGTATTGAAATGTTCAACCTGTAAGGCTAATTTGAAGATTTCTGCCAAGTTTGACTTCATTGTAAATCTCATTGTTATGAATATTTTTCTGTTTTTTTAAATTTCTCTTAATATTTTAGTTATTTGCAAGTGTTTTTAAATGAAGCTTTGGAGTATATCTGCTTCTTTCAGTTTTTCATATTGATTCCCTAGAGGTATAATAATCTTATGTCAATTTCACTCTGGAAATCAAAATTGAGTTTTAATAGAAAGTTTCCACAGAAGGAAAAACATCAACCTAAAATTCAAGCTACATATATGAATGATATTTAAACTCTAAAGTTTAACAATAACAATTTATTTTGATGAGGACATGATAAATGTACAGATGATGTAATCATTCTTATGATGTTAGCTACGTCTTCTCTTCAGTAATAGTTTCTTTTTTTATTTTCTTCTTTTTTGGTGTCTTTTTCTCCAATGGTTGTAATTTAACACTTGGCATTCTTCCTATTAAATAAAATGAAAAAGAAAAAGGTCAGCAGAAATTTTAATTCATAAGACATACAGAAAGATTGTTGCTTTATCTCAACCTGACATTGTAGAAATATAATTTTAATAAGATGTTTATTTTTTTGAATGCAGAAAGAAGTGGTTTCTGTAATAAAAAAACCTGCATCTCAACTTGCAGATTCCAAACTATGGGACATAACTCTAGTTAATAAACTCCAAAAAGGTTTACTGAAATCGTCTTCATATTGTAAACATTTTTTTTCACAAAAATTAATTCACATGGGCACACTCATTTTTGGGAAACGATTGCTTTCAAGCAATCTGTAGACTTATACTATTGGCTCAGGGCCATGCCCTCACGTCAACCGTTTCATTCTAAACATTAAGGAACATCTCAGATTCTTATGATTGTCTTGCTTTAAAAGGTAAAAACAAACAAAGGGATTGAACTTAAACAACTTTCCTATAATGTTCTTTTCATAATCTTCATGTTTGATATTTCCCTTGACTTATATGCGTGTTTTTAACAACACGGAAAATCAGAATTAAGCAGTATTTATATTTAGTGTTTTTATAAATTTAGAAACACGTCAGAGGGAATTCCCCAGTTTTGATAAAAATGCGAGAGTTCTCTGAATTACGATAAATCTATTTCTGTCATATAAGTGAAGTGGAGTTTTTCTTATATGTCACCGTTATGAAACTGATATTTGAGATTGTACTTCCATAAAGAAATAGAGAACCATCTAGGTCGTTTAATTAACATTTAATATATGTTCTTGCTCCAGGGTTTGTTCAGGTAATTATGCGCATGCGTATAGTTTTCTTGACTTCAAGGGGTATTAGGTTGAATGGTTGCTCTGGATTCCCCACTCAATTGATTAATTTAAAACTTATGGGATCCTTTCTATGTATTTCTGCTATTGAGGGTTATTGTTGTTGCATAATTTTAAATCATATGCATCATTTAAATTAAAATAAATGTAGTCCACATCGTAAAGGTGTAACTACAACACCCTTTCAGCCGAAATGGAGTCTTCCATATTATTGTTTCGAGTTGGCTCCCTTCCAGAAGTAACTTCCGTGAATTCTGAATCACAATACTATACAACACGTTGAGAAAAATTAACTCGTTAACTCGTTCTGTCGATAAACGTCGTATTATGTTAAAAACGATTGCAATTTAAACCGAGGAATATGTACGGAAAGGAGTCATGATCACTGACCCAAAGGAAATTAAATATTTAAAGAGTTAGGAATGGGGTTCCTCCTAGAATTAACGTAGGAAAATAGGTGATAAGATACGAAGTGAAATACCTTCTCTCACTCTGAGTCTCAGTGACTGCTGTGGAAAGTAAACTTAGAATTGATAGTACAAAAATAAAACACAATAGGCCTAAGTAAATTGTTCATACACTTTTATCCGGGATTGACTATTTTGTAACTATTCAGATTACGTAAATTACATTTTACATGTCTTACATGTGCAGTTGAATTAGTTTTGAAAATAATATTATCCAGCTACATCTATACATGTGTCAATGAAAACAATGGCAATCGTATCCCTCAGAGCAATCTGCTCTTTGATTTTAACTGGCACTAGCTTTCATACTTGATTTAGGTATTGTTGGTGGTACTATTCCATTAAAATTTTATGAAAATATGTCACAGTTTCTAAGCAAATGATCATATAATTCATATTTCTAAGGCAATTTACTAACCCCAATATTTTTTATCTATATAGGCATTGATTTTGACTCAACAGAATGTATTGATATAAACTTTTCCTAAAAGATAGATCAAGTTCCATGAATGACTGTAATTTTGATAGTTGACTCAAAATTGTAATGTTGAAAGTTTTGCCTAGTTAATTTGTCATATAATTCATATTTCCAGGTGAAGGGGGCTGAGGCAGCTTATATAGAATCACTTACAAATTAATCAAAATCTGTTCAGCACTGCACATAAATGGCTGTTTGATACATAATTTATATTTTGAATAACTCCTAAATGTTGTTTTAATCTGCACTCACTAGATTTTAAAATCTATAAAGATTTGTGATCGTGAGTAACATGCAATTTTTAACACTTGGTAATTTTATCTGTTTTGAACATATTGTCTTGTCCATGCAACCAATATATTTTCCTACCTTTCCCCCCTTTTTTCTTCTGTACTTTCTTTTTAACATTAGGACTTTCTAGTTTCTTTTTGGGTAAAGACTTCTGGGTACCAGATGTGGATGGTTCAGTATCAAAAGAAGGCATGTGTAACAGTACATCACCATGACTTATCTCCCTTTCTCCAACTTCCTCCTGGTTTGATTTATCTATTTCCTGGTCTCTAGTATGTAAATTATCATCACCAATACTTTTCTCAGATTTTGTTGGACTTTGGACTCCTTCCATTTGTTCTTCATCAACCTCTGCAATGTATGTGTACAATTTGAGGAACAATGAACTATGAACACTTTTAACGGAAAAAAATTACCATTTCAGTAAAATTTAAATACCAATTATCATTAAAAGGTTCATTTTATCAATTAGACATCATAGTTCTTGTTTCATTTATATTATGAGGTTTTTATAACATCGAGAACTGGTCAAGTTGTACTCAAATTTGGCATACTTTTAGTATTTGAAACAAACATGCCCCAAGGTGACGTCATAATAAAAATTAAACAACCATATTTTAAGGCAGTGTTTGTAGCAGAACAATTAAAGGTAACAAACTAACCTTCCTTTTTGATATTTTTCTTTCTTCCTTTCTTTCTCTTTGGTGATGTTGCTTCTGACTCAGATTTATTTTTCCTTCTTTTACCTCGTTTTGGTTGTTTTTCTGGAGAATCATCAGCCGAATCAACAGCCTGTCTGTGGCGTCTCGATCTACTGGCTTGGGCAACATTTCTGTAAGCTTTGGCTTTGATCTCAGATTTTATAGTCTTTCTGTTTAAGGACTATAAAACATAGAAAATCTTTGATTGTATTTAAAAGCTAACTATTAGGAAACATCAAAACTAATGTATGAGTTAAATCTTTCCAATGCCTTAACTTAAAAAATTCATTAATCTGTTAAGATAAGGAAATCACATTGATATATACTTAAAAACTCCATTATTCCCACTCATAATAAGTAGGAATCAATAGAAAGTTGTTGACAATTTAAATACCTTTAAAAAAATGATATTGCTATGCCTACAGTTCATTTCACAAACAATGTAACCTCTAAAACTGATCATAAGTTAAATAATTATCTATTTAATACTTCAGAGATATTTTTTTCTCAAGATTTTGATTGTGGAAATTCTTACTGGCTTGTAATCTTCATCATTCATATCTTCATTCTCTGTGTCTGTCGCCTTTCTCTGTAAAAAATACAACTTCTTATACCATCGATCTATCCCTAGAACTGTGTAAAATGGTTTCTTATATTTGGTACTAGTCACCATGGTTTTCTGATATTATAAGTTTACACTTACACTACTTTTAAATTATGTATAAAAAAATGTTGTATTGTCTTGAGGTGATTAGCTGTCAATTTATATGTAGAACTTACTGTTTTAAACATGCTGATTAAGTTATATTAATTTTGCTATGATTATGTATGTCATGTTCTATTATAAGACTTTTATGATGTATTTAAATAGGTAATTATCACCCCAAGACAATACAACATTTCTTTCTACATAATTTAAAAGTAGTGTAAGGGTGGTATTTCAAACACATTAATGTACATTAAAAGTAATTGTCCATTAACCAGGAAACCCTTGTTTTTCCCCCTTTTTTGCACCTAATTACTGAACGTTTTGAGCCATAACAACCAAAATCCGATTCTAACCATCCCTTTGTGGTATGGAAACTTGTGGTATAATTTCAGAGAGATCCATACAACGTTCCACAAGATATTGTCTGGAAACTAGAAAAATGCCTATTTGGGCCCCTTTTTGGCCTCAAATTCCTAAACTGTTGGGACTATAACCCCCTAAACCAACCTTCCTTTTTTGGTTATAAACCTTGTGTTTAAAGAAGTATGTTTGGTAAGGTCCTAAAATGGCCCCCTTTTTTTAGCTTAAATTTCAAATTCGGATTTATTAACCAATTTCACAATAAGTTATAGCTTATACAGTGACTAGATAGGAAATAAGCCATGTTGTTGAAAATTTTGCGTTTCATTATAACGTCACAAATTGTACTCTTATTGATTTTCAAGAAAAATTCAATGAAAATGGGTAAATTTCCATAGATTATTGGACATGAAACATACGTCAACAACAAAGATCTTTTAAAATAATGTTTGTGAAGACATTTCACATGTCTCATTTGAATATTAAGGAAGCTGGCTTGTCATGTTTTAGATTTTTTGTCAGATTTTCGGAATCCTCTGGTTTTATCCATTTGAATGCCTTGAAAAAATTTGCCCGGTGACACCCATTTTTCTTTTTGTAAATCTTTTACATGTATAATGATAAGCCATCTGTAAAAGTCTTATAAAATTTTAATTACTTTTTAGCAGTTTTTGAGAACTTCAACTTGTCAATGATAAAGCTATGAAAAGTCAAGAGAGAATATTTTCCCGCCAAAATTTCAATGGCTAATATCTCGAAAACAAGCACGGTGACCTATATATTTTTTTGGCTCTTTGGATTCCTTTATTAATCCCCTATCTATATAAACTAGTGTTTTGAAAAGTTAATTACTTTGAAACTGAGAAGCGAACTCCCTTAAGTTTGTCGACGCCTGTGCTCTATATTTCCTGGTCCTTAATTTGGTTGAAATCCAGCTGATTTTGTCAAATTTCACCAAAATCCCGCATCTTGACCTTTTTTGGATGTAAAAATCCACGTGTTAGAATTAAACTTTGACAAAAACAGTTCTGTTTAACTTTCTCACATGTCTTTAAGGCAACTTAAAACATTTATTGTCATGTAACTATGAAATTAATAATTGGGGGCCAAATATGGCCCTTACCGAACTTACTCCTTTCATAGATATCCATTCTCTTAAACTAAAGTTATTGACCTGAAACCAAATGCGTCTTCGGACAACAACGCAGGGGACAACGATATCATAGCATTATAGAACAACAAAAAAATGTTTGTGGTCGTGTAATAAGTGTACATACCAAATGTTGTTTCCTCTGTTGATAAGACATTACTGTCCTGGAAGATAAAAGACCAATGTAAACATTTAATCATACTAAAACATTTAATTGGCTTTCAAATATTAAGCTATGAGCATTCCTGGTGAAATTAATAATGTGTTTTCTTTTTTTTTTTAAATAAAATATCTATTTTATATGATATCTACTACTGTATTATTTTACTAAAATATGGAAAACAATAATTTGATGAGCAATGGATGTTTAAAGGTATCATTCTGTATCTTAAACGGTTTCATTAAGAATATTTGTGATGGCACAATATTGGTCTGTATGACATTGAGTTGACCTTGAAGGTTAAAGCCTGTTTAAATAAGGTATCTTACCCTAGCATAGATGGTATGGTATTGGTCTGTATGACATTGAGTAACCTTGAAGGTTAAAGCCTGTTTAAACAAGATAACTTACCCTAGCAGTGATGGTATTATATTTGTCTGTATAACATTGCATGACCTTGAAGGTTAAAACCTGTATAAACAAGGTTACTTACCCTAGCAGTGATGGCACAATATTGGTCTGTATGACATTGAATTGACCTTGAAGGTTAAAATCTGTATAAAAAAGGTATCTTACCCTAACAGTGATGATATGATATTTGTCTGTATGACATTAAATCACCTTGAAAGTTAAAGCCTGTTTAAACAAGATAACTTACCCTAGCAGTGAAGGAATGATATTTGTCTGTATGACATTGCATGACCTTGAAGGTTAAGGACTGTTTAAACAAGATAACTTACCCTAGCAATGACGGGACAATATTAGTCTGTATGACATTGAGTGACCTTGAAGGTTCATTGGCATCAGGTCCTTCTAATCCAACCTTTACATTGTGGTAGTGATCATGAAGCTGTGTCAATTGCTGAAACAATTAAAATAAATATCAGACCCCATTACATGACCTTATCACTATGAGGAAATCTACAACCTGAACCAAAAATCTACAACATAATGTTCATGATTACAAATGAATAAATGGATATGTCAGTGTGTGCAACAAAGAGATATCAACCCAACAACAACAGTACACATGAAAATGACATGTAGAGGTCAACACATAGTCTTCAATTGTCAAACAACTGTCTATTCAATATGTCTTTAGCAAAGAGCAATAACTCAGTATTAAATAGTCAAACAACTGTCCATACAATATGTCTTTTAGCAAAGGACAATTACTCAGTCTTCAGTTGTCAAACAACTGTCTAAACAATATATCTAGAGCAAAGGGCAATAACTCAGTATTAAATAGTCAAACAACTGACCATACAAAATGTCTTTTAGCAAAGGGCAAGAACTCAGTATTCAATAGTCAAACAACTGTCTAAACAATATATCTGGAGCAAAGGGAAATAACTCAGTATCTAATTGTCAAACAACTGTCTATACAATGTGTTAAGCAAAGGGCAATAACTCAGTATCTAATTGTCATACAACTGTCTATACAATGTGTTAAGCAAAGGGCAATAACTCTAAGTACAATTACTTTAATGAATGGTCATTCTGTAGAAAATTCCTTTTCCTCATTGTTATGAACGTTTAATTATATTTCCATAGTTTTGTTTAGCCGAAAATATTGTTCCCGGCAAAATTGACAGTTTCCTATTTTGCGTTATGAAATTCCGCCAACATGTGGCAATCGGGAAACATCATTTGTTTTTCAGTTGTTATTAATCCTACATTTTCATTAGTAACTGCATTTTACCTGCTTTATATTCCTAAATCGGTGTAAAGTCGGATGAAATTGTCCATTCCTTTAATATAATTCTATGTTTACATTCTCGATAATTTTAATAATAACATTCAACCTTGACCGGCAACGGACTATATTCTTACACGCAAGGATAAGGCGTGCTAAGAACTATAAAAACCGGATTTTTCTTTTGTTATAGTCGCTATAGCACTATCACTCTTACTTTGAGTAGGGAAAAGAAATGGGTTTGTGCTTACTTCCCTTTGAATATTATTTGCAGTACTACTAAATGGTCTGGGGATTGTATTTATCTCCCCCTGGTTTAAACTAATAGCCTGATTTGAGGCTAAATAATTATGAGACGTGACATCCCCAAATGAGCAGGTATTAATATTTGTAGATGCAACAGACCAAGTGGGAATGATTGGACTAGCTAATGTGGTAATTCCCCTACTTAGTGAATTGGACCCCTGTGGTATAAGAGATCTGTCTCTTAAATTATACATTTTACTTTTAATTGCCAAAAGGAATCAAGAGTTTCAATTTACTAATCAACTTGGATTAAACTTTATCCTTGTTAATCTTGTACTTTTTCAGAATTATTCAACTTAGATTACTTTTTATCCTTGTTGAAATTGAAAAAGAATTTCCTATGTATTACTTATAAACACCTTTTAAATTATGAATATATCTTATTTTGTGAAATAGACTATATAAATAACAAATTTTTGACCTTATCCAAATATTATCATATCTACAACTTAGATTTATATTTATCCTTGTTGTAAAAAAGAAACTTTTGAAATAGACTTTAATTTACAACTTTGAAATAGACTATAGTTTTTACAACTGGACCCTTTTGAAAAATTATAGTCCTAATACTTAACTTGGATTCAGATTTATCCTTGTTAAAAATAGACTCCTAAATTTAAACTCAACTTGGATTAAAATTTATCCTGGTTGAATATGGCATTTACTTTTACTATATTTAAACTTTCAACTTAGATTAAAATTTATCTTTGTTGAATTGTACCCTTAACTATTTTCAACTTGGATTTATATTTATCCTTGTTGATATATATTCTAACTAACTATATTATCACTTTTCAACTTGGAAAAGAATTTATCCTTGTTGAATTTTAAATTATAACCTTTTCAATTTGGATTAGAATTTATCCTTGTTGATATAGATTCTGACTAATATATTTTTCCTTTTCAACTTGGATTAGAATTTATCCTTGTTGATATAGAATTTAACAAACTATATAATTACTTTTCAACTTGGATTAAAATTTATCCTTGTTGATATCTTTTAAACTTAATAACTATTTTATTTCAACTTGGATTAGAATTTATCCTTGTTGAATTTAAAATTACTTAAATATATACTATAATCTAATTTATATTCACCAACTGTACTATCTATTTCTTTCAGCTTTTGTTGAAGTGTCTTTTTTTTATGTTCAGTTTTTTTTATGTGTAACCAAATATCATAAAATATGGACAGAAACAATGTATGTACTTAACAATTGCGTGCCTAATAAAATATTCACGTAGATTCTTAAAATTTTCTTAAAAAAGAAAACTAAATTCGCTGCCACCAGTGTAAAGATTGTTGCCAATCTTTAATTTAAAAACAATATCTTTGGTTTCTTGATATTAAATAATGACTAAACAACTTTTAAAAGTATCAGAGATTATTATTATCAATAATAATAAATACAGGTAAATGAAATACAATATGTAAAAACGTTTGAATGTGTTTTTCGTGTATGCGTTATAACCTCTTGGATTCTTTCAAGCTCGGTTCAAATTCGTTTCGTCATAAAAAAAAAGAGAAATAAGAAAATGAGATTTTCACATGGCCCATGTATGTAGCCCCAATTGGAGACAACGTATTGTTAGGATGTGACCTGATTGATGAAAAGGACATAACTATCAACTGCAAGAGGGGACTCCAATTAAATGGTGAATGGATAGAATGCCAAACCACAAGACAAATAGATGGTATAGCTAGAGTTAGGATAAAAGAAGCTATTACCATACCAGCCAATTCTGAGATAATTATTGCTGGAGAGGGTTATGACACAGAAGGATTGTCCAGCCGGTATTCTATACTTGAACCAGTTGTTGAAGATAGTAGAAAAATTATGGTAGCAAGGACATTAGTCGATGCTCACAGTTGTAAAGTACCTGTTAGATTAATCAACCTTGATGAACACCCTGTCAAATTGAGAAAAAATAAGCTGCTAGGGGAGCTTCATCCTGTTCAAGATATATCAGAAGTCATTGACCTTGAAGAAAAGAAGATTAATAGATATGGTACATCAACCAATAGTTGCAGTATACATAGTAAACACAGTGTAACTCTTCAAGATTTTTTGACAGATCAAGGAAATAAGGAAGCAGTTAAAATTCCAGAGTCATGGACCGAAAGCTCAGAAATACGGAAGATCAGTGGTGCAGAAAAAGATGGTAACCAGATGAATAAGGTCGATATTCAAATTGTGCCAGACTTTTTGCAGGATCTGTATGAAAGGAGCTCAAAGAATCTTACAGATGAAGTTAATCGTCAGAAATTAAGAGATCTATTGCTGACAAATTAGGACGCATTTGCTTCAAATAGAACAGAATTAGGTACATGTGCCCTTGTCAAGCATAAAATTGATACTGCTGGGGCAGCACCAATAAGACAGCCATTACGACGTACTCCCATTAGATTTGAAGGTGAAGAGATGAAAAATTTGAAAGACCAGTTGGAAAACGGAGTCATCAGACCTTCCACATCACCTTGGGCATCAAATGTCATCCTGGTAAGGAAGAAAGATCAAACCGTTAGGTGGTGTCTTGATTACAGATTTTTAAACGATCTAACAATTAAATGCGCCTACCCGATTCCGAGAATAAATATGTGCATCGATTGTCTTCACTCAGCCTCTGTATTCTCCTGTTTCGATTTACAAAGTGGTTACTGGCAGCTGCAGGTTGAAGAAAATGATATTCCAAAAACAGCATTCATCACCAAATATGGGTTGTTCGAGTATACCAAGATGCCATTTGGATTATGTAATGCGCCAGCTACATTCCAACGGTGTATGGAACTCATTTTCCGTGGATTACAATGGCAAACCTTATTGATTTATCTTGACGACAACATTATCTTTAGTTCTGATATAGATGAGCATTTTCAACACCTAGGGGAAGTTCTGACTAGATTGAAGAAAGCAGGACTAAAGTTAAAACCATCCAAATGCGATTTGATTAAAGAAGAAATTTTGTATTTAGGGCATATTGTTGGTAAGCATGGAGTTAAACCTAACCCACAGATTATAGAAAGAGTTCAAAATTGGAAAACACCTAGCAACACCAAAGAAATACAACAATTCCTGGGACTCTGTAATTATTATAGACAATTTATCAGAGGATTCAGTAATATTGCAGCCCCCTTGAGTCATTTGACGAGAAAAGATACAATTTTTGAATGGACAGATACAGTACAAAAGAGTTTTGACCTACTTAGGACAGCGCTATGCACAGCCCCTATACTTGCATATCCAAAGCCAGATGGGAAATTCATTTTGGACACAGATGCTTCAAAAATTGGTATAGGTGGTGTTCTCCAGCAGATACAAGATGGAAAAGAAAAAGTCATAGCTTATGCCTCTAAAAAGTTAGATAAAACCCAACAGAGATATAGTGTGACAAGAAGGGAGCTTTTAGCAATGGTTACTTTCATACACCATTTCAAACATTATTTGTTAGGCAACAAGTTTACCATCAGAACTGATCATGCTGCACTAAAATGGTTGTATTCATTTAAGGACCCTCAAGGTCAATTAGCAAGGTGGATCGAGTCATTGGCACAGTATGATTTTGATATTGCTGTCCGCCCCGGCATCAAACATAACATAGCTGATGCAATGTAAAGGTTAGATTACAATGATCAGCTATGTCAACACCAGCAGAGAGAGGCATTTAATGAAGACTGCAAATGTTGCATAGGCCTATTGAAGGAATGGACAATTTCATCCGACTTTACACCGATTTAGGAATATAAAGCAGGTAAAATGCAGTTACTAATGAAAATGTAGGATTAATAACATCTGAAAAACAAATGATGTTTCCCGAATGCCACATGTTGGCGGAATTTCATAACGCAAAATAGGAAACTGTCAATTTTGCCGGGAACAATATTTTCGGCTAAACAAAACTATGGAAATATAATAAAACGTTCATAACACTCATAAAATACTTTACATTATAACACATATTATATGGTAATCATTATTTACAACACGCATTACAGAAAGAACAAGAATGTAATACATATTATATGGTAATCATTATTTACAACACACATTACAGAAAGAACTGTCACCTATTTCACAGTCTATTTACAACACACATTACAGACAGAACTGTCACCTATTTCACAGTCTATTTACAACACACATTACAGACAGAACTGTCACCTATTTCACAGTCTATTTACAACACACATTACAGACAGAACTGTCACCTATTTCACAGTCTATTTACAACACACATTACAGAAAGAACTGTCACCTATTTCACAGTCTATTTACAACACACATTACAGACAGAACTGTCACCTATTTCACAGTCTATTTACAACACACATTACAGACAGAACTGTCACCTATTTCACAGTCTATTTACAACACACATTACAGAAAGAACTGTCACCTATTTCACAGTCTATTTACAACACACATTACAGACAGAACTGTCACCTATTTCAGTCTATTTACAACACACATTACAGAAAGAACTGTCACCTATTTCACAGCCTATTTACAACACACATTACAGACAGAACTGTCACCTATTTCACAGTCTATTTACAACACACATTACAGACAGAACTGTCACCTATTTCACAGTCTATTTACAACACACATTACAGACAGAACTGTCACCTATTTCACAGTCTATTTACAACACACATTACAGACAGAACTGTCACCTATTTCACAGTCTATTTACAACACACATTACAGACAGAACTGTCACCTATTTCACAGTCTATTTACAACACACATTACAGACAGAACTGTCACCTATTTCACAGTCTATTTACAACACACATTACAGACAGAACTGTCACCTATTTCACAGTCTATTTACAACACACATTACAGACAGAACTGTCACCTATTTCACAGTCTATTTACAACACACATTACAGACAGAACTGTCACATATTTCACAGTCTATTTACAACACACATTACAGACAGAACTGTCACCATTTCACAGTCTATTTACAACACACATTACAGACAGAACTGTCACATATTTCACAGTCTATTTACAACACACATTACAGACAGAACTGTCACCTATTTCAGTCTATTTACAACACACATTACAGAAAGAACTGTCACCTATCTCACAGTCTCATTTCACAACTGGACACCTATCAAAACAAAAAAATATTACAAGCTTAAATGTTTTAGATGACTGTGTATTCTAAAACATAACAGAAGTCTTGTAATAAATTTGGTCTGCATTAACACATGATACATCAAATTTTGATTGGTTTACATCTCTTATCTAAAACCAATCACAAACCAATAATACATAACAGTAGTTAAAGGAAGGATATGCAATGGATGTACATTACACCAGGATGTATAAAATAGTCCAAAATGCATCAAAAGAATGTCACTTTATTGCTGAGTCTCATCTTGACATGTACAGTTACTGGAAAGACTTCAACTAACAAAGCCTGCCTTACTTGCTTCCCTTCACCTCCCCAAAGTTTTGACACTTCTATGAAACAGAAGTCCTTGAAAACAAAAAGTCTTTATATGACATAATCTCAAACTCTATATTTTCGTTCATTTTATTATAAGACAGAGAGATAATATTTTACCTCTAAAAACTGTTCAGAAAACAAATCATACAATACACTTTGTTCATCTTTAAATTCTTCTGGTGCTGTATCTTCCTCTCTTATAGTGGTACCTGTACTCAGATTAAATGTCACCTGTAAATTCAAATCTTAAAATTAATTAAATTTCAATAAACTTACATAAAATTGTCTACTAAAAGTTAATCATTATCTAGTTTTTTCACTTCCATTAATCATGTTAATGATTGAACGAATAAAAAAATCAATTTAGTATCTAATGCCCCTTAAAACAAAGAAGTTTTTACACTAGATAAAACGTTGTCTTCCTCCTATTCCCACTTTTTGAAAATCACTATTTCTTCTATACCCACATGCAAATAACAATAGATGTTTTGATAATTAATTTGTTTTTATAACAATCAAGGTTAATTAAAATATCACCTAAGATTTACCTGTATTCTTGAAAGAAACATTTCTTACAAGTATATTTAAAAAAACAAGTTCATTGTTTATTTGTAAGATGCCTTTTTTTCATCAAAGGATTTCCTTAGAATAAAGAATAAGTCAGATAAACAGAAGTAATATAAGATTGAAATTAATGAATTTGTAAACCTAAAAAATGCCATCCAAACACATAAATTGATGTTAGATAATAGACATCTTGCAAGATTTCCATGTAAAACAAACCCAAAACGATTTTAGAATTGTTTAAGGAAAATGAATACTCATTGACTAAATAAAAGAATTCATAACCGTGCGGAGATAGTTTTAGACGTTATAAAGCATGTAAAAATTCAAATTATAGACTTCATGCTCCAAACTTCAGCAGTTTGAATCATGTAATATAAATGACTGGTACAATGACACGAACATTCATAAAACTACATTGTTAGCTAAAATAGAATATAAACTTTTAACCAACTTTTTAAAAAAATGGTCCGATGATCACTATCGAGTTTCAGCAAGAAGACGTAGTGGTGGTAACAAATTAAGGACATATAGAACATTCAAAACCAAAATTAATTGTGAACTTTATTGTAAAACACTGTTACCTCCTGATGAACTTAGGGCATATTCACAATTCAGGTATTGCACCTCTAGGAATCGAAACTGGGCTATAAACATTTGCCGATGCATGAACGGACTTCCTTTATGTGTATCAGTAAGATGGAATCGATTCAAATTAGTTCGATTAAAAAAATGCTAGTGTGCACAGGGCCTTATGTACAAATGTGCCAAAAACTGTAAATCTATTTTAGTCAAAAGGAGACTTTTTTTTATAATCGACAATTTTAGACTGTAAAGTTTTCGGGGTATATATGTAACTATTGTACTGTGTATATTAATTATGAGATGTCAATAAACTATCTATCCATCTACCATCTTTTTTTCAATTTCTTTCATATTTATTTAAATCATAACACGGAATTCATACGGGTGCATTGCATTTGCGCCAATTTTAAAAAGTCCAATCTTTCTTTTGCGCCACAAGGTTATATTTCATTTGCGCCATTTTACAGGTAATACAGGTAATATATAACACGAAAGGAATATTCATCGCTCTATTGTGAATATTAAAGATTTGTTAATACAGTATTACTGAGACTTCAATAAAAGTAGTCTCAGAGTATTACCCCTGGATAATTGATTCAGTTCAATCATATACTCATTTCTAATACAAAACTGAGAGTCACTTAGGTTTAGATCTATAAAGTGTTCACATTTGAGATGTGCCAAGAATGACAGAAGGCAGAATAACAACTGAGATGGACTACAAAACAATTATCAAAACTTTGATCGAATGAAACCATGGGGCAAACCAGCAAATAGTATAGTCTCAAAAACTCATTGAAAGGTTTACTTTTGGTTTTATGACGACTGATTTCTGAGGAATATGTTTTGACTAAAAAGCTCTGTCTTCCTTATTAAAAGTGTTTTTTGAAGATTTTTTATTTTTTTATTTTTAATACCTGTATTTACCTGTATCATGCGTATTTACCTGCAATATTGGCGCAAATGATATATAGTTTGTGGCGCAAATGAAATGCCAATTGGCGCAAAAGCAAAGCACCCTTTATTTCCTATAAAAAAAACACCCTAAAATTGGTCAATTCAAAGTTGATTAAACAATGTTTATACAGTATAATCCTTTGTTTGTACAAGTTTTCCTCCTATTCCCACATGAAATTTTAACTTTTCTAACCAGATTTATAACCAGATGCTCCGCAGGGCGTAGCTTTATACGACCGCAGAGGTTGAACCCTGAACGGTTAGGGCAAGTATGGACACAACATTCAAGCTGGATTCAGCTCTAAATTTGGATTGTGATTAAATAGTTGACACAGCATAGGTTTCTGACACAGAATGAATGTGTTCTAATGAACTTAAAATTTTTGTTTCTCTTAGAGCAATTCACTATGCTGTTGAATATTAATCCTCTCAAAAAAATGTTTGAAGAAATTTTCTTTTTTATTTATGAAATTTCAAATGAGAAAAATTGAACCCAATTTTTTTAATCACATCCCCCTTTCCCTTATTCCAAAACTAATCTCAATTAAAATTTCTAATGGAGTTTGCAACAATAACTACTCATTTAAATACATCATAAAATATTAAGATGTAAAAAAACTGCTTGTTATCACTGAATGGTAAAGATTATTTTAATTTATCAGTTGGTAGTAAAAAGTGAATATACATTGTATATTGTATATAACAAAGATTTAAGTTGATTCTGGACAAAGAAAGATAACTCCAATTAAAAAAAAATCTTGCTATTGCACAATATTTTGCAATTAGATATTTCTTGCTTACTATTCTGGACAAAGAAAGATAACTCTAATTAAAAAAAAATTTGATATTTCACAATATTGTGCAATTAGATATTTCTTGCCATTGCGCAATACTGTGCAATTGAAAAGACTTGCTATTGCACAATACTTAATATAATAATTTTAGATCCTGATTTGGACCAACTTGAAAACTGGGCCCATAATAAAAAATCTAAGTACATTTTTGGATTCAGCATATCAAAGAACTTCAAGATTTCAATTTTTGTTAAAATCAGACTAAGTTTAATTTTGGACCCTTTGGACTTTAGTGTAGACCAATTTGAAAACAGGACCAAAAATGAAGAATCTACATACACAGTTAGATTTGGTATATCAAAGAACCCCATTTATTCAATTTTTGATGAAATCAAACAAAGTTTAATTTTGGACCCCGATTTGGACCAACTTGAAAACTGGGCCAATAATCAAGAATCTAAGTACATTTTTAGATTCAGCATATCAAAGAACCTAACTGATTCATTTTTTGTCAAAATCAAACTAAGTTTAATTTTGGACCCTTTGGACCTTAATGTAGACCAATTTGAAAACGGGACCAAAAGTTAAGAATCTACATACACAGTCATGACAGTTAGATTCAGCATATCAAAGAACCCCAATTATTCAATTTTGATGAAATCAAACAAAAGTTTAATTTTGGACCCTTTGGGCCCCTTATTATGTTGGGACCAAAACTCCCAAAATCAAACCCAACCTTTCTTTTATGGTCATAAACCTTGTGTTTAAATTTCATAGATTTCTATTTACTTATACTAACGTTATGGTGCGAAAACCAAGAAAAATGCTTATTTGGGTCCCTTTTTGGCCCCTAATTCCTCAACTGTTGGGACCTAAACTCCCAAAATCAATACCAACCTTCCTTCTGTAGTCATTAACATTGTGTTTAAATTTCATTGATTTCTATTTACTTAAACTAATGTTATTGTGCGAAAACCAAGAATAATGCTTATTTGGGCCCTTTTTTGGCCCCTAATTCCTAAACTGTTGAGACCAAAACTCCCAAAATCAATCCCAACCGTTCTTTTGTGGTCATAAACCTTGTGTCAAAATTTCATAGATTTCTATTAACTTAAACTAAAGTTATAGTGCGAAAACCAAGAAAATGCTTATTTGGGCCCTTTTTGGCCCCTAATTCCTAAAATGTTGGGACCAAAACTCCCAAAATCAATACCAACCTTCCTTTTGTGGTCATAAACCTTGTGTTAAAATTTCATAGATTTCCATTCACTTTTACTAAAGTTAGAGTGCGAAGACTAAAAGTATTCGGACGCCGGACGACGACGACGACGACGACGACGCCAACGTGATAGCAATATACGACGAAAATTTTTTCAAAATTTGCGGTCGTATAAAAAGTGGGAATAGGAGGAATGAACCAATAAAACATATGAGTACTGTTCATTCAAAAACCAATACTATATTTTTTAATACACACCTTAATTTTGCTAGTAATATTTTTCTACACCATGTATGTCATGTATAGTAATTACTAGTGTTGTCAACAGTTAACCGGTTAACCGGTCGAACGACCGAATACCAAAAACGTTAACCGGTTAACCAGACTTTTTTCAATTTTGACAGATTTGATATAAATTTGTATTGAAATCATTAAATAGTTAGGTTTTATTTAAAAATTGTCGTCTTGGTAATTAATTTGACAGATCAATTGTCCATTAAATTGATTGCTATTGTTAATCCTATACACATAAAATTAATTAGAACTTGTCTCTCAGCTCGGGGCAGATCTTAAAGAAACATAATTAGTATACATGTTTTTTTAACAGTAACTTTAAATCAGTAAGCAATTAAATGTTACGATTTACTTCATTATTTCGTTTCTGATCTAATATTGTGTAAACCTTCACCTAAATGTACAACCTCCGTCGTGCAAGGCTTAGTCTTACTTTAAACGAAATGCTAAGGGCTATTCCATAAAAAAATGTATGGGGGGGGTTGGAAGGCACATTATATTAATAATACATGGGTGATGGGTATCAGAGCATTTTTCACACTATAATGCACTATAATTCTCAATTACAATTGTCTGGGTGGCAGGTGCTGACAAAAACTGCCTTCCAACCCTTCCCCAATACATTTTTTTCTGGAATAGCCCTAACTAAAACATTGTGAAATGCAAACCAATGTGAATGTACTCATGTATACGTGATAGTACAAGTAACATGCAAACAAAGTAAAGAAACGGTGAACTATAGTTGTGAATTTCTGTGTCATTTTGATCTCTTGTGGAGAATTGTCTCATTGTCAATCATCTTCTTTTTTATAATTAATCATTTAAATTGAAATACTCCACATCATTTTCGGAGTCAACAAGTGAAAAGGACAGAATAATCAGTTTTAGACATATTCTAATTTCAATTCTACGAGATCAAGAAGGTCTTTCTATTTTTCAATCTGAAGTTGGTACAAACGCTATAGTTGATACGGTGTAGTTGATTATTAAAAGTCAAACTTCGCCAGGAATCCTCACAGACACAACAAAGAGGACAAACTTCAATTCTAAAAGCGTAAATTTATGACTTGGATGAAAGGTTGTCAAATTGACACTCATACCACATGTTATATCTATGTGTAGGGTACTATTGATAAGGCTTTCAAGCACAAACTCAAACTACCAGTTAACCGGTTAATCGGTCGAACGATTATCCTAGTAACCGCTTAGGCAAAAGTGTACGATTTGACAACACTAGTAATTACATAACATTCTCATGATATTGCAGCTTTTGAAGACATGGATCTACAGTGTCTGTAAGAATAGCATCAACACAGTAGTGTCATGTGATTTCAGTATAATTGTAAACATATATAAATTGTTGTGAGTTAAGTATATAAGTTTTGTATGACTACCTCAGTATCTGTGGCTGTATAGCAGAAAGCATCATCAAATCTGAGTCTTTGGAAAACATAATTAACATCTAAATGTTGTTGCCTTCTGGCCTCTGTCTGGAATTCTATGATTTCCTTCCATTTTTCAGGTGTCACTCTTATCTACAAGAAAAAAAACTAGAGGCTCTAAAGAGCCTGTGTCGCTCACCTTGGTCTATGTGCATATTAAACAAAGGACACAAATGGATTCATGACAAAATTGTATTTTGGTGATGGTGATGTGTTTGAAGTTCTTACTTTACTGAACAATTTTGCTTCTTACAATTATATCTATAATGAACTTTGCCCATTAGTAACAGAGAACTATATTTGGTAAAAATTTACATATATTTACCAAATTAATGAAAATTGTTAAAAATTGACTATAAAGGGCAATAACTCCTTAAGGGGTCAATTGACCATTTAGGTCATGTTGACTTATTTGTAGATCTTACTTTGCTGAACATTATTGCTGTTTACAGTTTATCGCTATCTATAATAGTATTCAAGATAACCAAAAACGGCAAAATTTCTTTAAAAATTACCAATTGGAGGGCAGCAACCCAACAACCAGTTGTCCAATTCATCTGAAAAATTCAGGGCAGATAGATATTGACTTGATTAACAATTTAACTTCTTGTCAGATTTGCTCTAGATGCTTTGAATTCATAGTTATAAGCCAAAAACTGCATTTTACCCCTATGTTCTATTTTTAGCCGTGGTGGCCATCTTGGTTGAATGGCCAGGTCATCGGACACATTTTTCAAACTAGATACCCCAAAGATGATTGTGGCCTAGTAGTTTCAGTGGAGATTTTGTAAAAGATTACTTAGATTTATGAAAAATGGTTAAAGATTGACTATAAAGGGCAATAACTCCTAAACGGGTCAACTGACCATTTTGGTCATGTTGACTTATTTGTAGATCTTACTTTGCTGAACATTATTGCTGTTTACAATTTATCTCTATCTATAATAATATTCAAGATAATAACCAAAAACAGCAAAATTTCCTCAAAATTACCAATTCAGGGGCAGTACCCAACAACCGATTGACCGATTCATCTGAAAATTTCAGGGCAGATAGATCTTGACCTGATAAACATTTTTATCCCATGTCAGATTTCCTCAAAATGCTTTGGTTTTTGAGTTATAAGCCAAAAACTGCATTTTACCCCTATGTTCTATTTTTAGCGGTGGCGGCCATCTTGGTTGGTTGACCAGGTCACGCCACACATTTTTTAAACTAGATACCCCAAAGATGATTGTGGCCAAGTTTGGATTAATTTGGCCCAGTAGTTTCAGAGGAGAAGATTTTTGTAAAAGATTAATTTAATTTATGAAAAATGGTTAAAATTGACTATAAAGGGCAATAACTCCTAAACAGGTCAACTGACCATTTTGGTCATGTTGACTTATTTGTAGATCTTACTTTGCTGAACATTATTGCTGTTTACAGTTTATCTCTATCTATAATAATATTCAAGATAATAACCAAAAACAGCAAAATTTCCTCAAAATTACCAATTCAGGGGCAGCAACCCAACAACCGATTGACTGATTCATCTGAAAATTTCAGGGCAGATAGATCTTGACCTGATAAACATTTTTATCCCGTCAGATTTCCTCAAAATGCTTTGGTTTTTGAGTTATAAGCCAAAAATTGCATTTTACCCCTTTGTTCTATTTTTAGCCGTGGCGGCCATCTTGGTTGGTTGACCAGGTCACGCCACACATTTTTTAAACTAGATACCCCAAAGATGATTGTGGCCAAGTTTGGATTAATTTGGCCCAGTAGTTTCAGAGGAGAAGATTTTTGTAAAAGATTACTTTAATTAACGAAAAATGGTTAAAAATTGACTATAAAGGGCAATAACTCCTAAACGGGTCAACTGACCATTTTGGTCATGTTGACTTATTTGTAGATCTTACTTTGCTGAACATTATTGCTGTTTACAGTTTATCTCTATCTATAATAATATTCAAGATAATAACCAAAAACAGCAAAATTTCCTCAAAATTACCAATTCAGGGGCAGCAACCCAACAACCGATTGACCGATTCATCTGAAAATTTCAGGGCAGATAGATCTTGACCTGATAAACATTTTTACCCCATGTCAGATTTGCTCTAAATGCTTTGGTTTTTGAGTTATAAGCCAAAAACTGCATTTTACCCCTATGTTCTATTTTTAGCCGTGGCGGCCATCTTGGTTGGTTGACCGGGTCACGCCACACATTTTTTAAACTAGATACCCCAATGATGATTGTGGCCAAGTTTGGTTTGATTTGGCCCAGTAGTTTCAGAGGAGAAGATTTTTGTAAAAGTTAACGACGACGGACGACGGACGACGGACGACGACGGACGACGACGACGGACGCCGGACGCAAAGTGATGGGAATAGCTCACTTGGCCCTTCGGGCCAGGTGAGCTAAAAACCAGAAAACATAAGAATTTTTAGAAGTTCATTTAAGTACAGTACACACAGAGAGGATGTAATCTCATACTCCCTACACTGTGTAGAAACTTGGTGTCAAACCAGGAAACTCCAGCAACACTCTCCAAATCTTGGGAGGAAATTGGGAGAAACTTGGAGTAATTCCTCCCTAAAACTCCTTAATTGTTTATTACCTTGGTGTGGTTTCTCTCAACACCATGATTTTTATTGCTATGTTTACCTTTGAAGTGTGCCAGTAGATGATGACTACAATAAACATTTCTTGTGTTTCCTGTCATTAAATGACAATCACAAAAATGATGTAAAGAGTGAGATTTGTTAAATTTAATCAGAGATATATTATAATCTGATTTTATTAAAGAATCCTGCACAACTTTATTTATTAAAAATATAGTCAGCATTTGTTCTGACATTGTTGGTTTTTCATACCTAAGAAACATAATTAAAACAAACAAAGCATCACCTGTAAGTGGAGTATAATTAATAGAAAATAAAGACATATACTTTAATTGAATTTATTCATTTTTTTTTATAAATTTAAATAATTAATGAAGATTATATAAATATAATACAATGTAATATGTATGAAATTTATCTACATTATTTTATTTTATTCATTTTTTTTGTATCATTACTATTATTTTTTAAACCATGTATATATTAATATCTATATATGTTTAAACTGACTATAAATACAATTTATTGTAAATATCAAGTTGGCATTCTTAATTATGAGATTATGAAAGAATGTAAATAATTTTCCAATCTAAAAATACTTTTTGTATATAATTTTTAAAAATCATTTCATTAACCTTTTTTTTTATATAGCTTTCAGATATAAAACTAAATAGGAAATGATTGAAATGGAAAGACGTGAGATAATAGTTGACATGTAATTATATGTCACTGTCAGACCATGCAGTCATGCTTTATTGATTTTTATTACCTTTACCTGCAATCAACAGGTCATTAAACCCTCCCAGATGGGAGTAATTACTTGGTGTTTTTTGGGAGGGAAATCTGTGTTTCACAGTGTGACACTGTGTTACACCAGAATCAGTGTTGGGAGTATGAGATTACATCCTCTCTGTGTGTACTGTAGCAGTCCAGCTAAGAATCATGCAAAGGGTGATACATCCATAGTGAAGGATATTCATCTGCTATAGTTTAATTGATTCAACTTGAGGCAAAATTAATATAAACTTTATAGCTCACCTGGCCCAAAGGATGATGGCAGCCAGCAGGGGATTTAGTTTAACATAGGACCCAATCGGAAATACATATAAATGTCTTCTTTTAGAGAACCACTGAATGGAAATTAATATAACATAGCATAAATGTTCCTATGAGATGCTGACCAAGTGTTGTTACTTTGTCGCTGATCCAACATCCAAGATGGCCACCAGTGGGGTGACTTGGTTTAACATAGGACCCTACGGGAAATGCACACAAATGACTTTTATGTGAGAACCACTGAATGGAATGAAACCAAACATAGTATGAATGCTCCTTATGAGGTGATGCCCAAGTGTTCTTACTTTGTAGCCGATCCATCATCCAAGATGGCTGCAGTGGGGGACTTGGTTTAACATAGGACCCTATTGGAAATACATACAAATGTGTTCTTTTAGAGAACCACTGAATGGAATGAAACCAAACATAGCATGAATGTTCCTTATGAGATGCTGACCAAGTGTTGTTACTTTGTAGCTGATCCATCATCCAAGATGGCCACCAGCAAGGGGCTTAGTTTAACATAGGACCCTATGGGAAATGCATACAAAGTCTTCTTCTAGAGAACCACTGAATTGAATGAAACCAAACATAGTATGAATGCTCCTTTACTCATCAGGTGCTGGCCAAGTGTTGTTAATTTGTAGCCAAATTTTATCTTTTTTTATGATTTCAAAAACACAAGTAGAGTCAGGTGACCAATACAGGCTCTTGAGAGCCTCTAGTTAAGTCATACGTACACCATGTACACACACATGTACCTTGCTCAAGATCTGCAGGCTTAATAAAACAAAGTTGGAAATATGCTAGTCAGGAGTCTTTTATTCAGTGTTTTTTTCGTTTGTTGCTGAGACAATAAATCAGACCAAATTTTTTGTTTGAAATATTATACATTTTTTTTTTAAATTTTATCATGTTTATGGCCATTTTTACACTAATGTGGCTTGCTATGTGGTTAATTATTCCTTCAGAGAGAGTAACTATGGATACATACCCTGACTTTCCTCACCAATGGCTGTTGATTAAACAATCCATACAACAGATACAATCCTCCAACTCGTACTTGAAAGTTGTATGGAGGTAATAAATACTTCAGAGAGAGTAACCATGGATACATACCTTGACTTTCCTCACCAATGGCTGTTGATTAAACAATCCATACAACAGATACAATCCTCCAACTCGTACTTGGAAGTTATATGGAGGTAATAAATACTTCAGAGAGAGTAACCATGGATACATACCCTGACTTTCCTCACCAATGGCTGTTAATTAAACAATCCATACAACAGATACAATCCTCCAACTCGTACTTGGAAGTTGTATGGAGGTAATAAATACTTCAGAGAGAGTAACCATGGATACATACCTTGACTTTCCTCACCAATGGCTGTTGATTAAACAATCCATACAACAGATACAATCCTCCAACTCATACTTGAAAGTTGTATGGAGGTAATAAATACTTCAGAGAGAGTAACCATGGTTACATACCCTGACTTTCCTCACCAACGGCTGTTGATTAAACAATCCATACAACAGATACAATCCTCCAACTCGTACTTGGAAGTTGTATGGAGGTAATAAATACTTCAGAGAGAGTAACCATGGATACATACCCTGACTTTCCTCACCAATGGCTGTTGATTAAACAATCCATACAACAGATACAATCCTCCAACTCGTACTTGGAAGTTGTATGGAGGTAATAAATACTTCAGAGCCCACCTCATCATTTCTTCTGTATACTGAAAAGAAAGAAGTTTTTTTTTTATAAAATGAAGAGTGACTGTTCCTTGCGTCCTTAGATGAGTCTTTTAACTATTGTGTGTTTTAACGTTGTTCATTTTTATACAAACATGACAAATGTTTCCAAAGGTATGTCATATTTAGCCAGTTGAGGGTTTTTTTTTTCATCAACTTAAGTATCTTGTGTAAATGAGCATTTTTATTCCCTGAAAAAAAGAACATATTTTCTATGCTCTCTGGGCTAAGTGAGCAAAACAAAAACATTTTTTTACTAAAACATTTGTATAATAAGATCATCTTCGTTAGCCAAGGGTTACGATCCACTTCCGCTCTCTCCAGAAGATGGTACACAATAAAAACAATTGAAAAGTAAGTGTATCAATATTAAGTCATGTTTACTTTTAGCTCGTTCTTACTTCCTATACTGATTCTACTTAGTAACAGCTCAAGTGTATCACCTTATTACAGTATAAGACCACCACAGAATAAGAGCGTCGATAGCACACTTTTAAAAGTACCATCAGAACACTATCCCATTATTGACTTGTTGTCAAACCAATACATTAGCAATTTGCTAATCTTAATGGCATCCACATCCTGAATATGCAAAAGTCAAAGTCAATTAGACGGCTAGACCAGTCCATATTATGGACTCTATAAATATCTGTTTCTACTGCTTATAGCAAATGCTTACAACACTGAAACAAATCCAGGCCCAAATACACCAAGATGGTCCTGTGGAGTCTGTAATAAAGCTGTCACTTGGAAACACAAAGCAGTATTCTGTGACACATGTGATACATGGTTTCACACAGACTGCCAAGGTATACCAAACCACTTATACAACATCATGAATAACAGCAATCTAAGTTGGCACTGCATCCAATGCAGGATGCCAAACTTCTCAACAAGTTTCTTCAATTCAACATCCATTGAAACATCCAACATGTTTGATAGCCTTAGTAACCAACATACACGCTTGGGCTGCATAGGTAGCCCAGGCGCACCTACTGCATCATAATCACCAATAAACAAAAGTCCACCAGCACATGAAACTACACGTAAAAGGCATACCTCAAACACAAACAAAAAGCCTTTAAAGATCTTAAACATGAATTTCCAGTCAATAAAAAATAAGAAACCAGATCTCCTGGAAATTAATGATACAGTAAAACCAGATATTATAATGGGTACTGAAACTTGGCTAGATTCAGATATATCATCATGACTATTTTCCATCTGATATAGAAATGACAGACCACCTAATAAAAACGAGCAAAGCCACGGCGGAGTACTCATAGCAATATAACTAAAGACTTTGTAAGTTCTGAAATAAAAGAACTAAAGACAAATTGTGAAATTGTATGAGTAGAAATCCATATCGCTGGTTCTAACAACTTACAACTAGCATCATTCTATAGACCACCTTCTGACAATGGCGCAGCATTAGAACAACTACAATTGTCAATAAATAGAATAAATAAACAAACAAACTCTACAATTATAATAGGCAGTAACTTTAATTTAGGCCATATAGATTGGTCAAATAACTTTGTCATTTCAGGAAAACTTGACCAACAACAACATAACATGCTACTTGATTTGATAAATGACTCAAACTTACATCAAGTAGTAGACATACCAACTAGAAAATATTGTATACTCGACTTAATCCTAACAAGCAACCCTACTTACATAAACAAAATAAGCACTCTCCCACCTATTGATCTTAGCGATCTTGATGTTGTCTTCGCTGAGGCAGATATCTGGCTAAACAGGGTAAGAGAAACATCACGTAAAGTTTTGAAATATAACAAGGGAAACTGGAACAACATAAAATTAGACCTTGAAAAAATCCATTCAGACATACTTAACATATATAATAAATCAGATGTAAATACTCTATGGGAGCTCTTTAAAACAAGACTTATAAACTCAATCCAAGCAAACATTCCATCAAAAATGCTAACATACAAGCATAGGCTACCCTGGATAACTAATTCACTTCGAAAACTCATAAACAAGAAAAACAGACTATATAAGAAACGCAAAGATAGTAACTTTGAACAGTAACAAATATATGAAACTAAAAAAGAAAGTACAAAAAGAACAAAGAAAAGCGTACTGGAATTACATCGAGACAATAATTTGTGACCTACCTATTAAAGAACCAGACCAACCTCACAACAATCAGGCAAGGCCCAAAAAACTCTTCCAGTTTATAAAATCAATAAGATCAGACAAATCATGCATCTCAGCTCTTAAAAAAGATGGTAACCTCATAACTGACACCACCGAAAAAGCCAACATCTTGAACGACCAATTTCAGTCGGTTTTCACATCAGAACCAAATGACACCATACCAGATAAAGGACCTAGTGAACATCCAAATATTCCACACCTAACCATATCAACACCTGGCATTACAAAACTTCTGAAAAACATAAACCCTCACAAAGCCACCGGTCCAGACAGCATTAATGGTCGAGTTCTTGAAGAACCACACGAACAAATAGCACCAATACTGCAGCTTATATTTAAAAAGTCATTTGACACAGGGCAAACTCCAACAGACTGGAAGTATGCTAACGTCGCTCCAGCTTTTAAAAAAGGAGACAAACACAAAGCAGTTAACTACCAACCTATTTCATTAACTTGCATCTGTTGCAAGTTAATGGAACACATAGTCACAAAACATCTTATGAACCACCTCGAAAATAACAACATCCTCTATGATCTCCAACACGGCTTCCGAAATTCACGCTCATGCAAAACTCAACTACTTTCCTTCATACAAGAATTATCAGAAACAGACAATAAAAATATTCAAACAGATTTAATTATTATGGATTTTTCTAAGGCATTTGATAAAGTTTCACACCGAATACTTCTCTATAAATTACAGTATTACGGCATCTCTGGACAAACACTAAACTGGATAAAAGCATTTCTTTCCACATGTTCCAACCGTACACAAACTGTTGTCATAGATGGAAAGTCATCATCCACTGTCCCTGTCACTTCTGGTGATCCTCAAGGTACTGTATTGGGCCCTGTCTTGTTTCGGGTCTACATTAATGACCTACCAGACTACTTGACCCACAGCAAGCTCAGGCTATTTGCAGATGATAGCATAATATACACACCGATCAAATCCCAGAGTGACTGTGATAAACTCCAAGTAGATCTAGATGCGGCAGCTAGTTTGGAGAGGGACTGGCTGATGGCTTTCAATTCAGATAAATGTACTGTGCTATCTGTCATCAAAAAGAAACAACCTATACAGCACAACTACATTTTAAATGGTCATACACTGGAATCAGTAACATCAACTAAGTACCTTGGTGTCACAATACAGTCAAACCTAAAATGGGATAAACATATAAATGACATTACATCCAAAGGTTACAAATCACTGCGTTTTCTAAAACGAAATTTAAAAACAACAAATCCACACATAAAATCCCAGGCATACCAAGCACTCGTCAGACCCAAACTTGAATATTCCTGTTCTGTTTGGAACCTTCACAAAACCGAATCAGTATCTAAAATTGAGATGGTCCAACGACGAGCTCCTCGATATGTCTGCAATAAAAACCATAATACAAGTAGTGTCACAAACATGTTTACTACACTAAATTTACCATCATTAGCAGAACGCAGACTACGCACAAGATTGGTAATGATGTACAAAATATCATACCATCTTGTTGCTATTCCATCAGTCATACTCATAAAACATGTAAAAGCAGACTCATGAACAAGAAAAAACCATACACTCTCATATAGGCATATTCATACATCAAAAGACTCCTACAAACATTCATACTTTCCATACACAATACTACAGTAGAACCAGCTCCCTGTGGTACTAGTTCAGGCACCATCCATTGATAGCTTCAATGAACTCAATGAACAATGAAGCTCACTTCAGCTGTTCTCTGTTCTATTAATTAAAAGCATCAATCTAAATTGTATATAGTTTTAATCACAAATTTCATTGCACTTTAATTATATTTAGATTAAATTGGGGTACAAATTTTGTAAATAGTCCACGTATGCGAACAGTATGTAATCATCAAAGTCGATGGAATATTGTATACCTAAAGAAGAAGAAGAAAACCAATTCAATTACATTGAAATTTGGTGGGTAAAAAACTCATTTTTTTAAATTGTTATGTCATTGTATGTGGAGCTCTGACCAATTGCTGTATAACTGGAGATATAAAGGTAGTCTAACTGGCTACGTTAGGAAAGATTTTTTGAAGATAGATCATAGCCTAGGGGTAAAAGATGCCAGAAGAACTTTCAAACTCATAAATCAAAAATAAACTCTGACACCATGGCTAAAAATGAAAATGATTACACAGACAAACAATAGCACACAAAACACAAAATAGAAAAATATAGACTAAGCAACAGGAACCCCATAAAACACTGGGGTGATCTCAGGTGTTCTGGGAGGGTAAGCAGATCTTGCTCCACATGTGGAACATGTCATGTTTAACTCTATCCACAGGGGCTTGTTACAATAGGGCTCTTCACAGTTAGTTCGACCATATTGGATAGGGGGCAGATTTTCATAATGGAGGTTAAAATGGTGTGAAAAATACGGGAACACATCATTAAAACAGAGCAGTTGCTTAGAAACATGCATAGGATTTCCCACACTTTCATACTATTTCCAACTCTTCCAAAAAAATCTGCCCCCTATCCAATATGGCCGAACTAACCGGGAAGAGCCCTATTGCCGGGTTTACTATCCATACGAACCCCTAACAAAACCGTATGGATAGTAAACCCGGCAATTGTAACAAGCCCTGTGCTCTATCATTGAATATTAATCACAAAAAAGAGGGCTAGACGAGAATTAACCCCAAACTGTTATAAGAAAGGTGCAAAATATATTAACCTCTCGGCATTCTCTTTCCGAGTCTCTGCCAGCAAAGATGAAGCTCATTTTCAGTTCACGCCAAATTTCAGAAAATTTTTCAAATCGAACAGTCTCTGTTGCTGTGAATTGCTGAAGAAGTTTCTCAAAATCTGCATTAACGCCTGCAGTTGGCTGATATTGTGACAATAGTCTTCTTCTCCCCATTGTATGCTTTTGTTGGTAAAAAATTGCGATTTTTTTTCTGTGAAGGGAGATAACAAAGATATCGTTATACTAAAAAACAAACCCATATCGGAGAGGTTTCCGAAAAATCAGACCGACTCGACTGTTTATTAGGTAGCACTACAGTCAGAATTTTCTGACTCCAATCAACAGTCTTTAAAGATTAATTTCTCCAAAACTACTGAATGGATTTTAAAAATCTTTAACTCATTTTAAAGCTGAAATATAACTCTTTCTTAATCTATTTAAAAATTTATTTTTGGTTTGATTAATCTCAAAATATAGCTCATTAATTGCCAAAAAAAGTGGTCTTCCAACTTGGATGAAAATGGCACATTCATGTCAAATGGTAGTAAAAATTTGTTTTCATCCCTTTAATCAACCATATAAAATCAACAAAACGTGTCCTAGATTTTTGATATATATACCTCCAGTAAGAAGATATATTGATTTAACTGCTGGGTTCCAAACCTCATTTCCCCTTTCATCTTTGGAGACCTATAAATTCATTTAGAACCATATTATCCAAAAACTGGGACACGGTATTGTAGAAAACACACCCTTTAATTATATATATCAAAGTCAAGCCAAAGGGGGTACCCATAAAGTTTCTATTTTCATTTTTTCATTACAATTCTCATGAAAAATTGTTCTGAGAAATGACCTAAAAACTGATTTTCCCCCTGAGAACCTCTATAAAGTCAATATAAATACAAATTCCACTGGGAACACCCCAGGAGTGTTCTGATACCATTACTTTATCAATAGAACCACACACTTTGTGTCTTTGAGGCTCTAATGCTGTAAAGTTTGCATTATATGTGAACTGTCCAACACTAACTTGGCATTTGGCGGGAGTTTGACGTCACAGATTTGACCAACATCTATGATGTAGTTGTAACGGAGGGGGTCGGTGACGACACCTCCCGGGACGTGTAGTGGCCAGTACTTCGTCCCTATTCGACCTTCGGGATACCTGATATCAGATTATGGCTGAACAGACAATGAATCAAACGAAACTATATTTTATTCACAAATGTACAATAAATGCATTAAACAAAGTCGGATATAAACAGGAGTCAGAAAACTTTCTAAACTGAAGTTCAAAAATAAAGTAATTTCAAATGTAAAAATGAAAATGAAGTGTTCCCAGAGTTAGTCTTTTAAGTAAAATAAAGTAAATTTGCTTCGCGTTGTGTTTTAAAGTAGTAATATTGCACCAAAAAGGGGTGACTAACTCTGGCGAACTGCACCGAAGTGGTGGCTAACTCTAGACTCGAGTGGTACTAAATTTAGTTCCGGCGAGTATTTGGAGGCCTGTGCAAGGCCGACTCCGACTGAATATCAAATGATATCCTAAACTTGTCATTAATCAGGAGAACTTTAACATAAAAGGTACTGAAGAAAAGTTAAATAAATGAATATTCTTAAAACGTGATAAAAGCATCAAAAGTTAAACAATGAAACAGTTAAATTAACAATCTTTACTTTTATCCTACTATATTTAAATCAAATTTAACTTAAAATAAACATTTAAATACTAAATAATTAATCTGTCCAAATTAAGGGGAATTAACCTAGGCACATCAAGGCACATCTATTACATAGCAATTAAATATAGACAAAGCTCCTCCTCTTTCCAGACAGTCTAAGATAAGAGAATAACAAGATTGACCAGCTGCATATAATCAATGTTTAACATCATTATTCTCTATATAAAGAAGAATTTTCATTTGAATTTTAAAAAAGAAATAAACTATGTCTGAAATAAGCTAGAACATTAAAAGTGTGCATCAAAAACATGTTCATAAAAAGATCAAGAGTTAGACCATCCTCTTCTTGAAAATACACTTTTCCTCAGGATTTGTTTAATTTAATGGAACTGAAAAATTACACATAAACTGAAAATTAGTTAAAATACATAAAACTGTATTCAAATGAAGAAGACCAAGGGAAGAAATTTATACAGGCAGTCAGAGGCTTTTAATACTTTCCCACTCTTTTCCATAGTATTTTTTTTTCATTTTTGGTAGATTTTTTTCCCTTTAGATTGTTTCCTTTTCTCAGTTCACTTTCCTGTTATATAAATTATTTTTGTTGCAAAACAATGAGATAAGACTACAATATTTATCTTGTGGTCAGTGATTAACAGCTGGACACTGGCATCAACAGATGATTGACATATTAGCCCCTCCCAAATGCCTATATATTTAGATTAATTACCATGTGCTTTTATTTACATAAGTCAATTATCAATTTACTCACTGTTATGATATGATAATGACTTTGGGAATTTTACAAACTGTGCAGAATAATACTAACTTCAAAATTATGTGATAAAAAAAATATCTTCAAAAAATCATTGTTAGACTGTAGTGCTACCATTATTTACTGAATACTTATTATGTATGATCAATTATGTAATTAATATACCATGAGCCTTAACCATTTATTGTTGATGAGTTTGTGCTAATAAATATTTGTATTTGTATTTGTTTTTGTTTTGCTGATTTTATGCTCATAGGTTTTCTTTAGATGTCACTAAATATTTCAATGATGAACGAAAAAAGCTGATTGGCAATGACACTTCTTCTTCAGTTTCAGTCGACATATGTTTACTTTCCGGTTCATGTCTGTCCAGTCACAGCTGGGGTATTTTTTTCCAAATTTTAGTATTCCATATTTTTGTTATGTTAAATGATCTTAAATATTTGCTATATCAATTTTTCTTTGTTTTTATATTTCATTTCGTTTTTTTTTTCTCGTTTTTTTATACGCCCATCTTTTAGACGGGACGTATTATGATATACCGTTGTCCATCCGTCCGTCTGTCCGTCCGTCGTCCACACTTCGGACAATAACTCAAAAACACTTTCACCAATTTCCATGAAACTTAAGTGAATTGTTTATATCTATTGACGTAAGCTCCCTTTCGTTTTTTTTGATTTCAGATTTTAAGTTTTGGATTAATGGGGCTATATTCATAAAAAAAAGGGGGATTTTTAACACTTCGGACAATAACTCAAAAAGGCTTTCACCAATGTCCATGAAACTTTGGTGAATTGTTTATATCTTTTGATGTAAGCTCCCTTTCAATTTTTATGAATTTCAGATTTTAAGTTTTGGATTTATGGGGCTTTATTCATAAAAAAAAGGGGGATTTTTAACACTTCGGACAATAACTCAAAAAGGCTTTCATCATGTCCATGAAACTTTGGTGAATTGTTTATATCTATTGATGTAACAAATAATACTTAATAAAATCTGATGAAAACATAAAATTTGTAAAATCTTTAGTTCAATTTAAACATTAAATTTCTTGTAATAAATAGGTTCCATGAATGTCATACGTTTGTACTATTATTGAATGGTTGCAAGGATGAAAGCACATTAGCAGTCCCTGAGATATAAACTGTTCCCTGAGGCATATATCATTTTATGATAACATTTTTACTATCTAAGCTATGGATAAAAATCAAATACTGTTTTTGCATATAGGATGTTTTACTCTTGTTAAAATTGGTTGCAATTGAAATCACAAATGATACCTTAGAATTTCGGTTTCGGTGGAAGGGTTGAGCGAATTAAAAAATGTTATAAAACATAACTAGTCTACAATAGCACATAATAAGTGACAACATGAAAATCCTAATATGTGACTAAATATTCCTTATTAAAATGTTAAAGGGTGTCATTTTATGAAAAAAAATAAGGAAATCAAGTCTCCTAAACATTTATCAATATGATCATCTTGTGAATATTCTAAACAATAAAAAATAAAAAGGTAATAATCATTATCCACCATATTAAGCACCATTTGAACAACTTTTGCATACATCTTTGTATAATTTAGTATGGATTCCTTAGGGAGCTACCATTTGATTTTTATGGGGGGGAGGGGGGGGGGGGGGGGGGGGGGGCTAGGATGAAATTTGAAAAAAAATAGGCAGGATAGGAGTTTTGAGTTAAAAAAAAAAAAAAGGCAGGATGAGACAATTGCCAAAAAAAAAAAGTCAGGACGACAATTTAGGTAAAAAAAAGTCAGGATAAACTAAAAAAAAAAAAGCAGGACCAAACAGAGTGAAAAATAAAAAGGCAGGACAGAGATTACAGCTAAAAAAAAATGCAAGACAACATTTTTCATCCTAGCCCCCCCCCCCCCCCCCATAAAAATCAAATGGTAGCTCCCTTACTGTGTTCAACAGAATCTATGAGCAATATACCCCAAGAAAATTACCTTCTTTCAAACTACTATAACATTTGGAAATCAGCCATAGAATTACTAAAACCCATAATCATATATCACTTTCCTTATATTGCATTGAAGACTTCTATGTTATATGCCAATGTTAATGATATTTTTTTTTTTATGCTAAATATTGAAAAGCTGAACTAGGTTTAATCATCAGTGTCTTCTTCACTGTAATCACTGTCCTCATCATCAGAAAAATCCTCATTTTCATTCTCAGAAGAGGCCTCCTCATCATCAATGAAATCTTTATCTTCATCATCAATGAAATCCTTACTTTCATCACCTACTTCCTCATTTAGATCATAACTTTCAGTAGAGTCACTTTCACCATCTTCACTTTCCCTGTTATCTTCTTGCTGCTCCTCATTGTCATTGTAGTCTTTTTTGCCATTTTTATACGCCCGTCGTCTTTCAAACAACGGGTGTATCATGCGCTAAAGCGCAGCCCTTTATTTTCTATAATATTTCATTTTTCTATAATTTTTAATTCAAGTTATGATGAAAGTATAATTTGATGATAATTTGTTCCAATATTTCATAGTTTGACAAAATAAATTTGTAGCTGTCTTGGTTGCATTAGATTTGTCGGTAGGCGTCTTTATTGTGGGTCTCATTGGGGTCTAAGCGTGACGCGGGATTGCCGTTTTTTAGTAGGCGTGACACGTGAAAGCCAAATTATTGTGCCGTGAAAACGGGAAAAGAATGCTAGCGGGACACGGGAAATTACAAAAAAATGAGAATTGCTGACCGTCGAACATAGTGTAAGCGGGATCCGGAATCAGACCCATACCCCCATACCCCCACCCACCCTACCCCCCCCCCCCACCCCAAAATAAGACCCCTTTATTTGTGGATCTTGTATTGGACTAACTCTGCTGTAATAAATTTTGAGATGGAATGGGAACATTTTCGATTATAATTTTGTGGAACATAATTAGCCTTGTTCTTATAGTCGGCGTTCGTGTAATGTTTGCCATTTCATGGTGTCTAGCATCCCGGACACACTCAGTGCTGGTGTTGTGATGTCTGTTACTTGCATACCTTGACGCTCGTCTCTGTACTTTTACGAATGATCGTATGTTTTCTTTTGTATATGGGTCCCATACAGTACAGCAGTATTCTCAGGCTAATTTTGGTCTTAAAAGAGTTTGCTATACTCTTTCTTTAATTTTAAAAAAGGGGGTTCCAACCCCCGGAACCCCCCCCCCCCCCCCCCCCCCCCCCCCAGGATCCGCCACTGGGATTTCTTTTGATTATTATGTTCATGATGTTGCTGTTGCATTTGTCTGGGTGAGAAAAAAAACATGAGCCAGTCTTGCTCCCATTGTATATGGCAGCTTCTAGATCTACTTGAAGCTTGGAGCAGTCGTTTTGAGATTTAATTTGTCTGTATATTATAAGTTGTCATCTGCGAAGTGTCTAAATTTTTTTTTATGTAAGATGTGTTCTGGAAGGTCATTTATGTACCCCCCTTTTTAATGCCTTTTATGTTTATTTTTGCAGTAAACTGGAATCTGCTTGTATATTATAACGCTTCACTCAAACTCAAGTCGAAAATGATGATTAGACAGACGTGAATTATGTACAATCAAAAGACTTTATGCCAAATACTAGTACTTAAAAATCGGTGCTATAGATAAAACTCGTTATCAGACATTGTTAAAATCTTAAAAATAATGATATTTCCTGTTTTTCATATGCTTTATATTTGATGAGTCAAAACATTCAGTGGCGTAGCTAGGTCATTTTTACGTGTACGCCCGAACCTTGTTGAGGGGCCTGAAGGCCCAAGCGGATCCAGGCCAAAGAACCTGTTGGTAGTAGATTAGCGGGGGTGAAGCCTCCGGAAGTTTATGCGTTATCGAGAATGACATATTACCATTCCTGTCAATGAAAACTCATCAATAACAACATTCTTTTAGATTAAAAATTGTTTCTTTTTGATGTTTTATCTATCCATTTTGTTTACTTTCAAATATGATTAAAGCCTTAGGGGGCCGTGGGGTAAAGCACTCAATCAACGAAAACACATTTTCATGTGCAAATGTCGTAAATGAGTTGTTCAGGTGAAATATTAAAATTTGTAAAGGGTTCTCTATGGAACCCTGGTTCTCGCCTGGGATTTCTCCAAGCGAAAAATAATTTATCAGTCCATTACAGGATTTAAACAAATCAAATATTTTCATTAGATATTTTGTCTTGGTCAGGAATATTAATTTCTGCACAAGTTTCATGACAAACTACGGAGGTTTATAAATTTATCACGAAAATTAACTCATCATAGATACCAGCTTTGAAATTTTGTACTTGCGCCAGACGCTCGTATCGTCTACAAAGGACACATCAATGTCGCTCGAAACAAACGTGACAAAAATTCCAGATCGTCTGATTTAAATTGCGTAAAGATATTAAAGTCTGTCTGTCATTATAACAGTTACACGGAAAATTGAACGAAAAAAAGTTTGCTTCTAAAATTAACCATAAAAAAAACTTCAATAAAGTTTCATTAAATTCGACGAATGTTTAACAAAGTAATTGACATGTAACACATTTTAATCTCAGACTGTAAATGCAAAATGAATTCCTTTTATCCATAAATTACGGGAAAACTCATCATATATAATTTCGTCATTATACTCTGGATACTCTATTGACCATCAACAGTTTTTGTCCAGCTACCGTAAAATTTTACGAAGGTTTGACAATTAAAGTTAATTATTAATATCTTAAAACTTTAACACCATACTGAACCTAAATGTACATAGTTATAATATTGGCACCGCTGGCGAAATTTAGGATCGAAATGTCTCGCTTTTGCGACATAAATGGCAATGGCACGACAGAAAATGAACAAAAATATCATATGATAAAAATGTTTGTCTCTTTTATTCGCAATTACAAGCCATTGAAGAAAGACATAGAAGGTTGATGTACTATTATTTAATTCTTTCTAATTTTATTGAGATGATTTTTTATTTGCCAAATTCAAGTGTACGCCCGGGCGTTTTGACGTAAACGTAGCTACGCGCATGACATTTCCAACTAATTTTCCTAGTTAGCTCTTTTCCATACAGATTAGTCACGGGAAGGGTTGAGCACTCACAAAGTACATGTTTAACCCCATCACATTCTGTATATAGATAAAAGGAGATGTTGTATGAGTGCCAATGAGAAAACTCTCCATTCAAGTCACAATTTGTAAAAGTAAACCAGTATAGGCACAGGCACTCGTCTCAGATTTTTTTTTCTATATATACCTTTACATAAAGGTATATAGAAAAAAAATTCTGAGACGAGTGCCTGTGAGTATAGGTCAAAGTACTCAGTGTCTTCAACACGGAGCTTTAACTCACATCGAACAACAAGCTGTAAAGGATCCCCAAATGACTAGAGGTAAGTGTTAAACCATTCAAACGGGAAAACTAACGGTCTAATCAATACAAAAAAAAAAAAGAAAAATGAGAAACACTTCATTGGTAAAGCCAAGGAATTTTATATTCAAGGCCTACTTCGATTCGTCAAACTCGGGTAACCCAAGTTACTCGAGTTGCAATCGAAGTACCCGAGTTTTATCATTTTACAACCCTCGAGTTAACTCGATATCAACCCTGTCCCTGACCAGGTTTAATCGAGTCGAGTTAAACGGCAAGATGGCGACGAAAGAGACGAGAGGGCTTTTCGAAAATATTAATTTTTACGATTTAAACGGATTTAAGCCATTTTATGTGACGACATAGAAGTTTTTAAGTGTTCAATTACATTACAAAAGACTGTATCACTAGCCTGAACATTGGAGAAGTCGAATCTCGCACGTCCCGGGTGCGCTCGACTGCTTATAACAAGGCATAAATAGTCCGACTGCAATAGTGGCAATATTTATTAGCACAAACACATTTACATTAAATGTTTATGGCATATAGTATTGAGACAATAAACTGACAATAATTAATTTGCCTATGATTAAATTAGAGTGATTCACACGAAAAAAAGACTAAATATGTGTGTGTCGACAGCTAGTTCATGAACATAAAAAAAAATGAGGATAAATCTAGCTCTTAAAAGATAGTAGTTACTAACTTCTAATGTTGTTTTTTTTTTTTTTTTTTTTTTTTTTTTTTTTTTTTAAATTATACATACTTTATTGAAAACTTTTACATTTGTTAGTTTGATACAGAAAGTACCGGTACCTTATCCCGGCCTCGTTAAACATTAGATTGTATATTTAGAAAAATTGTTAGTAATTGTTAGTACTCAAAATTATAAAATATATATACAGTATATTATTGTGTATCAATTATTTCAATATTGATCAATAAAGTGAGAATTTTATTTAAGAGAGAAAGTGAGAAGAGAAGAGAAAATAATAAATAATTAAAACACAAATGCAAAACAAAAACAAAAAAAATAAAAACTGGAGAAAAAAAAAAAAAAAAAAATAAAATAAATAAATAATAGAAAGTCCTTGAAATTTGGAATTTGGCAGCAGTATTTTTTTCTTAAGATACAACATTAAATAAATTTGGCAAAGTTGGTTTTCCATTGTAAATAATTCATACAAACACAAAACAGATATTAGAGAATGTATATGCATTTTTGGCACAAAACAAGAACAAAAGACAATAAACAATAAACAACATATAACAGTATATTATATAAAAACATATATGTTGGTGTGAGAAGGCTAAAATAAAAAGCACAATAACATTACATAGGGTAATGCTAATTAAGTTGCTTAAGTGTAAATTATTCTAATAATGGAAGCCAGGGGTCCCAGTAGAGGTTGGCAATGTGAAGAGGCTTTGTTTTAAAAAATATATTCTTTTCTAGTATTAGATTTTCTTTTAGATAGTTTTTCAGCCCTGCAAAATTTACTTGATTTTCACACAGTTTTGTTCTATAGATAAAAAATTTTGATAAAAGTATTATTAAGTTTTTTATTTTATTATTTTCTGTTTTTCCTAAATTTCCGAATAAAATTATATCCATGTTAAATGGAATAATTATTTGTGTTTGGTTATAAATCCAGTCCATGAGTCTTATCCACAGATCTGCTATTTTATGGCATGTCCAAAATATGTGTTCAATATCTTCAGTAACTTCACTGCAGAAAGTACATTTATCGCTTTGTTTTATTTTTATCTTAAATAAAAATTTATTTGTGCCCAATATTCTGTGTATTATTCTATATTGGAACCAGTGGAGTTTTGAGCTTTTTGTGGAGTAAAAAGACATATTATGCACAGTTTTCCAATCAAAATTTTTGTTGAGTGTTAAGGACCATTTTTCTTCACATCTAAGTTTAGTACTGCCTTTTTCAAATAAAACATTATACATATCTTTCGAGCCTTTTCTTGATAAAAAAAATATTCTTATATTATTTGGCATAATTGGTCCTAGTGTTTTATAACAATTGTTTATGGATATATAGTTTTTTAAAGCCTTTTTATATGATTTTATTGATGAAATGACCCCATTATAAGTAAGAAAGTTTGACTTAATTTTATAAATGTTTTGGAATTGTTGAAAAGTCATTAGTTTTCCCTCATCGTTTAATAAATCATTTATCAAAAAGATCCCTTTATCTATCCAGTCTTTATAGAAAATGGATGTTGTTCCTATTTTTATGTTTTCATTATTCCAGAGCGAATCTGATAAAAACTCCTCTTCATTTTTTGGTATGAATTTATTTTGTAAATCTGTCCAAGCTTTAAAAACTTCTTCCCAAAAAGGGTTTTTACATCTTTTTGTTGGGCCTAAATAAACTAGGTTTTCAATACTAATTTTTTCAGTACTTTCTAATAGCTTATTTAGTTTTGGGTTGTTTTTCAACAACCGTCTTATCCAAGTTAGTTTCAATCCTTTTATATATTTGTCAATATCTATCATTTTCAGCCCTCCTAATTTGTGTTCAGAACATAATATTTCTCTTTTTATCTTGTCAGGTTTGTTTTCCCAAATAAATGAATAAATTTTGTCAGTTAGTTGTTTTAAAGTATTTTTGCATGGTGCTTGTAATGTTAAAAACAGATGGTTCAATTTTGAAATAATTAGTGTCTTAATGATAGTTATTTTTCCAACTGGTGTTAATGTTTGTTTAGACCAAATTTTTATTATATTTTCAATTTCTTTAATTCTTGGACCATAATTCAACAGTTCCATTTCATGCAAATTGACAGAAAAGTTTATTCCTAGTAATGTAAACCTACTGGAACCCCATTCCAACTTCTAATGTTGTAACCATGACGCACTAATTGTCTCTGGAAAAGTCTATAAATCTTAATATTATTTAGTGCCCGAGTGGTTTCCCCCAAAACGACATTTATCATCTTATTAATGACATTAATTAAATCAAGCACTTTAATCGGCAGTGGCGGAGAAAAGAGTTAAAGAGACATATATAGTGAAATTTATTTTTTGAGTGTGGTATAGATGATAATGATAAGCAAAGATTTAAACTGATTGTTAAAGTTAGGTGGTATTTTTAACGCTTATATGATAGGTGATAACTTTACATATTATTTTTAGATTTTAAATGTTTATTTGTCGCTAAGTTTTAAGTACAAATAACAATGTAATGGTTCATTACCTTAAGTTTAAGAATAAATTACTCTGTAATGAGGCTCTTTGGTTAGGGGTATATACTAGGTATAAGTGTAAGGGTTAGGACTTACAGTTTGCATTTGATGAGTATGTTTAAGTATAAGGAATGTGAATTAGACATTTGCTGAGCTGAGCAAGTTTCACAGTCTATGTGCTTGGTGGATAGATGTGATGTATATATATTCTATTGATGAGGAGAGAGACTCAAGTGAGATAAAGGACAAAATAACAATGGATGAATCTATCAAGTTTTAGATTTTAAAATATGACTGTATATACAGTTTGAATACTTTTAAATAAGTGTGGTGGCGGTGTATATAAGTGTATAAAGAAGATGTTTTTAATCCAATAGTGAATATAAGGGATTCTACACTTCAAGAGGATATTCCAACTGAAGTGGTTCATCTGATAAAGGTGGAAAGTACAGAATAGGTAACAGGTAACAGGCGGATCCATAAATTTTCATTAGGAGTGGCCCATAAATAATTGACTTCCAAAGAGGGGCCATCAGTGATTCCGTATATGATTAACCTGAGACTACTATAACAGTTATAGTTATAGTAGTCTCAGGATTAACCTAACAGTTTTTCCCATAAAAAAGGGGGCACCCCTTTAATCTGCCTCTGATCGTTGCTTTGAATTTTTCACAATAGTTCATTATATTTCATGCAAATCCAATACAAATTATTGCTTCTGACACTATATCTATTAAGGACAGGTACCAATGAATAAATATATTAAAAAGACAGTTTCTTAAATGTAGACTTAGCATCGACATCCTGCAGGCGCCCCTATTATATCACGCGGTCTCACTAATTAGCGACAAGAAGAATTTTAGCAACAAAAAGCGTCAAGAAGCGACAAGAAGAATAATATTAGCGACAAGAAGAATAATATTAGCGACAAGAAGAATAATATTAGCGACAAGAAGCGACAAGAAATCATATTTTTTTTTTTATTAAAATTACTTATTCCAAATAAATATTAAAAGAATATGCAAAAGAAAACAATTTTAATGACAAGAAAGTTAATATTGATAGGGAAAAAAATGAAACATAGATCTAATTCAGTTGCTACATTTATTTACATGATATTTTATTATGTATAACACCAAGTATTACGTTTACCCTGTCGTATTATGATATTACTTTTACTTGTGTTTTAGAACAATAATATATTTATCTTATAATTTGTTTTTAAAACTATCTTTGTACAATATATAATAAACTTGCAAAATGCATTATGTGTGTGCATCATTGTCCAGAAAATACATGCACAAATTGTGAAATACAAAAGAACTGAAATAAAACAAGAGGAAAAATAATTAAAATGTAATCTTTTTCATCATTTTATATAGTGTATTGCCTCATTTAACGATATTTATCATGTTTATACATATTGATTGAAGATTAAAGGAAATCAATGACAATCTTGAATGAGTTTCAATAGGTGTTCACTATTTACAATGATTGTATATTCTGGCGCTTGTAATTGTTTAGTCTGATGCGTGTACAAAGTTGAAGGTGTTAATTGGATGTTATTGTAGCAATAAAACAAGGGACACGCGCCTCGTTAATCTCATTTGATGTTCTACATTGTGTATTACCTTAGGGTGAAGCCACAGCTAACGTTGGTCCTATCAGGAAAAATGAATTGTACAGTTTGAAAGGAAATGATATTTCATGTTTTTGTTTCAATAAATCCTTCAAAGGAAAGGTGAAAATCTTTGGGTTTTTTTTTTTATTTTATAGCGTGTGCATTTCCTCTGCTCTTACAAATGTTTAATTTCTTCATCTATTCATATAATATTAAAAACTACACAATCCCTTCCTCACAAATGTTTAATTTCTTCATCTATCAATATAATAATAAAAATCATCAATTTATTGCCCGTATTTTAAAAAAGACTAAATGCATATTTTTTTATATTTAATAAAAAAAAAGTTTCTTGTCGCTTCTTGTCGCTAAAATTATTCTTCTTGTCGCTTTTAACGCTTCTTGTCGCTTCTTGTCGCTTATTGTCGCTAATTAGTGAGACCCATATCACGTGACAACAAACCGGCCATTTTGTCTTCACCAGAATATCCATATTGCTTCCTGGTAGAAAAAATAAAGTAAGGCGTACGAAAACGCTAATTGTTCACTTGATGAAAACTGTAATTAGAAGTATCGTAATCTAGTATATCAATCTAATGTATCGTAAAAAAATGACAACAGAGAGACCAATGATATAATACAACTTCAAAATAGTTATGACGTTTTCTTAGTCCAAATAATTATGACATCTTGAAAGGCTATTATATTTTTTTTACTTTGACGCCTTTATGAGTTATCTATCTCAAAGGTCGCCAAATATAAAAAAAATCTTCAAAATAACTAAAAAGTTGTTATTTAAATCTCACTATTTTCAGTACATCACAAGCCAAGGGTGGTTTTTACCCTCCCACCCACTTCAGCACTACTCTGGTGCCCAGACCAGAGTTTAAACAAGAATGGGTACTTTGGGGGCATCGGTTGGTCAGAGTTGTCCCCTACATGTTCTTTGACCTGGAGATCAATCTTCTGATATCTTTATGGTTTGTCTGTGTCCGCCAAGTTGCCCGATGGTTCTCACCGAGTACTTCGTCTTCCCCCACCTTGTATTCACTGTATATAGTTAGTTCCACGGTTTTACTTAAACGATTTATTTACTTGGATGTCTTCTCCTGCAAACGGAACTCGTCAGAAACATATATAGCAGAATTTTCAGTTTGTTGAAGGAGGCTATTATCCGACAGAAACAGAAACCTTGATAACAGACCTCCTGGTGTCCAAGCATTCCCTTTGTGTTGGTATGGGATTGATTGTCCTTGTTAAAATAGTTGTCGTAAATATACATTAGTGACACATCGACATAAATCCCAATAGGGAGCGGACATGGATTTAGTGATTTTGCTAGTGCTCGTCACTTTCGTAATTTAGGAAACTCGACATTTCTGAAATAGAACGAATCGAGGCCCTACATTTTAAAATGAAAGTACTAAAACGACACCTTCAGAAATGTCGAGTTTGTTTTAAGGATTACAATAGTTATAGAGGTTACTTAAGGTAATAAATATATGTCATTGAAGAGATAATTCAAGTGGGAACAGATTTATTTAGGTCACAAAGTAAGTGAAAGTCTTAGAAAATTTTTACAGCAATAATTTGAAGCATTGTCGAAAATGAGCTTCCTCCCTTGTGTTTTGTTAGGGGTTCGTATGGATAGTAAACCTGGTAATTGTAACAAGCCCCTGTGACTGATGGACAAAATTCAATGGTGCAGTACTACCATAAAGATAATAAATAGTATTTTTTTTTTCACTAATTTATTGACAAAAATTATACTTGTTGTAACATACATGTATTTTATTTTTGTATTCAATTAAATCATTTAAAGGACAATGTACTATTCTTTTTTCACAAAGACCAACAAACAGGAATTGTTTTTCTGAGACAAGTACCTGTGAAATATGACACTTTTTCTAGACAATCCAGATTGTGCAAAATACTTCACTAAAAATTCAACGGTAACCTTTAAAATTGTTGTCACGCACTAAAAACCCCCATGGGAACTTTCAAAAGTTGGCGGGTATGTAACAAGTCTTTCTATTTTTATGCCCCATTTATGGGCATTATGTTTTCTGGTCTGTCCGTCCGTCCTGCTTCAGGTTAAAGTTTATGGTCGAGGTAGTTTTTTGATGAAATTGAAATCCAATCAACTTGAAACTTAGTACACATGTGTTCCTTATGAAATGATCTTTCTAATTTTACTGCCAAATTAAAGATTTTACCTAATTTACACAGTCCACTGAACATAGAAAATGATTTTACGGATGGGAAATCCGTTTACTTATGACACATTCTTGTTTGAAGAAAAAAAAAATACATCATAACGATAATAGAAAAAAGCAGGCTGAGTTAGTGGGGATGCTTTTATGGTAATTCAAGTTACCTTTTATTCACCTTCTTCCACCTTAGAGCTACCAGCTCTTTGAATAATTTTTCTGTCTGAATGGTTCCAGGCTTAGGCACCATCAAGTAACCTCCTTTTCAAGGAATTTATTATTAACATGTTCATAAATAAAACCTATGTGTGGTAAACAAAGTGATGTAATTATTTCCTGGAGATGAAACGCCCAACAACACTAGGAAATAAATGATGTATAGATATTTAAAGCTTTGATAACTTCCTTTATCATACTTTTCATGTTTTTTTACATTGGTAAAAGACAAAGTTTATTAGTTTATGTTTACAGTTATTTACTTATATTTTAGTACACAATGACAACAGTTTTGCCAGATCATCCAATGGATGTAAACCTAAACATGACAGCTATACACAGTGAGAACATTCTGAAGAATGTGGAGATTAACAAAGATCGTTTCCTCCAATTACCAAGTAGCACAGATTTTCTTCTGTCAAGTAATTTAAACGGGTTATTGCAATTGAATGCATCAAAGTTAGTGGAGATTGGTCAGTTTAAACCAGGTAAACAAGGTAAGAAATGTTTTAAATTGTTATTTAATCATGTTAATTAAGAAAAAAATTGGTTCAGGTATACCTAAATGCCTTTTTAAACATTTCATCAGCTGTTTCTGAAAGTTTTGTTGCCAAATGATATAGATATAGATATAGGGCTTATATTCATATATGCATGGCTGCTTGTATCAGTAATTAACCTGCAGTGATTGCTAGCCTGTCAACACTGAGGTTTAGAGTTCCAGCTCTGCTCAAGACAAGGTGCCTTATACACAGATCTTAGTTGATTCTTTGAGTCCCACTTTACACCTCTAATGATCCTGTTGATCATTTGATCTCAGGTTTATAAATTTACTGTTAATTAGTATCATCACTGCTAGTTACATGTGAATACAACAATTCAAAAGTTTACTTTGCCAAAAATATTCACAACAATTTTTTAGTAAAGATGAACCAGCTTATTTAAGAAAGCAATTATTTAATTTAAAATTTGGTGAAAGTTGTCAGTATAAATGCAATGGAAGACAAACAATATGGAAATCAATGTAAATCAACATAATTGCTTATATTTTCAAACATGTTAGTTTATGGATGGCTTCAAATTCTTCACTCTATTTATTAGAACCAAAATCCATCAATTCAAGAACCCATGAATATGTAACTTTTTTCTCAAACCAAGAAAGATGATACCCAGGAATAAAATTACAATCAGGGTAGTCTGACTTGGTACAAATTGTGGTTAAATTATAGTTGCACATACCTGCATAGGTCAGCTACCATCATTATGACTCCTAACTTAAACATAAGCAAGGAAATAAAACATGGCACATAATCATGAACGCAATGTGCTCACTACTACAGAACGCTAGCTTTAGTAGGTATGGCTAATTTGGTTTGTTTTTTATATATAATATATATTTAATCAACAAGTGTTCAAAATATGATTTAATATTTTCAATTTCAGATCAAATGTCTTCAAAATATTTGGCTCCAAGAGATCCTGTATTAGAGACGCCAAGCAGTAACCACCAACCTTCAGACCAGCTAGTCCAATCTGTAGGGCCACAAGAAGTTGTTGGTCTTAAAACAAGTAAAAATTTGAGCTGTAATGAGATTGAACCAGAGGATAAAGATAACTATGTGAAGCCTATCTATACAGCAGTGCCAGTTAATACTCCTCCACAGTATGGTGGTGGATTGTACCAGTTGTTGAATGAGTGTGGTATTGAATACAGGGAGGAGACAGTTGTGTCACAAAACAATGTCCCTGTAAGGGAGGTGACCACGGCTTGTCAGCAGTACACACAAGGGTAGGTTAGATAACTCTGTACTCTTAGTAATTATACATCCACATCACTAAAACATTGTTTTTATGCACTTATGCAGATTAAGTTAGTTTCCTTTCATATTCCCAGGTGATTTACAGCATATATATTGAACTTATGGCTCACTAGGAAACCAGCACTCTTTCCTTATGAATGATTTAATAAAAGTGAAGGCCCCAACCTTGTCTCTGATTGTGTGGTGATCATGATAGTTTTCTATTATACTGGAATTGTATAATTCTGATAAAAATGAAAAAAATAGCATGCACATCAACACACCTCAAAGACATGCATACCTGAATGATCTGCTTCAAAAATATGTACAGATTTTTCACAGTTTTTAAGTGCATATGTACACAAACATGAGAATTATAAATGATTATAGGGAACTATATTTCAGTGTGTATACATTTTGTAGCCTGTGCTATGTGTAGTTATGGAGGCAGGTGTCTTAGGAAAAACTTAGAACAAGTTCCACCTTTTCTGAAAAGGTTTTGTGGGGAATTATAATGCATCAAATAGACAGCAACCCAATGAAAAAAATGTTAAAAAGGTCTAAGGCTATATATAGTCTTCAACAACAGACCTGTGTTCACCAGTCACATAATAATGCTATGAGTCAACATAAATAGATCAAAGAAAAATGAATGTAATACAACTGTTACAATTATCTCTACACATACAATGTAATACAATTTACAATTATCACATACTTTTGCCTTAATGATTTGACAAGTTGTATGTTATATCCTTCTTTTTTTCTGTTTCAGACATATCATACATGGTGACAAAAATGCCTTGGAAATGTTGGCTAATGATGTGGTCAGCCTGAAGACTGGCACTCATGGTGTCATCACAAACCCGGTAATTATTACAAAATACTTATGTGTTAGAACTACAATCATTTCTACTAAAAAGGGGCCTCTGTGGCCAAGTGGTCTTAAGTAGTTCTATTACTGTAATGGCAAGCCAGTCAACACTGAGGTTGTGAGTTGGAACCCCGCTGGTGTGGCTGCACTTGACTCTAATCTTAATAAACTAGGATTGTCAGGCACTCTGTCTTCCTACACCAATAAAAACTGACAGCACAAAATCCCAAAAGTGGCTCTTAAAAGTGGCGTTAAAACACCAACAATCAATTAATCATTTCTACTACAGACAGTCGTTCAAGAAAAATTTAAACAATATATATTTATTTTAATTTTATGCATCAGTTGAATGTGTTATTATCAGTCGGAGTCGTTGTCTGTAAGGTTGTGAAAAGTAAAGTCACTTATATTTTTGACTCATTTCTAACCGTTTTAATTCAGTGATATATTATTTATATTTCAGAAATATGACTTCCTGTGGAATCCAAAATGTTCGGTGAAAAAGCAGAAGATCCTTGGACGAGGGGGCAATGGTACAGTGGAACTCTGTAATTATAATAATGTGGAGTTTGTCACTAAAACAGTAAGTTATATCATTGTGTCGGATGTCATATCTCAATAGTTAATAACAATGCTTAAAAAGGGATAAGGTTATTTAAGATTTATAACAAAAAAAGTTTTTTGATATTTTATTGAGGTGACAATTAATATGCCTTAGTGTAGATGGCATCAAGTTTTACCTTGTCCCTCTGGATGTATGGGTCCTGGAATTGGTCTCTGTTCTTTAACTATAGTATGCCTCAACCATACACAATGCTTATTACCACAAATCACAGATCAAGTTTGAGTTTGGATGATGTCACTTATTCTGTTCTAGAATTATGCTGCTTTACAAATGAAAACAATGCTGTTGTTTTTTGGTTTTTATTGTCTAACTTAAGCTTGCTTGAACCAAATGTTATGAATCTGATATCCATTGCTTATTGTTACCACAAAACACAAATCAAGTACAAACTTGGGTAGCTTCATTTTTACTGTACTTAAGTTATGTTCCTAAATAACTTTATATGCAAGAGGCAGCATCATCTGTGTCCCATGGGCACATCCCTCATACTAGTCTCATGGTTCTATCTTTGTTTCAGATCTCCAGAGATTTCAGAGCCAATGAAGTGATGTTTACCAACTGTATGAGCCATGAGTTCATTGTTAAGTCACATGGTTTGATAGTGAGAAATGGTACCCCACAGATCATCATGGATTACGCAGGTATATGATAGAGATTATATGGAATGTATTGTCACTGTATAATGTAAGATTTATAACACAAGATAATAAATGCTGATGTTAGGTTGATATCAGATTGAAAACATTTCATTAACAAATGGTCACAAAAAATGATAAGTTCACCATCATGACCATATAGGTTTAGATTGACATTCGTAAATTATATACTGAATTAAATTAGGATGATTTCTTGTTTATATATATAAGCATTTTGTCTTCTTTCCAGTTAAAGTCTCACAATCTTAGCTGATGTCCCCAGAAAAATGGCTATTGTTATACTATTGTGAAAAGTTTCATTTGCACTAAAACTCCCCCTCCCCATGCATCATGAGTTGTTATACCTTGATAATAAGGTTGGCAACGGTTGTTCACTGTACAACGTCAACAATGAGCAAAACCCATGCCACATACCAAGCAATAGGCTAGAATTGATTCAGGTATTAATTCAATTAAGCCAATGAAAAAGATTCCTGTTGTTGGATATGTTTATTATGATGTAAGACGACAGAATAAGTTTTTATTTAGTTTTATATTGCTTGTAGGAGACAACCTGTTACACTATGGTTTATCCAAAATGGTGGACGAAAGTGAGATTTGGAACATAACATTTCAAATACTGGAAGCCCTGAACTACTTACACTCTAACCAGATTAGACATTTTGATGTCAAGCGTAAGTTATTTTACAGGAATATGTACTCTTTAATTCTGTCATACATGCTCAAAGACTTAAGATCTGACCAGATTTCATACATTATAAACTTTGTTGGAGTTCATGAGTACATTGTAATAATATTCTGTGTGTATAATATGTAATAATGAAGGCGGATTTAGGGGGGGGGGGGGGGGGCCTTTTGTGGGTAATATTCTGTTGATTATTATAGAGAATCACGGAAACAAGAGGATATAGAGAATAACGGAAACATGACCCTCTGATGAAAATTTCCTGACCCGCCACTAATAAAAGCATTTTGCTTCGATTGATCATTTAGATGCACTAAAGTACAGATAAAGCTAAAAATGAATATAGATATGATTTTTAGGGTTTATATTTGTTTGAACATTACATCTAATTTAAAATATTATTAATCTTTGTTTTACAGCTGAAAATATAGTACTTATGGAGGATGCTTTAGGAAACAAAACATTGAAACTTGCAGATTTTGGAGGAGCCACTCTATTCACAGAGGAAGTGGACTGTCTTAGTTGGACTCCTGCTTACATGGCACCAGAAATGGACCAGTTTTATTTAAACAAACAGTTCCCTGGACAAAGATTGATCACTACGTCCTGTGGTCAGATCACAGAGAAATGTGACATCTACTCGTTGGCTTTGTCCATTCTGTTTCTGTATGTCAGAGGACATATCCTTATAAAACATATAACCAAAGGGGTACAGGCAATGGTGGGCTATGAGAAAGCTGATACTGTCAGCATGAAAATTGTCATTATGGTATGTACGGTTTGATATAAACAGTGAAATCTTTTAATTTAATTTTCTTTTATTGCCATGTACATAGCAGCTATATCACAAATAATATGTACGGTTTAAGGAAAACAGTGAAGGCTCTAGAAAATTATATTTTTTTCATCATATTTGTTAATTGACAGACAGACAGACTGAAATTGCCATGCATAAAAATTATCCAACAAATAATAAGGGTTAAAATCTTTTTGGCAAATTCATACAAGAAAACAAGACGATATATTTTTTTCAAGATTTCAAATACACATAATTTTATATTTTTAAAGCACACAGTCTTTGAAATGCAACACATATATATATAAATAAGAAAACTGTCAATATGTCTTTAAATAAATAAACTATGAAGATATTGCATCTATTTTACAGAATGCTAAGAATCCCAGCCTTGCTGAAAGTCTGATTCCACCAAATGTAGGTAAAGAAATGAAAGCTGTGTTATCTGGCATGCTGAAAGGCAATGTTGACAACAGATGGACAGCTAAAGCTGCTATGGATCAAATGAAAGGTTAATAATAATATGTAACAGTTGAAAGAATTGTTATAAGTAATTTATATAAGACTGGTAACTTCTAGTGTATTTCTGAAATCATGGTCTTTCAAATTGTTTCAGGGTGCTGACGACATAATTTTTGTCTCATTTATTTTAGTTTTAAAATTAAATTGAGAATGGAAATAAGAGACAAAAACTGACCAAAGAGCAGACAACAGGGAAGGCCACCATGGGTGCTTGTACTGACATTTTTTTAAACGAAATTAGTGCAAACTATACACATGTTTTGCTTTTGGTAAAATATTTAGCATAAAGGCCAACCTGTGGAACAATCAATATAAAGTGGAACCTCCCATGGATTATCTTTTGATTATCCATTATCTATTTATTAGTTTCTACACATTATAAAATGTTTCCAATATTATCTCACATTGTCATTTGGGTATGATATAGATAAACTAGACTATAGTTGTCCTCCGTTTAATATGTAATATTTTAAATGTTTTACTCAGAAGAGGACACATAGAAATGCTGTTAATTAATGTTTACTGAGAAATGATTTTTACCAACAATAAGCTATGAGTCTATAACAGAACACTGATGGTTCATGGTTTATACAGGTGTAGTATAGAAAAGTTAGTTTAAATCATGAATATGGTAATCAGAAATACATTCCAACATTTCTCTCATTACAGAACTGTCGTCAGCTTCTCACAAGAGTATGGAACCTAAAAAGATTATCAGGAGAAAGTCCAAATCCACAGAAAACAAACTAAGGAATAACCAGAACATACGACCTAAAGTACCCAAACTTGTTATCGTTACTCTCGACAAAACTGGTAGGAAAGTAGGAGAATACAAGAATACTGAGCCATTCACTATACCAAGGTATACAAACGGTAACTCCTTAGAAACTGAGGAACACCAACGACCTTTACGGGATCTGAATATTGACCTTCAGTTGCATGTCATCATTGAACAGTCTAATAACGTAAAGGATGAAAAGATGAAACAGATTATTGATGAAGAGAATCGTCCATTACTGAAAAGGCTGGTCAAACGTAAACTTAAAGATAAAGTCAATGGAGAGATAGCTTTCAAGATGACAAAAATGAGGGAAGAACTGGAGAGCAGCGGCTCATCTTCAAGTGGCATGTCAGTAAACCTGAGCGGACGAGGACATGTTATTATGGCTCCTACAGAACCAGAAGTTGTTCCTATGAATGAGGGGCCAGGCAATATTCCAAATTTTGACATGTTCCTGGATTGATCGCATATTGTGACTTTATTGTTGTGAATTTTGACTTAATTTTGTCCTTACAGCTGTACAAAATAAGGTCTGTAATAAATATTTATAAATGAATGAGAGATGTTGGAAGAAACTTGTCAGGAAGAAAACATTGATTCAGTAAAAAAAAATATTATTGGATGTAAAATATTTTTAATGTGATCAGTTGTTCTTTTCCATTCAATTAAAGTTTAATCATTTTTATCATATTCCTTTTTTTAACTGTTAACAGAACAGGTGATTTAAACTGGACATAAATTTCCACAGATTTATAAATACATTACTAACTGGGATTTCCCAATTTATTTTCTGTCTGGACAAACCATAGAAATTCAAGCTATAGGTTTCATGTTCCCACTATTTTGGATTTCCCAATATATAAATATAAATCCATTGTGTGTATGAAACCTGAAGAATGTGAACAATAATTGTACATACAAATGGTTTCTTAATCTTTTTTATTAAATAATATCTGAAGTAGAAAAAATGCTCACTATTTTTGAAATAAAGGGAATCATTAGTATGAAAATATAGCATTGTATTATTGTACATTTATTTATTTTGTATGTATATATGAGAGAATGTATTTATTTTGTTAAATGTTGACTGCTTCATAGATTCATTTGATTCCTCAAATATTGTAACTAGGGTAACATGACATTAATTTAGTGACTACATACAAATAATTATGTATAAATGTTAGCATCATTTATTTTCTCAAAACTATAAATTATATTTTTTGAGAGTGAGAAAATAATCCTTACAAATTATCAAAGAAATAGTTTTGCCCTCAAATATTTTTTTTTGTAGAAATGAAATACACAATGCATTTTTTTCTGTTTTGTTTTTTTGTTGTTGTGCAAAAAGTTTGCTTGAGATCATTGGACACGTGCAATTCATTGTATATATGTAAAGATAGCAATACCTATGATTTTAATTTAAATAATTATTGCATTATATATTGATTGATCTGTTGATTGTGTTTTTATATACATTTATATATGTTTTGAGGAATTGCCTTTACATCCAATAAAAGTTGTAAATAGAACTGAGATTTAGTATTTTGGTTAACTACATTAGTTGATATTTTCTCTATAAATAGGTAAACTTGTTTCAGACTTATAAAGAGAAGCACAGATATCAATGAGAATAGGCTGAAGAAGATGTAATGAAATTATTAATAGATCATCAATATGACTTCAAAGGACAAAGCACATATGGCTTGTATATGTTATACTTCAAGGGGGTTGGGACCTATCAATTGTTCTACAAGTCATTATTTTTAGTTCGAGATGCAAACTCAAATACTTAAGATTGGGTTACAACTTTATTTAGATATATATGTCAAATATTTTAAGAAGTTTATTCTTATAATTTTTAGGTCAAAGATCAAGGTCATAGTTTCTGAATATAGGATAGATTTTTTTTCAGTCAAGTGATTTCTAGACTCAAACAAAATAAAGGATTGAAACTTTACTTGGATATATTTTTGAAAAAAAAGGAGTTATGGTATGAATGCCAATGAGACAACTATCCACTGAAGTTCAAATGAAGTGGATAAAAGCAATTATTAGCAACTGCAAGGCATTCAAGAATGAGAAAAACTTGTACGGTCTGCTATAAAAGGCCCAATTATGAAAAATAAAACAATGCAATTGAGAAAGCTAACGGCCAGAAGACATTAATCTTACAGGAACATTTTTTGACTTGAGAGTCTAATAAGACCGGCACCAAATTACACATGTATTGGTCTCTTTAGTCTTAACAACAAGATAGCCACTACAAAACACATATATGGGTCTTTATAATATTGAACAAGAAGAAGGCCACAAGACAACACATGTATTGGCCTCTTAAGTCTTTAACAACAATATGGCCACCACATAACACATGTACAAGTCTCTATAGTATTTTACAACTAGATGGCCTCCACACAACACATACATGTGTCTTTTTAGTCTTAATTGACATGAGGGTTACCACACAAAACTTGTATTGGTCTCTATAGTATTTAAGAACAGGACGACCACCACACAACATATGTATAAGTCTCTAGTATTTAACAACAAGATGTCGACCACATAACACATGTTTTGGTCTCTATAGTCTTTAACAACAAGAAGGCCATCACACAAAACATGTTTGGGTCTCTATAGTCTTTAACAACAAGAAGGCCACCACACAACACATGTTTGGGTCTCTATAGTCTTTAACAACAAGAGGGCCACCACACAACACATGTTTGGGACTTTATAGTCTTTAACAACAGAAGGCCACCACACAACACATGTTTGGGTCTCTATAGTCTTTAACAACAAGAAGGCCACCACATAACATATGTTTGGGTCTCTATAGTCTTTAACAACAAGAAGGCCATCACACAACACATGCTTGGGACTCTATAATCTTTAACAACAAGAAGGCCATCACACAACACATGTTTGGGTCTCTATAATCTTTAACAACAAGAAGGCCACCACACAACACATGTTTGGGTCTCTATAGTCTTTAACAACAAGATGTCAACCACATAACACATGTTTGGGACTCTACAGTCTTTAACAACAAGAAGGCCATCACACAACACATGTTTGGGACTCTATAATCTTTAACAACAAGAAGGCCATCACACAACACATGTTTGGGACTCTATAGTCTTTAACAACAAGAAGGCCACCACACAACACATGTTTGGGTCTCTATAATCTTTAACAACAAGATGGCCATCACACAACACATGTTTGGGTCTCTATAGTCTTTAACAACAAGATGGCCATCACACAACACATGTTTGGGACTCTATAGTCTTTAACACCAAGATGGCCACCACACAACACATGTTTGGGACTCTATAGTCTTTAACAACAAGAAGGCCACCACACAACACATGTTTGGGACTCTATAGTCTTTAACAACAAGAAGGCCACCACACAACACATGTTTGGGTCTCTATAATCTTTAACTACAAGATGGCCATCACACAACACATGTTTGGGACTCTATAGTCTTTAACAACAAGAAGGCCACCACACAACACATGTTTGGGACTCTATAGTCTTTAACAACAAGAAGGCCACCACACAACACATGTTTGGGACTCTATAATCTTTAACAACAAGAAGGCCATCACACAACACATGTTTGGGACTCTATAATCTTTAACAACAAGAAGGCCATCACACAACACATGTTTGGGACTCTATAGTCTTTAACAACAAGAAGGCCACCACATAACACATGTTTGGGTCTCTATAATCTTTAACAACAAGAAGGCCATCACACAACACATGTTTGGGACTCTATAGTCTTTAACAACAAGAAGGCCACCACATAACACATGTTTGGGTCTCTATAATCTTTAACAACAAGAAGGCCATCACAAACACTTTAACAACAAGAAGGCCACCACATAACACATGTTTGGGTCTCTATAATCTTTAACAACAAGAAGGCCATCACAGAACACATGTTTGGGTCTCTATAATCTTTAACAACAAGAAGGCCATCACACAACACATGTTTGGGACTCTATAATCTTTAACAACAAGAAGGCCATCACACAACACATGTTTGGGACTCTATAGTCTTTAACAACAAGAAGGCCACCACATAACACATGTTTGGGTCTCTATAGTCTTTAACAACAGAAGGCCATCACACAACACATGTTTGGGACTCTATAGTCTTTAACAACAAGAAGGCCACCACATAACACATGTTTGGGTCTCTATAGTCTTTAACAACAGAAGGCCATCACACAACACATGTTTGGGACTCTATAGTCTTTAACAACAAGAAGGCCATCACACAACACATGTTTGGGACTCTAGTCTTTAACAACAGAAGGCCACCACACAACATATGTTTGGGACTCTAGTCTTTAACAACAAGAAGGCCACCACACAACACATGTTTGGCACTCTATAATCTTTAACAACAAGAGGACCACCACACAAGACATGTTTTGGTCTCTATAGTCTTTAAAACAAAACAGCCACCAAACAACACATGGTTTTATATTTATTTACAAGTATGCCACCACACAACATGTTTTTGTCTCTATAGTCTTTTACAACAAGACAGTCACCACATAACACATGTTTGGGTCTCTATAATCTTTAACAACAAGAGGGCCACCACACAACACATGTTTGGGACTCGTTAGTCTTGAACATCAAGAAGGCCACCACACAACACATGTTTGGGACTCTTTAGTCTTTAACAACAAGAAGGCCACCACACAACACATGTTTGGGACTCTATAGTCTTTAACAACAAGAAGGCCACCACACAACACATTTTTGTGTCTCTATTAGTCTTTAACAACAAGAGGTCCACCACACAACACATGTATGGGTCTCTATAGTCTTTAACAACAAGAAGGCCACCACACAACACATGTTTTGGACTCTATAGTCTTAAACAACAAGAAGGCCACCACACAACACATGTTTGACTCTATAGTCTGTAACAACAAGAAGGCCACCACACAACACATGTTTGGGTCTCTATAATCTTTAACAACAAGGCAACCACACAACACATGTTTGGGACTCTATAATCTTTAACAAAAAGAGGGCCACCACACAACATATGTTTGGGACTCTATAGTCTTTAACAACAAGAAGGCCACCACACAACACATGTTTGGGACTTTATAGTCTTTAACAACAAGAAGGCCACCACACAACACATGTTTGGGACTCTATAGTCTTTAACAACAAGAAGGCCATCACACAACACATGTTTGGGACTCTATGGTCTTTAACAACAGAAGGCCATCACACAACACATGTTTGGGACTTTATAGTCTTTAACAACAAGAAGGCCATCACACAACACATGTTTGGGACTCTATAGTCTTTAACAACAAGAAGGCCACCACACAACACATGTTTGGGACTCTATGGTCTTTAACAACAGAAGGCCACCACACAACACATGTTTGGGACTCTATAGTCTTTAACAACAAGAAGGCCACCACACAACACATGTTTGGCACTCTATAGTCTTTAACAACAAGAAGGCCATCACACAACACATGTTTGGCACTCTATAATCTTTAACAACAAGAGGACCACCACACAAGACATGTTTTGGTCTCTATAGTCTTTAAAACAAAACAGCCACCAAACAACAAATGGTTATATATTCATTTACAACAAGTTTTGGTCTCAAAGTCTCTAAACATGAGAAGACCACCACACAAAACATGTTTGGGTCTCAAAGTCTCTAAACATGAGACGACCACCACACAAAACATGTTTGGGTCTCAAAGTCTCTAAACATGAGACGACCACCACACAAAACATGTTTGGGTCTCAAAGTCTCTAAACATGAGACGACCACCACACAAAACATGTTTGGGTCTCAAAGTCTCTAAACATGAGAAGACCACCACACAAAACATGTTTGGGTCTCAAAGTCTCTAAACATGAGAAGACCACCACACAACACATGTTTGGGTCTCAAAGTCTCTAAACATGAGAAGACCACCACACAACACATGTTTGGGTCTCAAAGTCTCTAAACATGAGAAGACCACCACACAACACATGTTTGGGTCTCAAAGTCTCTAAACATGAAAAGACCACCACACAACACATGTTTGGGTCTCAAAGTCTCTAAACATGAAAAGACCACCACACAACACATGTTTGGGTCTCAAAGTCTCTAAACATGAGAAGACCACCACACAACACATGTTTGGGTCTCAAAGTCTCTTAAACATGAGAAGACCAGCACACAACACATGTTTGGGTCTCAAAGTCTCTAAACATGAGAAGACCACCACACAAAACATGTTTGGGTCTCAAAGTCTCTAAACATGAGAAGACCACCAAACAAAACATGTTTGGGTCTATTTAGTATTTAACAAAAAACAGACACCAAATAACATTAGTATTGGTGAATTAAGTCTATAACAACTATTCCATTTTTACATGCCCTAACTATTGTGGAGCAGAGGGAAAGTTCTAACTATTGTGGAGCAGAGGGAAAGCCCTAACTATTGTGAAGCAGAGGGAAAGCCCTAACTATTGTGGAGCAGAGGGAAAGTTCTCATTTTAATCAGATAAATTTTGCCAAAATTATCTGGAAATTATTGGACTTTTGTTGCTTAAATAATGTCACTCCAATGATGTCACAGTCAAATAGCATCAACAAGACTTGCATCAGAAAGTAATTAACAGGTTATAAATGTCATAAATTGTGATATCATTCAAGTTTATTGATTTTTTGTCAATTGACTGTTGCCTATGAAAAAGTGACTTCTCCTTTCATCCTTGGGTGACTATCAGACCTGTTTGAAATCTTTCCCTATTTACATAAATAGCATAATGGAGGATATGTGCAGTACAAAAAGTGCTCTGATATTATCACTGTCAGTCAGACATATATGTAAGGTCTTTAAAATAACAAAAGGACAGAAAATGTCTTAAAAATAACAATAGGCCAGTTAACTAATTTTATTTAACAAATTTTTTAACAAATCATATATCATATATTATGTGATAAATATAAATATAAAATATTCACTTTACACTTAAAACACTTTACAAATTAATAAAAAAAATATGCAAAAAATCCAACCTATTAAAATTTCTTTTTTTTCCCATAGAGTAACTCTGTAAAAATCTATCTCCACATGATTAGAATATGATAAAATATTATAATTTGATTTGGCACATGTTTAAAGACAATTTTTTTGGTCTAAATGGTCAGAACTTACCTGAAAAACTGAAATTTTATTTTGATTGCATTGGAATTCTCAAGAAGCTATTTTTTTAAGAACAAGAATTTACAATGTTATGGCAACAATAATTTTTACATAATGAGAAAGCATGGATAATCATGATAATACTCAGTTTAATGTGTAAATAATCCAGTCAAAAGTGTTATTCATTACAATAAACAATCTAAACCTAACAATAGCAATAAACGAAAGTTTGCAATAATACCAAGTAATAACTAAAAATTTGTTTCTAATGTATCAATATCACAGATTATTATCTCCCAGAATTCATTTGGTGTTATAGAAAGTTGCATTTTATCTAATCTTGAAGCTGACATCAAAAGTATTTGGTTTTGAATTCTTTGTACAGTTCATCTAATTTACTGCATACTGTTTCTTCTGTCTTTGTGTCTATGTCTAACTATTAAAAGAAAATTTTCTTATTAATGAAAATAGTATGATAAAGACAGATTTGTTCAACAATTTGTTTGCTGCTGTGTCAGCTGGTACCAATACAGAATGCTTTCCTATAGTATTTCATATATGTTTTCAGTCTTGATTCACTTTTAGTAGAATTATTTTGTATCAAGTTGCAATCAAACTTCCTCCACTTCACTTGAACTTTGGTGGATAGTTGTCTCATTGGCAATCATACCATATCTCCTTATTTTTATATAACTGTCAAGTTGTAGTCAAAAGACATTTGCAGCATTACTATATTGCTACATATAGGGACATTCAGATTTTAAATAAGAGTTTTGTCTTTAACAGTGTTGTAAAATCAAGTAGATCTTAAAGTTTAAAAGTCAATATCCATGCAATATGTGCAATCTGTGTAATGCTATACATAAAATGTGCAATCTGTGCAATGCTATACATAACTATTTTGAAAAACAGGATTTTCAATCAAAACAAATATTGTCACTAGATGTCACACAAACAAGGATCAATGACTAAAACAAGTGCACTCACTAATATGACAAGCCTGTATTACTTTTATTTATTTTTTGTCAACTTTCTTTGTCTGTTAACTCACCTTTACTATTGATACATGGGTTTTCCCAAAGATATCTACATCACTGTTAAATTTGTCCTGAGGATCTAATGACTGTGGACTCTGTGTGGATAACCAGACCTAAACATAAGTAATCTATGATAAATTCAAGAAAGAGAGTAAACCAATCCCACATAATAAATCACACAAAAAAATATGTGGGGAAATCTTAGCTTCAGTGTGTAACAAGTAATGAAATGTACGTCACAGAGTATGGGGAATATACACTTGGACATCATTCAATTTACGATAAAAGCATGAAATATAGGTCAAACTGACCTGTTTTTTTTGTGATGCTGCTGTACTACTCTAAATGCATCCTTACACCAAGATAAATGAATGTTTCAATTGTAATATCACATATGGTTAGAAGTTTTAAATAAAACACAAACTCCATTTGGTAGGACAATGGGAATAAACTTGTTGAAAAAGCCTTTTACAAAAGAATGTTACTTTCTTTCTGTGTCTGTCCAATGACAGAAGCCTGTAAATTGACATTTATTGCTGTATATAATATCTGGTTTTTTAGCTCACCTGGCCGAAAGGCCAAGTGAGCTTTTCTCATCACTTGGCGTCCGGCGTCCGTCGTCGTCCGTCGTCGTCGTCGTCGTCGTCCTGCGTTAACTTTTACAAAAATCTTCTCCTCTGAAACTACTGGGCCAAATTTAACCAAACTTGGCCACAGTCATCATTGGGGTATCTAGTTTAAAAAATGTGTCCAGTGACCCGGCCAACCAACCAAGATGGCCGCCATGGCTAAAAATAGAACATAGGGGTAAAATGCAGTTTTTGGCTTATAACTCAAAAACCAAAGCATTTAGAGCAAATCTGACATGGGGTATTATTGTTCATCAGGTCAAGATCTATCTGCCCTGAAATTTTCAGATGAATCGGATATTTCGTTGTTGGGTTGCTGCCCCTGAAATGGTAGTTTTAAGGAAATTTTGCTGTTTTTGGTTATTATCTTGAATATTATTATAGATAGAGATAAACTGTAAACAGCAATAATGTTAAGCAAAGTAAGATCTACAAATAAGTCAACATGACCAAAATGGTCAGTTGACTACTTTAGGAGTTATTGCCCTTTATAGTCAATTTTTAACCATTTTTTCGTAAATCTTAGTAATCTTTTAGAAAAATCTTCTCCTCTGAAACTACTGGGCCAAATTTAACCAAACTTGGCCATAATCATCATTGGGGTATCTAGTTAAAATAATGTGTCCGATGCCCCGCCCAACCAACCAAGATGGCCGCCATGGCTAAAAATAGAACATAGGGGTAAAATGCAGTTTTTGGCTTATAACTCAAAAACCAAAGCATTTAGAGCAAATCTGACATAGGGGTAAAATTGTTCATCAGGTCAAGATCTATCTGCCCTGAAATTTTCAGATGAATCGGACATTCCGTTGTTGGGTTGCTGCCCCTGAAATGGTAATTTTAAAGAAATTTTGCTGTTTTTGGTTATTATCTTGAATATTATTATAGATAGAGATAAACTGTAAACAGCAATAATGTTCAGCAAAGTAAGATCTACAAATAAGACAACATGACCAAAATGGTCAGTTGACCACTTTAGGAGTTATTGCCCTTTATAGTCAATTTTTAACCATTTTTCGTAAATCTTAGTAATCTTTTAGAAAAATCTTCTCCTCTGAAACTACTGGGCCAAATTTAACCAAACTTAGCCATAATCATCATTGGGGTATCTAGTTAAAAAAATGTGTCCGGTAACTCGGCCAACAAACCAAGATGGCCGCCATGGCTAAAAATAGAACATGGGGGTAAAATGCAGTTTTTGGCTTATAACTCAAAAACCAAAGCATTTAGAGCAAATCTGAGAGGAAGTTAAATTGTTGATCAGGTCATGATCTATCTGCCCTGGAATTTTCAGATGAATCGGATAATCGGTTGTTAGGTTGCTGCCCCTGAATTGGTAATTTTGAGGACATTTTGCTGTTTTTTTGTTATTATCTTGAATATTATTATAGATAGAGATAAACTGTAAACAGCAATAATGTACAGCAAAGTAAGAACTAAAAAAAGTCAGTATGACCAAAATAGTCAATTGACCCACTAAGGAGTTATTGCCCTTCATAGTCAATTTTTAACAATTTTCTTAAAATTTGAAGATTTTCAATAACATTTTCCACAGAAAGTACTGTTATAGATAGAGATAATTGTAAGCAACAAGAATGTTTAGTAAAGTAAGATCTACAAACACATCACCATCACCAAAACACAATTTTGTCATGAATCCATCTGTGTCCATTGTTTAATATTCACATAGACCAAGGTGAGCGACACAGGCTCTTTAGAGCCTCTAGTTTTGTATTGTTTTGTACATAAATTAGATTTTCTTGTTTAAATTGTTTTACATTTTTCACTTTAGGGCCTTTTATAGCTTACTATGTGGTGAAGGTTTCTATAGCTGGTAACTTGTACCTCATTTGGTCTCTGGTGTAATACCACATATTTCTATTTATGTACTAAATAAAAAGATTTTGTTTGCTACACATCGGAGTCTTATCACCTTTATATCTAATAAACATGTTTACTAAAGATAACTTACCATTGCTTCGCTCCCAATAAAAGATGAACAAGTTAAACTGGGGCAAAATAACCGCAACTGAAAAAAATAAAAAATTATTTGAAGCATTTAAAAACTGGAAAACTATATAGGTTACAATTCTTGTATTGAGATTATCATAATATTAATAACAAAGATGAAAAGTTTGAATAGTTATAAAAAATAGTGTAATTTTGTAGCTTTGATATCTCTAAAATTCATTACCTGATTACAGTACTAATACATGCGTTTTTTCCTGACATTTTTAACCTTTCACAGCAGATAATTATGAACCCTCACAAATGTATCTGCTATGGGATATGCTTGATTGATTGTTGTTGTTTAACCCTACTTTCAATACTCTTGGTTAAATTGTAGAGGACACTTTTTTATTGGTTGAGGAAGCCTGAACACTCACAAAGAACCATTGACCTCCACCAGGGAAACTAAAAATCCATAAAGATAGGAGTTAAAACACACTTGCTGCATGAAATGACTGCATATTAAAGTAACAGTGATTCTATTGCTATACTGAAGTTTGTAATTAGTTAACCTATATAATATCTAACTTATATAATAAAGGGCTGCGCTTTAGCGCATGATACGCCCGTTGCTCTTTTAACTTGTCTTTTATGCTTTAAATGAATTTATATGATCAACTAGAAATATATATACAAATCAAAAGGGATGTTACATTAATATATTCACCAAAGTTTCATAAAATCCCCCTTTTTTAAGTATAAAAATTCATTACTTAAGAAAACGTAAAATCTAAAATTTATAAAAATGGAAAAGGAGCTTATGTCAATAGATATAAACAATTTATCAAAGTTGCATAAAATTTTGTGAAAGTGTTAGTTATTGTCCCAAAATTGGAAAATCCCCCCTTTTTTAAGCATAAAAATTCATAACACGGAAATGTAAAATCTTAAATTTATAACAATTGAAAGGGAGCTTACATCAATAGATATAAACAATTCACCAAAGTTTCATGGACATTGGTGAAAGCCTTTTTGAGTTATTGTCCAAAGTGTTGAAAATCCCCCTTTTTTTATGAATAAAGCCCCATAAATCCAAAACTTAAAATCTGAAATTTATAAAAATTGAAAGGGAGCTTACATCAATAGATATAAACAATTCACCAAAGTTTCATGGACATTGGTGAAAGCCTTTTTGAGTTATTGTCCGAAGTGTTGAAAATCCCCCCTTTTTTTTATGAATAAAGCCCCATAAATCCAAAACTTAAAATCTGAAATTTATAAAAATTGAAAGGGAGCTTACATCAATAGATATAAACAATTCACCAAAGTTTCATGGACATTGGTGAAAGCCTTTTTGAGTTATTGTCCGAAGTGTTGAAAATCCCCCTTTTTTTTATGAATAAAGCCCCATAAATCCAAAACTTAAAATCTGAAATTTATAAAAATTGAAAGGGAGCTTACATCAATAGATATAAACAATTCACCAAAGTTTCATGGACATTGGTGAAAGCCTTTTTGAGTTATTGTCCGAAGTGTTGAAAATCCCCCTTTTTTATGAATAAAGCCCCATAAATCTAAAACTTAAAATCTAAAATTTATAAAAATTGAAAGGGAGCTTACATCAATAGATATAAATAATTCACCAAAGTTTCATAGACATTGGTGAAAGCCTTTTTGAGTTATTGTCCGAAGTGTTGAAAATCCCCCCTTTTTTATGAATAAAGCCCCATAAATCCAAAACTTAAAATCTGAAATTAAAAAAAAACGAAAGGGAGCTTACGTCAATAGATATAAACAATTCACTTTAGTTTTATGGGAATTGGTGAAAGTGTTTTTGAGTTATTGTCCGAAGTGTGGACGACGGACGGACGGACGGACAGACGGACGGACGGACAGACGGACAACGGTATACCATAATACGTCCCGTCTAAAAGACGACGGGCGTATAAAAAGAATGATATAAAAGTCCATTTGTCACATCATTAAACCAGGACAAGGTGTGTAGGAATATACTTGTTACGACAAGAAATTTATACAAATGCGCCAAATCAAAAATAAAGAAAATGCTCTGATATGACCTCAGAGATTGAACCCTGAACACTTGGCGCAAGTTTCAAGCTTGATACTGCCTGAATTTGGATTGTAGTCAAATTTTTAAAATAATATGGGTTTCTGACAAAAAATAAATGTGGTCAAAGATCTTAAATATTTGAAATGGGACACTTTATGTACCTAATATTGTCTGATAAAGAAAAAAATATGAACCCCCCAAAAAAATGAAAACCCCACCTACTATTTGACACCCCCCCTTGGATTAATGACCCTTAAACTCAATCCCAGCTGTCCGTTCGTGGTATGGAACCTTGTAATACAAATTCAGATAGATCCATACACTTAAACAAAAGTAATTGTCTGGAAATTAGAAAATTGATTGATTTTGACCCTTTTGTTGCCCCTCATTCCTGAACATTTGGGGCAAGTACCCCCAAAACTCAATCCAAGCCTTCCCATTGAGATATAAAACCTTGTGATACAATTTCAGAGAGATCCATACTCTTACACACGTTATTGTCCAGAAAAAATGCTTATTATGGCCCCTTTTTGGCCCATAATTCCTAAACTGATGATACCATAACCCAAACAAGAATGTGTCCACAGTATACGGATGCCCCACTCGCACTATCATTTTCTATGTTCAGTGGACCGTGAAATTGGAATAAATTCTCTAATTTGGCATTAAAATTAGAATGATCTTATCAAAGGGAACATGTATACTAAGTTTCAAGTTGATTGGACTTCAACTTCATCAAAAACTACCTTGACCAAAAACTTTAACCTGAAGCGGGACAGACGGACGAACAGACGGACGGACGGACGCACAGACCAGAAAACATAATGCCCCTCTACTATCGTAGGTGGGGCATAAAAATCAATCTCAATCTTCTTTTGTGGTATATAACCTTATGGTACAATTTCATAGAGATCCATTCACTTTAACTAAAGTGTGTCTTCGGACGAAGACGACAACAACATAATACCATTATACGAACCCAAAAATTGTTTGCAGATATATAAAAACTCCCTTTACCATATCAGTCAGCACTAAACCAGGACATGGTGTGGAAATATACTAACCATAATAAGAAGTGGGTATATTATGCTCCATATCCAATATGGTAAAACTCCATTGGTCAAATTAGACATCACTAATCCAGGACAGGTGGTATGGGAATATACTCTCTAAAAGAAAATAATCATTATTTCATAATGCTTTGTTGATTATTAATTTTTGTCATTTTGAACATAAAAATCAAATCAAAATTTAAGAATAAGTATACAAAAACTAGTCATAACAAGAATGTGTCCAAAGTACACAGATGCCCCACTCGCACTATCATTTTCCATGTTCAATGGACTGTGAAATTGGGAAAATAATCTAATTTGGCATTAAAATTAGAAAGATCATGTCATAAGCAACATGTGTAGTAAGTTTCAATTTGATTGGACTTCAGCTTCATCAAAAACTACCTTGACCAAAAACTTTAACCTGAAACTTCCACTTTCATTTTCTATGTTCAGTGGACCTTGAAATTGGGGTCAAAAGTTAAATTTGATCTTAAAATCAGAAAGATCATATCATAAGCAACAAGTGTAGTAAGTTTCAAGTTGATTGGACTTCAGCTTCATCAAAAACTACCTTGACCAAAAACTTTAACCTGAAACTTCCACTTTCATTTTCTATGTTCAGTGGACCTTGAAATTGGGGTCAAAAGTCAAATTTGGTCTTAAAATCAGAAAGATCATATCATAAGCAACAAGTGTAGTAAGTTTCAAGTTGATTGGACTTCAGCTTCATCAAAAACTACCTTGACCAAAAACTTTAACCTGAAGCGGGACAGACGGACGAACGAACAGACGGACGGACGAACGAACAGACAGATGAACGGACGCACAGACCAGAAAACATAATGCCCCTCTACTATCGTAGGTGGGGCATAAAAATCTCTTTTGAGAGAAAAGATGGTTATCATTGCCATAGTTCAGGACTCATGGACTCATTTTACCGAGATTTCTGAGATCCCTAATATAGCACTGATAGCAGAGTATAACAAGAACTTCTCCAAAATTCATAGACAATTTCCCATAAATAATATAACTTACCTTTTTATTGAGTTTATTATTGAGTGACACACTAACAGTATCTATCAAATACTTAGAGGAAGAATATGGATTTTCTCTGAAAATATACAAATCATGAATAAAATATCTATTATTAAAGAGACAGCATATTTAAAGCAATAAATACATATATAATTTAACATGTTTGTTTTTCATGTTATGGTCAGTGTGAAATGCAAGGAAACACATAGTACATTATGTTAATATGCAAAACATATTCTAAGTATTGGCCAGGAAACACACATCAAAGTTTATGCTGAATATATATTCTATTTTTTGGTAAGGAAACACCTACCCATGTTTATGCTGAAGACATTTTAACTCTGGGACAAGGAAATACCCACCAATGTATATGCCGAATATATTCTATTTCTGGGACAAGAAAACACCTACCCGTGTTTATGCTGATGATATTTTAACTCTGGGACAAGGAAACACATACCCATGTTTATGTTGAAGATATTTTAACTCTGGGACAAGGAAACACCTACCCTTGTTTATGCTGAAGATATTTTAACACTGGGACAAGAAAACACCTACCCGTGTTTATGCTGAAGATATTTTAACACTGGGACAAGGAAAAACCTACCCGTGTTTATGCTGAAGATATTTTATCTCTGGGACAAGGAAACACATACCCATGTTTATGCTGAAGATATTTTAACACTGGGACAAGAAAACACCTACCCGTGTTTATGCTGAAGATATTTTAACACTGGGACAAGGAAAAACCTACCCGTGTTTATGCTGAAGATATTTTATCTCTGGGACAAGGAAACACATACCCATGTTTATGCTGAAGATATTTTAACACTGGGACAAGGAAACACCTACCCGTGTTTATGCTGAAGACATTTTAACTCTGTATGCTGAAGACATTTTAACTCTGGGTCACGTGTTTATGCTAAATATATTCTAACTATGGAAAAAGAAAACACCTACCCATGTTTATGCTGAAGATATCTTAACTCTTGGACAAGAAAAAACCTACCCGTGTTTATGCTGAAGACATTTTAACTCTGGGACAAGAAAAAACCTACCCGTGTTTATGCTGAAGACATTTTAACTCTGGGACAAGGAAACACCTACCTGTGTTTATGCTGAAGATAGTTTAACTCTGGGACAAGAAAACACCTACCCATGTTTATGCTGAAGATATTTTAACTCTGGGACAAGGAAACACCTACCTGTGTTTATGCTGAAGATATTTTAACTCTGGGACAAGAAAACACCTACCCATGTTTATGCTGAAGATATTTTAACTCTGGGACAAGGAAACACCTACCTGTGTTTATGCTGAAGATAGTTTAACTCTGGGACAAGAAAACACCTACCCATGTTTATGCTGAAGATATTTTAACTCTGGGACAAGGAAACACCTACCTGTGTTTATGCTGAAGATATTTTAACTCTGGGACAAGAAAACACCTACCCATGTTTATGCTGAAGATATTTTAACTCTGGGACAAGGAAACACCTACCCTTGTTTAGGCTGAAGACATTTTAACTCTGGGACACATGTTTATGCTAAATATATTATATCTCTGGGACAAGAAAACACCTACCCGTGTTTATGCTGAAGATATCTCAACTCTGGGACAAGAAAACACCTACCCGTGTTTATGCTGAAGATATCTTAACTCTGGGACAAGGAAACACCTACCCGTGTTTATGCTGAAGATATTTTAACTCTGGGACAAGGAAACACCTACCCGTGTTTATGCTGAAGATATTTTAACACTGGGACAAGAAAAAACCTACCCGTGTTTATGTTGAAGATATTTTAACACTGGGACAAGAAAACACCTACCCTTGTTTATGTTGAAGATATTTTAACACTGGGACAAGAAAACACCTACCTGTGTTTATGCTGAAGATAGTTTAACTCTGGGACAAGAAAACACCTACCCTTGTTTAGGCTGAAGATATTTTAACTCTGGGACAAGGAAACACCTACCTGTGTTTATGCTGAAGATAGTTTAACTCTGGGACAAGAAAACACCTACCCGTGTTTATGCTGAATAAATTCTTTTTCATGGGGAAGGACACACCTACCCACATTTAATTTTAGGCTTAATATATTTTATTTCTGGGGCATGGAAACACCTACCCATGTTCTATTTTATTGGCAAGGAATCACCTACCCGTTTTTATGCTGTATATCTGTTATATTAAAGGCAGATTTCATGGCTGCCCTTGAAGAGGTCCAGATGATTTGTGTATCTTTGTCACCTCCAAGTCTATCTTCAAGCTCTTTTATCTGTAAGGAACAAATATTGATATATTCAAGGTAAGTGTAACTAAATAAACAGTACATACTTACATTTTTAAAAGTAGTGCAGAAGAATGGGCTTATCTCCGAATGTAATTACAGACATTGGTAAAGCGTTATAAGTTGAAGTAGAAAGATGTAAAACAAGAGTGTAAAAGCTAAAATGATTTGCCTGCTATACTGATCATTTATTCTAGGTTGACAATCTTAATAATAAAGATATATTTATAGACTTTGAAAGACATAAAAGCTGACATGGATCAATGAATCATGAAAATGAGGTCAAGGTCAAATAAAACCTGCCAAACTGATATGTACTCTTACAAATATTCCATACCCTAAAAATTTGACCTTTGACCTACTGTTTATAGTATCTGAGAAATGGACCTAATCACCTAACTTTAACCTTGATCATTGATCCATATAATGAGGTCAAGGTTAGGTGAACTCTGTCTGGGGGATGTGTAGATGTTGCAAGGAACCCATATACAAAATATAGTTATCCTATAAAAAGAGAGAAATTCACATGACAGAAAAACTTTTATCTTTTTTAAGAAGTAGCTGAATCAAGATAATGGGGTCAAGAACATTGGACATATGACAAGCCGCAACTTCCTTACATAAGGTATTTGCAAACAAGGTGTGCAGTATCCAGATCTTTTACTTTTTGAATATTAAGCTTAACATAATCCAAATAGTTTACGCCAACCTGGACAGCACCCCCAGATAGTAATCCCTCTAAATATATATATAAAACAAGAATGTGTCCATAGTACACAGATGCCCCACTCGCACAATCATCTTCTATGTTCAGTGAACCGTGAAATTAGGGTAAAAAAACTAATTAGGCATTCCAACTAGAAAGATCAAATGATAGGGAACATGTGTACTAAGTTTTAACTTCATCAAAAACTACTTTAACCAAAAAACTTTAACCAAAAGCGGGACAGACGGACTGACATACATAATGCCCCTCTATCATATCGTAGGTGGGGTATAAAATCTGTATTTTCTGTAGAATGACAACAAACTACCATAACTCACTAAGGTATAGTGTCCAAATAGGTTTGAAGCAAATATATTCTTCAGTCCATCTTTTGTAGTTTCATCTGTGTGGTATAAACAACCTTCTCCTGTGGACAAAACATGGGCACAATTCCTGTCAATATAAAAAACAATTAACATGTAATATACTGTCATTCCTTATACAGGTAACTAAATAATCCAGATGCATTGAAATCTAAAACTTAGAATAATGGAATTGTGTTTAGTATTGTAATGAAAATTGCTGGAAAACAGTTTTTTTAAAGTTGATTTTTGCAAATAAGTTCTAAAAACCATATATTATTATGTTTATGAGTTTTGACAGAATAAATAAAAAGAATATTTTATCTACCCTTGCATGAATAAGTTAACTCATCCAAAGCACCCCTGTGAACATGGTGAATTGACTTACGATGATAGAACTCCTTTGACCACATTTGTCCAGTTGACTCCTGTCACGGGCATAATACCAGCATTCAGATACAGATAGTCTATTCCTTCATATCTACAATTCATAAAAAAGAAAGATGGCGTCCATGAAGGTTTGATGTGAATTTGTTGCACAGAGTTTTGTGTTTTTATGCATTAAGAGATATTCTTTACGTCTTTTCTGTTACATCGATGTTACAACTAATTGATTGGAATTAATGTATTCAAAAAAACAGAACTATAATTATAAAGATTGCAGTTTAAATTACGAGTTATAAAATTGACGACCGAGTGAGTAGTAATTAGCCAATGTTTACATATTGATGTACACATAAGTGAACTTTCAAACGTTTAAATCACCTAATGAAATATGTCTCAACAACAACAACAAATAACCAGTTTCATTTCTACTGTTAAAGTTGATAAACTGTCAGCCAAAAACACCAATAATGCCGAGGAATCAGCATTTTTAGAGAAAACAGGAGATAAACATAATATCACAAATCCAGCCAAGCGTCTTCACTCTTGCCTCTCCAGTTCCTCGGACCATAGTATTTGTATAGAAAACGAACTTGATGAAATCAAGCAGTCCCTGAAAAATGTCCCGAAAAGATCTGACCTGACAGAGATTGTCACAGAGATATTTAAACAATTGTCCGAAAACCTGAAAAAACAAATTAAAAAAGAGATAATGACGGAAGTCAAGTCAGAAGTCGATAAATTGAAAACCAATTACGATTCCAAAATATCTCATCTACATGACAAGTTAAACACTATTGAGTTTGAAAATGGGAATCTGCTGGAAAAAAATGCTAGTCTGCATTCAGATCTTAGAAAAATGAGGGATGTCGTTGATGAAAACAACAGGAAAGCAACTGAAAGTGTTCGGCTTGGTAACTGGAACGAACAATACTCACGTAAGAAAAATGTGAAAATATACCAATTGCCAGAAAATCGAAATGAAGACCTACCACATTCTCTTCTTAACGAACTAAAGAACAAAGTCAAATTAGATATCAACCCGTCAGAAATTGTTGCAATGCACAGAATACCAGGGAAAGAAGGGAGTCCAAGACCAATTCTCATAAAATTTCTTAGAATGGATACCAAAATTACACTTCTGCGTAAAAAAAAGAGTATAAACGAAGCACTCAAAGTTAGAATTGGTGATGATATTACAAAACTCAACCAGGGTCTCCTAAATAGACTGTACCAACATGAAAATATTATAAGCTCGTGGTATTTTAATGGTCATGTATATGGATCAGACGAGGAAGGAACTAGACATCGGTTCGAAATATTTGACGACATAGCCAAAAAACTGAAAAAATAAAATGTGTGTAAATCACTTTGAACAATAACATGCTTTCAATATTTGTTTCAAATGTGTGTTTTTATATAATTCCTGTTCATTTATCATTATTTTTTGTTTATAACACAAATGTGAACCTTGGGTTGACATTCTGTCTCTTTGTCTCTCATACCACTCAAAAGTATTTTTATTTCATACTTATTTTCCGGAAAATATACGTTTCCTATGTATTTGGTTTAATTTTTGAAAACTCATATTTCCGGTTTGCTTGCAGATTTGTAAACATAAAATTTTTATTATTTATATCCATAGGTAACTAGTTTTACACATGAGATTTACACAAAAACAACTGACAAATGGTTGCAATAGTAAAGGGTGTCCCATACATTTATTATCATAACTATAGTATTACCAGAATCTAAAACATAGAGAATATAAATGTGTTTCTCACTTCTACACTCGTAAATTGAAATTTAAGTCGAGTTTACAAATTTCTGTCTAGCATATTCTATAGATTAGTCTAGTCAATATCACTGCGCATTATTTATTTTTTTGTCTGAAATGCAAGCTAAATAGTATCCTACTTTTACTTATTTATTTTTCTTTTGTTTTGTTTTGTTTTCTACATTTCACAGTCTCACAATTTACAATTACTGCCCACATCTTTGTAACTCTAAAACGAAGATTATTGCATGAACACAGACCTTGCTAAAAAAAAATTCAACAGTATCACAATATAAGTGATAATTTATATCGTTAACATTTGTTATTTATCAATGTTTTCCTATTGTATATATGTTATGTACATGTATGTTTTGTGTTGTACTTTATCTCTTCTAGTTTTGAGTGTCCTGTTAATCAATGCATATGCCAGCTTTTGGTTTCGAAGGTCTGTCCAAAGTGTACATCATGTGCTTATGTTTCACTATATATTCATTATAAGTTTTGATAGTTTTGACTGATCAATGTTTTTAACATTAATCTGTAAATTTATAAACTATAATATTAATCACAAAATAATCCTCCCTATAATCATAAAAAATGTTTTTTTCCTCAGTAATATTATACAGTTTTTGTTACTGGTTGCTGGAATTGAGCAAAATCCAGGTCCAGATCAGAGTAACAAAAAGAATTTGAAAATAGTACACAATAATGTGTGTAGCTTACTTCCTAAGTTAGATCTCATTAACAATGAACTACATGAGTATGACATTATTTGTATATCAGAATCTCATCTTGACAAGTCGATTACCGATGACCAAATTAAATTAAATGGGTTTCATAAGCCTATTAGGTTAGATAGAAATAGACATGGTGGAGGTGTGACCATTTATGTGAAAAATAGTCTACATTTTATTATACAGAATGACATATCTGTAAGCAATCTTGAGTTGCTTTGGGTTGAAGTGAGGAATTATAGTAATGAAAAATTTTTAGTTGGTGTTTTATACCGGCCTCCTAACTCTAATTCTAATATATGGGACTTATTTAATGAGTCAGTAGATAAAGCACTTGATTTTAATTTGCCAATTTTCCTTTGTGGTGATTTCAATTGTGATATGATGTCAAACACAAGTAACTCTTTTAAAAAGTTACTTAACCGTTTAAACTTAGATAATGTTGTTTGGGAGCCTACCAACTTTACAACCCAAACTGGAACTTGTATTGATTTATGTGTGACTAATCGCAAGAACTTAATTAAATCAGTAACTGTTCTTACACCGATATGCAGTTCTCATTCTCCTGTTTCAGTCGAAATTTCATTTAAAACTTTTAAACAACACTCGTTTAAAAGAAAAATTCGTGATTTTAAGCGTGCAGATTACGAAGGTCTTAAAAACCAGTTGAATGATACTGACTGGGATGATGTTGTTTTTAATTCAAATAATATAAATGATGTTTATATGAACTTTGTCAGAACATTCGAAAGTACTGTAAATAGATATATACCTACTAAAACTATAACAGTAAGACCAAATGATAAACCTTTTATGAACAACTTAATAAGAAACAAGATAAGACATCGTAATAGAATTCACCACAAAGCGAAAACTTCAAATAATCCAGATCACTGGAAAAAATTTAGAGAAATTCGTAATGAAATTATCAGCTTAGTTAGAAAGGCAAAAGAAGATTATAAGTGCAAACTGACATCTCAACTTATTGACAAAAATATTCCTCCTGGTAAATGGTGGCGCATTGCCAAGTCTGTATCAAATTTTACTAAAAATAGAGAGTCCCCCCCTTTTTTGGAACATGATGGCCAAATTTTTATTCATCCATTGGACAAATCAGAGATCCTGAACAATCATTTTGCTAATATAGCTAATATTGATACAGAACCAGAAATTCCGGATAATAACGAGCCTCCTCCATGTCATTTAAATAAATTTGTCATCACTGAGAAAGAAATTTTAGATCAGTTAAAAATCTTGAATGTTAACAAACCAGCTGGACCTGACGGTATCAGTCCTAGAATTTTAAAAGAGGTTGCTAGCTTTATTTCTAAACCATTAACTAAGTTATTTAATATGTCTCTATCAGTTAAACAGGTTCCACTGTTATGGAAAATTGCACATGTTAATCCTATTTTTAAAGGAAAAGGTAGTCCACATTCAGCTCTAAACTATCGTCCAATATCTGTTACTAGTATTGTTTGTAAGATTATGGAAAAAGTTCTATTTAAACATTTATATAATTATATGAGAAGTAACAACCTTTTGTCAAAGTTTCAATCTGGATTCCAGCCAGGTGACTCTACTGTTAATCAGTTAATTGAAATATATCATAAAATTATTAGTAATATGGATAGTGGGAGGGATGTAAGGTTTGTATTTTGTGATGTATCTAGAGCTTTCGATAAAGTTTGGCATAAAGGACTTTTATTTAAACTTAAACAATCTGGCATAAATGATCAGCTCTTATCTTGGATAGAAAGCTATCTTTCAGATCGTCAACAAAAGGTCGTTTCAGAAGGTTTTTCGTCAACTCTAAGAAGTATACATGCAGGTGTCCCCCAGGGATCAGTTTTAGGACCCTTTCTGTTTCTTATTTATATAAATGATATAGTAAATGACATTTCTAATGATATTAGACTTTTTGCAGATGACACCTCTTTATTTGTTATAGTAGATGATGATCCTGCTGTAGCAGCTGCTTCTTTGACTGATGACTTGGATGTTATCTCAAATTGGGCAAAATCATGGGCTGTTCAATTTAACTCTAAGAAAACTAAAAATATTGTATTTACAAGAAGGGAAAGGGAACACCCACCTGTATTTTTTGGGATAAATGGGGAAGAGGTAGAGAAAATAAATATTCACTGTCATCTTGGGATAACATTTCAGTCATCAGCTTCATGGAACTCACATATTGATATTATTTATAAAAAAGCATGCTCTCGTCTATCTGTGCTTCGTCAAGTTAAGCATTTATTAGATAGGAGTTCACTTATACGTATTTATTATGCTTTTATTAGACCTTTATTAGAGTATGGGGATGTTGTATGGGGCAATTGCTCCCAGCACGAGTCTGAGCTTCTTGAAAATATTCAGATAGAAGCCGCTAGAATAATTACAGGTTTACGACGTAATTCCTCCAGACAAAAACTTTATATTGAATTAGGTTTAGAAACTCTGGAGAATAGACGTAATAAACATAAGCTTGTACTATTCTATAAAATATTTAATGGGATGACACCTGCATACTTATATGAGTTAGTCCAGCCATATCTTCCCAGACAAACCCCTTATACTTTGAGGAATGAAAATAACACGTTTCACCCGCCTCTTGCTAGAACTAGCTCTTATTTCAATAGTTTCATTCCTTGCACTATAAGACTTTGGAACAGTCTTCCTTTGAGTTTACAAAAATCCCCAAGTTTGGGTATATTTAGAAGTGGACTGGAAAAGTTTTATAGGACTGATGATATATTTAAACCCTTCAACTATGGGATAAGGAAACTTAATATAAGTCATTGTCAACTCAGAAATAATGCTAGCAACCTAAAATCTCATCTGTTTAATCAATTCTTATCCGAGAACACTTTTTGTGCAAACTGTAACCACCCTGTTGAGGATAACAAACATTTCTTTTTCATTTGCCCAAAGTACAATGATGTAAGACAGATCCTTCTTGATTCCATTAACTCCATTGCTGATAATGTTGATATAAATATTGAATTATTACTTTTTGGAAACAGATTATTTTCATATGATATGAATATTGCTATTTTTAAATCTGTTCATAAATATATCAGTGACACTCAACGTTTTGTTTGAAAGTAACTTATTTTTTGTTTCATTTAGTTTTATTTTTTTATTTTTTTCCTCCACTTAAACATTAATTCATTTAATCCACTAAGCAAGCTTAGTGTCTCTTTCAAGCCATATATATATATATTTCTAATGACTTATAAAGGATATTTGCATGTTTCAAGGTTCTTGAATACATGATGAGTAATTGCCTATATACTTAAATATACTTTGCATTTAGTAAGTAACAATGTAAACATATATTTGCTCGTGTGTGCTCATAAGTAGCATGCATGTTTTACTACATGTATATATATTGCATTATTTTAATACAGTTGTTATAATTGAATTATACCTTGAACATGTAATATGGAGAGAGCTTTTATAGGCTGTGCCTGTTGCTCAATCCTTTTCATATCTTAATGAATAAAATATGTTTAAAATCAAATCTACAATTCACCATCATACAACAATTCATTTAATAAAGCTGTGCTGTCAATGTAAGGGCCAATTTGGATTGTCAATGATTCAGTCCATTTATTAATAAAACACTGAAAAAAGGATTTAAAAAATAAAAAATTTCATCATAAAACTATGATTTTTCTTGAACATAAATAATTTTTTATTTAAAATTCCTAATAAATCATGAAGTTTTGGCAAAGTTAAAAATTTAAGAATTTAACTACATGTAAATCAAAACTACAAAATACTAACTCTGTCTATCAGTAAATGTAGGAAAAATATATTTCAAACTTTTGCTTGAAAGTTTATAGCTTTTATCAGTGAAATTTTCATCAGATTCATAGAAGATTTGACAAAGTTAGGGTTAGGGTTAAGGGTTAGATAGAAAAAGGCTAAAACGGCATCTTATTGTTAACTGCAAAAAAATACAGAAAAACGTAAAAGAAATATCTTTGAAGTTTTGCTCTGTATATTATTCTTTGTCCAAAAAGAAGTTCCTGTCTACGTTTCGTTAAATTCCATGAAGGTTTATTGTAATTGATGTCTTTAAAAACAACTTTTAACCAGAAACTGAACCTAAATGTTAACAATACCAAAGATCATGTATAGAATAACTTTGTCTCACTTTCACTAGTATGCATGTAAAGCTTCTTCATAAGGAAACCTACCTCTGTCTAAGATCTTGGGCTGCTTTGAAAACAGATTTGACATCACTGGTATCCATAATAACTATAGTAATTGAAGACTGTGGGTGTGAAACTAACAAGGCATTCTTAGCAACCTCTGCTCTATGTTTATTTCTACACAGCAGACAAAGTTCAAGGTTGTTGTGTAAGGTCAGGAGTCTTTCACACACACTTAGTCCAATGCCCCTAAAAATTAAAGTTATATTTCTTTTGTGTGTGTTTTAGTTCTTGATTATACATGTTGCTGGACCAGTTATACATGTTGCTGGACCAGTTATCAAAGTTTAGATCTGACAACTGTTCCATGGTAGTATCAGTAGTTATCTAACTCTTTTGATTTGACAAATATTAAGTTATCTCCTATTTTAGAAGCAATTAAACCAGTATAAAAAGATCACAAGCACACTTTGTCACATAACATCAAAGCTCTTTAGATTCTACAGCATTCCGTACCCCCTTTTAAAAGACAGATACAGATTAATGCACCACATCATATTATAGAAATACCTCCCTTTTGACCTATAAAATAACAACAGTAACAGTAACTTCTTAATAGAAGTTACCTTACTTTAAACATATGACACATAAACAGTATCAGTTAAATTTTTATAAAACTAAGAAGTGACCTCTGTTAAAACATATGACACATAAACAGTAGCAGTAAAATCTTTATAGGAGTAACCTACCTTTAGACATATGACACATCTCAGTTAAGTAAAATCTTTATAGAAGTGACCTCTATAAAAACATATGACAAATAAACAACAGCAGTAAATAGTTATCAAAGGTACCAGGATTATAATTTAGTACGCCAGACGCGCGTTTCGTCTACATAAGACTCATCAGTGACGCTCATATCAAAATATTTATAAAGCCAAACAAGTACAAAGTTGAAGAGCATTGAGGATCCAAAATTCCAAAAAGTTTTGCCAAATACCGCTAAGGTAATCTATGCCTGGGATAAGAAAATCCTTCATTTTTCGTTAAATTCAAAGTAAAATCTTTATAGGAGTTATCTCCCTTTAGACATACGACACATCAACAGTATAAGTAAAATCTTTATAGAAGTTATCTCCCTCAAGATATATGACACATGACCACAATAGCAGTCAAATCTTTATAGAAGTTATCTCCCTCAAGATATATGACACATGACCACAGTAGCAGTAAAATCTGAATAGGAGTTATCTCCCTTTAGACATATGACACATGACCACAGTAGCAGTACAATCTGAATGGGAGTTATCTCCCTTTAGACATATGACACATCAACAGTATAATAAAATCTTTATAGAAGTTATCTCCCTCAAGATATATGACACATGACCCATTAGCAGTAAAATCTGAATAGGAGTTATCTCCCTTCAGACATATGACACATGACCACAGTAGCAGTACAATCTGAATGGGAGTTATCTCCCTTTAGACATATGACACATCAACAGTATAATAAAATCTTTATAGGAGTTACCTCCCTTTAGACATATGACACATCAATCATGTCAATAGCAACAGTAAAATCTTTATAGAAGTTACCTTATACCTCATTTTGGGGCCTTTTATAGCTGACTATGTGGTATGGGCTTTGCTCATTGTTGAAGGCTGTACGATGACCTATAGTTGTTAATTTCTGTGTCATTTTGGTCTCTTGTGGTGAGTTGTCTCATTGGCAATCATACCATATCGTCTATCTTTTTTTATATATATACATGATATTATCATATATGACAACAGTTTAAATATGACATCAGCAAGATCAGGAGATAATACATTTATGATGAGATGATGGGGTGATAGTTTAATAGATGTTCTTACCTGTAATGGGGTGATAGTTTATCATTACACCTGTTCAGGTAGATAACAAAGGTAAACTGGTATGATTTAATCAAACAAATATACAAATATATGTCATGTATATATATGGATAGGTGGTTTCCAATTCTTATGTAAATAAAATTACAAATAAAAAAACTTACTTCATTTAATAAACTGTTAAAAGTTAAATTCAATAAAAACTAAATTTATCTAAATAAAAGATAATAATAAAATTTATACTTAATATAGGATAATGGCATTTTCATTGTTAATACTGACTATCAAGAATATAAAGAGAGCTTGGTAGGATGAGCTCATAATTGAGCTGATAAAGTCAGTATCAAAAAAAGAAAATGTCAGTATTTTTTTTTTATGTCAGTCAAATTTTATGAAATCAAATGAAACAATTAGTAAAACTATTTTTATGCGTACGAACGTTAGGTTTTAGGTGTTGTCAGTGTGTGATGCCCAGTTTTTCATGTTTTCCTGGTTTATGATGGCAGATGCCCAGTTGTTATGGTGGTTGTTCTTTCAAAGATTCAAAGATAATGAGTTAAAATTCCATATCCTTCAATATATTCCATCTCCCTTGACTTAAATATTATCATTTCATTTCAGAAAATTCATATGCATGATACACAATTTTCTTTTTAAAATATGCTGGTTCCACATTTAAATACATGTATTTTTCATTCCACAAATCATTACTGTCCAAAATCTTGCAATCTATATTCATGTATCATCCATCAGAGCACATTTTATCACCACTGGAATTCCAGGGAACAATTTTTATTCAGTAAAATATTACCATGGCAAAATTCTCTTTTCTTCATCAAAGAGGTCAAAAAGTATTAAGATGTATAATGTATACCAGGCTTAAAATTGTGTACACCAGAAATCACATATTTATAACATCATCTACATTTTATATATTACAAAGGAATATAACTTTGAAGGTACAAAATGTAAACTAGTAGTCTTATTTGTTTTTCATTCATTTTTGTACATAAATAAGGCTGTTAGTTTTCTCATTTGAATTGTTTTACATTGTCATTTTGGGGCCTTTTATAGCTGACTATGCGGTATGAGCTTTGCTCATTGTTGAAGGCCGTATGGTGACCTATAGTTGTTAATTTCTGTGTCATTTTGGTCTCTTTTGGAGAGTTGTGTCATTGGCAATCATACCACATCTTCTTTTTTATTGTCTAATAACTATTCAACTCTTAATTAAATACTTTCTTTAAAACACCAAATCCAAGCTAAATTTATTTTTACTACATAGCTATCATGATTAATATACAAAGTCATGTAGACCTTTTTTTTTATTACAATCAGATTATGGTAAAACATTTAATTGCACTGTCAATTTTTTTTAGCACCACAGACATTAACATATAGCACTACAGTATAGTCTATGTCAGAGTATAGTACTGGTTTTCCAAAAAATGTAGAGTGGGGTGCTCATTTTCGCCATATCTTTCCATGTTTTTTACAGTTTATGTTCAGGACTATATGTTTTTGAAGTATACTGATATTTCTATATGAAGATAACTTCAAATGCAAAACATTCCTAAGCTTGAAAACATGTTTGTTTGAAAATAATCATCTAAACAGTTAAATTAAAGGGGGTTTGAAATTTCCTGATGTTTTGTCAACGGGGGACACATATTCGCCGTTTTTACACATCTATTTAAAACGAAATAACTGCAGCTTTATATAATATTTATCAAATAGATTTGATTATAGATGAACAACAGACATTTCAAAGGTGTAAAAAACTGAAATTTAGACCAATCAGTCAAAAAATTACGAAGAAAAACTTCTTTGAAAATCTTGTTTTTCATTCAGCAAATTGACCGAAAATCGTTGTCCGTTTTTCAGTCCTTTGCAGTAAATGCCGCAATTTTGTTTAAGTTTAAAAAATAATCATATTTGTTATAAAATTATAATTTATCGGCATATTTCTTCCATTTCAGCCATCCTTTGAAGTTTTTACACCTCAAAATCATAAAACGGCGAAATTGTGTCCCCGGTGAATATGTACCCCCCACTCTAGCATAATCAACCAAGAAAGCATTATGGTACAAAACATAGCACCAAAGTAACATGGTGCTTTAATGCCCTGGTAAGAACACTGTGAGTGTGAATATCTGAGTCTCTAATTGTAATTATTAAAAAAATCTCAAAAAACAAATTCAGAAAAGTGCCTAGATATGTCCAAAAATGTGTCCTAATAATACCACATCAGCATTTGTAACCCCTACATGAGAATGGTTACAATAGGTAACAAGAGTAACAAATACGCAAATGCTGAGTAACAATACTTGCATTAGATTTAATCATTTATCAGGAGTACTGTTTGATCAACAGGTTTCATTATCAAGTCCATTTACAAGGTAACAATGGTAACAATGGTGACCCTTTAGTAACACTAGCATGACTAGGTTACACTTTAAATAAGAATCTTGAAATTTTTTGGTTACAGCGGTTACAATGGTAACATAGGTTACAATGGTTACTCTCTCTTTAAACATTTATCAGAAGTACTGTTTTATAAACAGGTTTCATTATCAAGTCCAGTTACAAGGTAACAATGGGTACCCTTTAGTAACACTAGCATGACTAGGTTACACTTTAAATAAGAATCTTGAAATTTCTTGGTTACAGCGGTTACAATGGTAACATAGGTTACAATGGTTACAAAATGTACTTTCTCTTTAAACATTTATCAGAAGTACTGTTTTATAAACAGGTTTCATTATTATGTCAGGTTACAAGGTAACAATGGTAACAATGGTTACCCATTAGTAACACTAGCATGACTAGGTTACACTTTAAATAAGAATCTTGAAATTTCTTGGTTACAGCGGTAACATAGGTTACAATGGTAACTTACTTTCTCTTTAAACATTTATCAGAAGTACTGTTTTATAAACGGGTTTCATTATCAAGTCCAGTTACAAGGTAACAATGGTTACACTTAAGTAACACTAGCATGACTAGGTTATACTTTAAATAAGAATCTTGAATTTTCTTGGTTACAGCGGTAACATAGGTTACAATGGTTACTCTCTCTTTAAACATTTATCAGAAGTAGTCTGTTTTATAAACAGGTTTCATTATCAAGTCCAGTTACAAGGTAACAATGGTTACCCTTTAGTAACACTAGCATGACTAGGTTACACTTTAAATAAGAATCTTGAAATTTCTTGGTTACATTGGTTACAATGGTAACATAGGTTACAATGGTTACTTTCTCTTTAAACATTTATCAGAAGTAGTCTGTTTTATAAACAGGTTTCATTATCAAGTCCAGTTACAAGGTAACAATGGTAACAATGGTGACCCTTTAGTAACACTTAAGCATGACTAGGTTACACTTTAAATAAGAATCTTGAAATTTCTTGGTTACAGCGGTAACATAGGTTACAATGGTTACTTTCTCTTTAAACATTCATCAGAAGTACTCATTCATTATCATGTCCAGTCGTGCTGTCGGAGAAATGGGATGTTGGACTATTGGGTTGTATTATCAATGTATTTTGCACCTTTTTCCACAGTATTAGCAAACCATAAGTATGGCAACTCCAAAGAGCTACATATTTGGATATCAGGTAAGCTTGCATAAGATAAAATAATGAAAACTTGAAAGCTCTAGCTTCTTTTTAGACTACATAGCTTCATGTCATATATATATTACTTTAGTCTGTGTCAAAAGTGTTGATTAAAAAAAGACCAAATACTTTTCCAATGCTGTAAAAAAAATGTTTTTCTTTGTATAAAACAATAGCTCAAAGGCGGCAACCAGTTATTTTATTAAGAAGGTTGGAAAAATGGTCTTGGATTCACGATTTCCTCTTCATTGGCAGAATTTTTTGATACACACATCTTCTTTTTTATAATTATAGTTTTTTATTATAAAGTTTTTTAATCTTAAGAATTTAATTTTTCTTTTAATTCAATTTATAGTAATCAATATAAAAATAGGGCGATGTGGTATGATTGCCAATGAGAGAACTGTCCACCAAGCTCAAATGAAGTGGATAAAAGCAGTTATGGACCACTATATGACCTTCAACAATGAGAAAACCCAAATGATATATAAATATAAAAAAGAAAATGTGGTATGATTGCCAATGAGACAACTGTCCACAAGAGACCAAAATCACACAGACATTAACAGCAATAGGTCACCGTACAGCCTTCAACAATGAGCAAAGCCCATGCTGCATAGTCAGCTATATGTATTAGTTTGTGATAAGGTCGGTTATGGATTGAATACCAAAACTTATGACAAATGAGAGTAACCATTGTAACCTATGTTACCATTGTAACCAATGTAACCAAGAAATTTCAAGATTCTTATTTAAAGTATAACCTAGTCATGCTAGTGTTACTAAAGGGTACCCATTGTTACCTTGTAACTGGACTTGATAATGAAACCTGTTTATAAAACAGACTACTTCTGATAAATGTTTAAAGAGAGTTACCATTGTAACCTATGTTACCATTGTAACCAATGTAACCAAGAAATTTCAAGATTCTTATTTAAAGTGTAACCTAGTGTTACTAAAGGGTAACCATTGTTACCTTGTAACTGGACTTGATAATGAAACCTGTTTATAAAGCAGTACTTCTGATAAATGTTTAAAGAGAGAGTAACCATTGTAACCTATGTTACCATTGTAACCAATGTAACCAAGAAATTTCAAGATTCTTATTTAAAGTGTAACCTAGTCATGCTAGTGTTACTAAAGGGTACCCATTGTTACCTTGTAACTGGACTTGATAATGAAACCTGTTTATAAAACAGACTACTTCTGATAAATGTTTAAAGAGAGAGTAACCATTGTAACCTATGTTACCATTGTAACCAATGTAACCAAGAAATTTCAAGATTCTTATTTAAAGTGTAACCTAGTGTTACTAAAGGGTAACCATTGTTACCTTGTAACTGGACTTGATAATGAAACCTGTTTATAAAACAGTACTTCTGATAAATGTTTAAAGAGAGAGTAACCATTGTAACCTACAAAAAATGTATGCTACCGTTGTAACCTGTTTATAAAACAGTACTTCTGATAAGTGTTTAAAGTGAGAGTAACCATTGTAACCTATGTTACCGTTGTTACTGTACACATAATGATAATCATTGTATACCAGAGAAAACAATAGTTGTAAAAAGAATGTATGTTTTTGTTGTCACCAGTGTAACCACTCTCATGTAGCAGTTACAAATTCTGATATGTTGATTTTAGGACATATTTCTAGACATATATGAAAGTGCCTGTTGGAGTTGACTTTGTGCTGTACCATGCATGTTGTCCCAGAGAAAATATAAAATAAAAAACTTACGAGTTGCCTCCAGTTATGACAGCAACCTTCCGTAATCTTTTCATTTTTTGTTTGTATTAAGACCTACTGCTGTTACTTGTAAAGGATGTAATTATTGTGGCCTTTTACTGTTTACTTTTTGTTATCTGGTTCCCGTACCTTTCGACAAAGGACAAAGATAACCAGTCATAAATTTGTATTATTTGCTCAATAACTGACACAGAACCGAATAATTTCCGATATCTCGATAATGATACTATAAGTTCAATGTCCTTCAATGATTAATTTTATGACTGACTTTTGATGGTGATACCAAGGTATTGTGTAAATCCTTGGTGATACTCAGATGGGTTTTTTTCTGGAACAGGATCCACAATGATCTATTTTACCAAACTCACATAGTCAAAATTTGTTCTTGGCAACTTTTAAAAGTTATATTTCCGTGGCCGGCTCTGTTTAAAATAGCTTATGATTAATTCAACTGAGCCACCGTCAACTAAAAAGCATATTTCTATAGAAATGGCTATTTTACCAGCATCAGCAATATAGTGAATTTCTTATTTTGACAGGTTTTTGTAAAGAGTGAAACTGAATGACTTTGCTTTTGAAAAGAACTATGAAAAAGTAAAATCACAACTTGAAATACTGAACTCCGAGGAAAATTCAAAACGGAAAGTCCCTAATCAAATGGCAAAATCAAATGATAAAACACATCAAACGAATGGACAACAATTGTCATACTCCTGACCTGGTATAGGCATTTCCAAATGTAGAAAGTGGTGGATTAAACCTGGTTTTATAGCGCTAAACCTCTCACTTGTATGACCGTGAGTCGCATCAAAGTCGATTATATTTACAACGATGCGTGAAAAAAACAGACATAATAGGTTAAAAGTCAAAATATGGATACAGCAGTCATCACTGTGTCACAATCTCAAAACAAACTAATATTTAACCAAAAACACAAAAAAACATCTATCAAATTTAACTTAAACCACATGCATTGCTTCGCGTGTTTAACGTCCTGAAATGTAAACGTCACATATGAAGAAATATAAAATAATTTTGTCCTTCAATGTTTTAACAAAAATTAAAAAATATATAATTTCACATGGGGAATGGTGGTATACAGGGTTAACAAATCAAAAGGAAGTTAGAATTAATTTCAGAAACAGACCAAGATTTAAAATTATCCAGAAGTTCTAAGAATCCACATATGGTTAACCCCTACGCGAGTTTTTTTTTTTTTTTTTTTTTTTTTTTTTTTTTTTTTTTTTTTTATATATATATAAAAAGGATGATACGTTTTTTGACTTACCCCTGACATCATCAACTTTCTGCTCAGACACTGGTGACGTTTTACAAAGTCTGAGTAGGAGCTGCAAGCTCTTGAGTATCGAATAAGTAGGGAAATGTATATCCCATATGCAGGTGAAGTTGGTATATTGCTACTAAGGTGGGGGGAATTTGATAATTTCAAAATTAAAATCGTCTCGTTTGTCATAGATTATGGTACTGAGATGATTGTGTATGTCAAATTCGAGGTATAAGTCTAAAAATTAGACGGAGGAAGCCGTGTATGTTAATTTCTAGATCTGGGGGATATATTAATGGAACCCACTCAGAAAAGTTCGGATTGTTAATGGAAAGAACATCATCAATATATCCAGGGCCGTAACTAGGGTTCGAATTCAGGGGAGGCAGAGGTTTGGGGCCGGCGATTGAGCCCCCTTTGATAGGGAGTAGGGGGCGTAGCCCCCCGCCGATTTTTTTTCTCTCAGTCATTGGCTAAAAATTACCCGTTTCCCTTCGATTTCCTTACTTTAAGAAACATCAGTATTGCTTGAACATGGAAGCAACTTTTATGCAAAAGCATGCAAGCTCAGATTGCTGTTCGGGGTGAGCCAAGGCTAGCTCCGTCTTGAAGGCTGTACTTTGACCTATAATTGTTAAATTAAATACATTGTGACCGTGGATTTTTTTCTCAAATGATAAGGCTAAAATTACCCGATTTCCTTACTTTAAGAAAGATCAGTTTTGCTGGATCCATGGAACAAATTTCATGCAAACAATTATTATCTGTATTTTCTGTATTTAAAGATATTTTTTTTAGAAACTGGTAAGTTCAAAAAACATATAAAGCAAGATTATAAAACGCAAGATATTTTTTTTTATCGAGGATCTTGAAAATTCAATATTGTTGAAAGCTGAACAGACATGTATATAACTACAACCAGGGACTTTCTATACTAGTCTAGTATATACTTAGTATAGAAAGTCCCTGCTACAACGAATGGGAGTCTTTACCTACTAAGGCATCGACCATAATGTTCTCGTACGATTGGGAAATTAAAAAAAAAAACGATCCAACAGTTGATTCAGCTGGTAACGAATTTCCGATATCTTAAAAGATTCACAATACAAAAGGAACTTCCTCTGTTTAATAATTGAGCTCCCAAATAAATGTGAATAGTTAAGTTTTTATTCAAAATTATCGAAAGCATAGTGTCATATGTGTTCTCATACGAATACTGAACCCCTCAATACTGAATAACAGACGGACGGCCACACCAAAAAAAATAAAACAAATACTGAAAGGGTTTACTTTCGACCATCTTCGCTAGCCAAGGGTTACGATCCACTCTCGCTCTCTTCACAGTGAAGAGAGCGGGAGTGGATCGTAACCCTTGGCTAGCGAAGATGACTTTCGATCAAAAATCCGAAAAATGACATACATATCACGTATCATGATAACACTGTTAAAACTGTTAACTTGTGTTGTTTATAATATAAATTCAAGTTCTTCGTGTACATATTGTCAATATTTTATTTTTTTACTTCAAAAGAAAATTTTGGTGTAGAAAATTCAGGCAGTTGCCTCCCCTGCCTCATAGGTAGTTACGGCCCTGATATCTGAAAGTGAAATTAAATAATCTGGCTTATTTGATCTGCTTGTTTTTGACAAGTGTCTGAAGGAACTCCGATTCATATGAAAATAAGAGAGGTCGGCAAGAAGAGGCGCGCAGTTCGTTCCCATAGGAATGTAGAAAATTTGTTGAAAAAGTCTACCTTCAAATTCAACAAATATGTTGTCGATAAGAAACTCCAGCATACTGATGTCAATTGTTCCTCTGTGTAGCATGTTTTACCCTTTTCTTCTTTTTTTGTAACAAAATATGCCTTATGATATTACAAAGTAATAAATTTATAGCGTATGCTACCATTTTTATGATGAAAGGCATTGTGGATTATTTCTTTCATGAGATTTTTCAATTTCACATAATTTTACATGGGGAATGGTGGTATACAGGATTGAAAAATCAAAGGGTTTAATAGAACTAATTTCAGAAAAAGACCGAGATTTAAAATTATCTAGAAGTTCTTTCCACATATGGTTAATACCACTACGCGAGTTAAAAGTCTCACAGTATTTATAAAGACCCTCTTTCACTGCGGACAGAATTTTAGTCAATCTAATAATGGACAATTCTTTAGTGGAACATGCAGATGAACCGGCAAATGTAACGTTGTTTGTATGGAATTTTGTGAAGCTTAGGTATTCAATATAAACAAGGTAAGTCCTCCGATTTGTTGTTCAATGTAATGTTCATTGGAGTCACGAAGGACTTATGATTTGCCAAAAGCTCATCCTTGTCAAATGATATGTCTTTGTATGTGGGATTACCTGAGTGCTCATTTATTCCTAATCATTTTACAAGACATACGTAGAAATACGATTTACCAGCAAAGGCAATATTATTTGAAGCTTTGTCCGCAGGAACAACAACATTCTTATCATGAAGAGATGATAGACATTTCACTACCTCTTTGTCTCTGAAAACGGACTTTGGTCGATCATTCACACAGTTTTTCAACTTATGAATGCGACATTTAATCAAAGACCTGATAGTTTTTACCCATTCTGACAAAGTGTCCAGTTCAACTTCTTCTCGTTTAGCTCATGCTTCGGCGTGGTCCTCAATGGAATCTATAATCATTTTGAAGTTATGGTTCCAATTGATGTGTTTGGGTTCTCTAAACTTAGGACCATGAGAAATCACCTTTCGGAGATTTTCATGTTGAATTATGTTTAGATCCCCAGTGATAACATGGCCAGATTGGCTGTAATTATAAGGCTAGTGGGAACAGTCACATGTCAGAGGTTTTCTTTAGGTATTGTTCTAAGTCAAGGTCCTGCAATGCTTGTTTATAGCTAAATACTTTGCGTGCAATGGTTTTGGTGTAACTGTAGGATACAATAGGAACAGACTGATTTTGAAAAAAAAATAAGAATTTTAGATGTAACTTACCTCCTTGTGCATGATGTTGAACGTTACAGATGTTGATTGCATCAATTCCTCTATTGGTAAAGAAAACAGGAAGAATTTTCCTCTTTTCCTCATGTAAAGGTTCCGAAAATAAATCTATAGGCCTATAACGTTATTTTCTACTCTGGGTAAACTTTTTCACCTCAATATTGAACACAAGATTATGTAATTATCTTGATGAATTATGTATACTAAATGAAAACCAAGCAGGTTTCAGAAGGGATTATTCTACGACTGAACACATTTTTACTATACATATTTTATTTGAATTATTGAAATTGGGAAAGAAAAAGTTACATTGTGCTTTTATCGACTTTGAAAAAGCGTTTGACTCTCTACCGCGAAATTTACTTCTATTCAAATTATTGCAGAATGAAGTAAATCGGAAAATTTTCGTGTTATTCAGAGTATGTATGATTATGCCAAATCTCGTATTATACATCAGGGTAAAAAATCTGATTTCTTCCCTTGTGAGATGGGATGCGGCATGGGAAAAACCTTTCACCTGCTTTGTTTTCTATATTTTTAAATGATCTTCAAACTTTTTTTGAAAAGAAAAATATAACAGGCTTAAAATCTATTTCACAAAAAATCGAAAATGAGCTGACAGTATTTTTGAAATTATTTTTACTTTTATATGCAGATGATACTGTTTTATTAGCAGAAAATAGCACTGATCTACAATATTTGTTAAATACCTTTTACGAATATTGTGAAGAATGGAAAATGAAAATAAATACAAATAAAAGAAAATTTTTGATCTTTTCGAGTGGCAGAATGCCAGCAAATCTCAAGTTCACAGTTTATTGTAACGACATTGAAATTGTAAAAGAATACAAATATTTAGGTATTTTAATTTTCTAGAAGTGGATCTTTTTTTATCAAATAAAAAATATTTAAAAGAACAAGCCACAAAAGCTATGTATAGTGTTTTAAAAAAAGGTAGACAAAGCAATTTGTCAATAGAATGTCAACTTGATTTATTTGACAAAATGGGTTTTACCAATATTGATATATGGATCAGAAATATGGGGTTTTGAAAATATAGATATACTTGAACGTGTACATTTACAATTTTGTAAAATGATTTTACATCTAAAACAGTCTACTCCAAATTTCATAGTGTATGCAGAACTTGACAGATACCCTATTACTGTGTCCGTAAAACTGCGAATGATTAATTTCTGGAGTAGACTTCTTAATGGAAAAGAAAGTAAAATTTGTGCTGTATTATATAAACTTGTATTTTTATATTATAACGATCACGGAATAGACACTTAGTGGATATCATGTATTAAAAATATTTTTTTGATAATTGTGGTATGTCCAATATATGGAATGCACAGTTTGCTGATACATGGGTGTCAAAATGTATTGAGCAAAAACTCAAAGACCAGTTTCAACAAGAATGCTTTGCATTTGTTGCAGAATCACCTAAAACTTTATGCTGACGTATTTTTAAAAAGAACAGGTCAGATTTTGTCGAATCAATCTGAACGAGGACAGTATGATTCATCTTTGTCACAAGTTAGTTTCATTGTTATCAATAAAGAAAGTCTTCCATGCGTGCGTTGCGAGCATATCAGATATATATTATTTCGGTGCGTTCTTTATAAAATTTGCTAAATGTTATATATGTGAACAATAATTTTGATACTTAGCTATTTGATTACGACATTGTTTATTAAACTCCATCGGTACTGGCATTTTCAAATTTTGAAAATGGTGGATTGAACCTGGTTTTATAGCGCTAATAAACCTCTCACGTGCATGACAGTCTCATCAAATTCTGTCACATTTACAACGATGCGTGAACAAAACAGACATAATAGTTAAAATTGTCAAAATATGGGTACAGCAGTCAAATATTAATACTAATAAGTACTAATATTGATATAACAAAAACACCGCTATGATATTAAAAGTATCGCATTGATATTAGAACTAATAGCATTTGTGTATTTATGTATATAAGAAAAACACAGCACTTCAAATTTTACACGGACATAAACGTTTGCTTCTCACTAACTTCTGAACGTATTTTTATACTCAATTGTTGTTTACATTTAAACAATAAGTTTTAAAGTTAGTATTTTCTTAATTTTTCGTTGCCGAAAACAACATTTCCCGCATGGAATGTCTGCATATTTACAATTGATATTAGACAATATCACTATGTGATATAAGAAAAGTTTTTATCGATTCGCTTCTTCCATAGACTGATTATGCAAATATAGATGTGGTAGTCACCACTTGCCGATTGAGTCTGGAAGGTGGCAGGGTTTACCGAGAGAAGACAGAATCTGCCGTCTCTGTGACTCAAACGACATTGTTGACGAGTACCATTATATATTATGAATTGTGGATCTTTTAAGTTTGAAAGAAAGAAATTTTTACCTACATACTGCTGGTCAAACCCTAATATCTATAAATTTGATCAACTGTTTAATTCATGTAATATTGTAATATTAGAAAAACTATGTAAATTTATCAAAGTTACTTATAAATGATCATAAATGTGAAAGTCAGACAGTCCTCCAAGTTAATGTCATTGTATTGTTCACACATGCTTGTAATAATTGTACCTTATAGTTACATTTATGTATGTTCTCTATAACTATGTAATTGTAGTTTTATGAGAAATAAAGTATTCGTATTCGTTTACAGTTATAGTGCTGACAATGAAAATATTCTCAGAAGAAACACAACTGAAAAAGGCTGTAACAGAAGAGAACAAAATTATTTTTCTCTGAATTCCTGATCTTTGGGGAGTTCAGATTATTCAAACTGACTGCTTTCACCTATGCATATGGAGATCTGTCATACATTCAGGAAATGATGCAAAAAATACAATTTTGGTCTTTTCACTAAGAAAATACATATTATTTTTTTATTTAGAATGTGATGTGGGTTTATTCGACCTTATTCCGAGTCTGTATATGTAATACATTTTGTACTTTTATATCTTTGATTATATATTACAAAATAAAAGGGTTAGGTGAATAATCAGATTAATTTTAAACTTTCCGCTTAAATAACTTTAGACGAAAGGATAAAACGGGAAATACAGCGACACCTATATTGTTGATAGCAACAATGGCGCTGGTTAGCTCCAGTTCGCAGTATGATCGTTTTTCTATAGCAGCCAACGAATTGCAAGATCACATTGTTGATATTTATGGCAATAAGGAGAATGAATTGGAACTATTTCGGTAAATATCTCATACTAACAGAAAAAATATCCATGAAAGGAAATATTACACGCACCTGTCAAAATTATCAGCATTTGCCAAAAAACCCCACATTTTTGCGCGTGCGATTATCACAAGAGATTTTTAAACAACGTTCAAAATGGACGAAAAATACATGAACATGTTTAGGAATATACGATGTTTAAACAAAGATACTCCGCCTGATATAGTTGCTCTCATCGAAGCAGCTGGTATTCCACGATTTAAATCAGTAGGAATACAAGCTGGTAGAGTGAAAACATTCTCTCATGCTTCTAATGCAGACCAGGACAAGTAAGCAATGCTACTAAAAACAATAACATACTTTTTCTTACCAATTTGGCAATTGTGTACAAAAACATTTACAACATAAATTATTACGAATTATGGACCAGTAACCAATACACCTTATTGCTATTTGTCCTCCATTACTGGACATCACACAGATTCCTGTAAAATTTTGATGTCATAATTTAAAATATCTGACGCCACAATGATTGTTGTATATGATGTCAAAAGTTCAAGCGGGACAGATTTTCGGGGCAGCCGGGAATAACAATAAGGTGTATACACCTTGTTGCTATTTGTCCACCATTACTGGTGTGACATAGGTGAGGCTGATAGGACCTTTATCGGGACTCCGGGATCGGGTGTTTTTAAGCTCGGGATTTCGGGATTGACCCTGTAGGGTTCCGGGAATTCTTTTTTTCGGATTTCAGGATGTTGGGATTTACTTTATTTAAATTTTGGGACCTCTGGATTTCATGTTTTTAAGCCTGGGATTTCGGGATCAGGACCCCTCCTGTCCCCCCTCATAGGTTCCCGTATCTTATTTATGTCATAATACAAAATATCTGATAGAAAAGTAATTATTGTATAGTTCAAGCTGAGCATGTTCTCGAGCCAACCTGGACAGACTTTCAAATAGTGATAAGGTGGATGCTGATGACAACGACAATGTGATAGCAATATACGACTGCAAAAATTTGGCGGTAGTTTTTTAAAGAGTTATAAAGAGACATAACTGGAGAATGGTAAAAGTGAGGCTACCCAAATTTGTATTTGATCTACATTTTGTGGTTATAAGCATTGTGTTTAACATAACTATTAACATTGAGGCTTACTTAAGTTAGAGGATGGAAATGAAAAATTATACAATTTTTCCATTTGTAAAGGGGCATAACTCTAGAACAATTAAAGTGACACCACCAAAATTAAAACTTGATGTTTATTTTGTGGTTAAAAGGCCTTTGTTAGTCTTGTATTATTTTTGATTTTAGTTTCTTGTGTATAATTTGGAGTTTAGTATGGCGTTCATTAATTATCACTGAACTATTTGTTTAGGGGCCAGCTGAAGGACGCCTCCAGGTGCGGGAATTTCTTGCTGCATTGAAGACCTGTTGGTGACCTTCTGCTGTTGTCTGTTCTATGGTTGGGTTGTTGTCTCTTTGACACATTCCCCATTTCCATTCTCAATTTTATTGTAGCAACCTCAGTTTAGTGCCCCCCCCCCCCCCCCCCCCCCACCCCCATATGAACATTGTTTAAATATTTGTCACAGACCTTTCCAAAAAGTAATTTTCATGTTTTTTTCTTATTTGTTTTTAAGAGAAGAGTTGTCTTTATTCAGAACAGTTTAACACTGAATCTGACATCTTAGTGCAACTTTCCTGTAGTTTTTGCAAATATTGCAAATTGGATGTTTGAAACATAAATGTATATTCAAATTTTCCAAGATAACTGAACAACAATATAAACTGTTTGTCTGGTCTCATTCTGTTGTCTCACAAAATTAGCTTTCAGAAACACTGTCTGTTGGAATGTAAAATTGATGGCAATCACCTTCAATTCAGCTTTTATAAGTAACGTTTGTTTTTGCCACTTCCTCTCTTTGTCAAACTCAAAATGAATGAAAATAAAAACTGATAAAAATAGAGACATTGAATAACTTCTGCACTATAATTAAGAGGCTTTGAACTAGCTTTCATTAGCTACACAGTCTCTCATATCTGTACTTTGTGTCTTTTGTGTTATTGTTAGGGTTAAAATTTGCTTTGTATTTATCTGATGAGTTAAGCCCTTTTTAACTAATTTGTATGGTGTACTGTAAGACCACTGTTTCAGGTTAGGGGAAGGCTTTAGTGCCAGCAAAGCTATTTACATGTAATAAAGTTTGTATAATTTCAGGCCTTCTCTGGCAGACCATCACAAGGTTGGTTTCTTTACACTGGACAGATGTTCTCAGACAGATGTCACAGAAGTTGTAGAACTGAAGGATATGACAGAAGTTTTACAACTTCTACTAAAGGTTAGTTTGACTTCACTCTTCTCAACTCCCAGTATAAGTTAATAGATATGACAAAACTGCTCAAAGTAATTTAATAATTAAGGCATTGAGAGTCTTACATATTGTATAAACACCTGTCCAATGACTCAATGTTTAATTCTGTACCATTTTGCATGATATCAAATTTCTTGTTCACAACTTGTCTAGACTCCTGGTAATGTAGCAGACATATACTGTGTGTTGATTTGTCTTTGAATAGCTGTGTTACAACTTTTCATGATATGCCTCACATCACCTTTCATTTATTTGAAGTAATATGAAAGAGGTTTTTCCAGTAACTTAATAAATTTTACAAAGCCTATAGCTATCTCACAGTGAATAAAAGTATAATAGAAATAAATATTTATATATTTTTTCAGGATGTACATAAAATGAAACGGGACATTAATCTAACAAAAAGTGTGATGCAGGCTGATTATGAAGCTAAAGTTCAGGAAAAGGCTACAGAACTGTATGTATATCTATAATAGAAAATGAAACCACTACAAATTTCAAGTTAAAAGATATACATAGAAAAAATAAGACAAAATAATTTTAAAAAACTACAATTAATGTTACTTTATTTTTGTAGGATACAAATATTTTAGAATGCTGAAGGAGGCTCAAGGGTACAAAAATTTCAGAAATTTTTAAGCATTTTTTATTCATTATAAATTCTATTTATTACACTATCAATTGTAACATTATGATATGGTTTAAGAATCAACCCAAAAAAATCGATTCGTTTTGACCCCAGGTGACTTCAAAAATGTTTACATCATTGAAAAAGCTCCAAATTATCTCTCTTTGGTGCAAAAATTACTTTTTTTGGCATTAAAATTGAAATATCTTTTTTAATTTATTGGTGACCTATATTTTAATTATTATTTTCAAATTAGCTGTACTTAAACTAAACATTTGTAAAATTTCGGTGATTTCTGTAATTTAGTTCTTTTTTTTTTATTTGATATTAAAATTGAGAATGGAAATGGGGAATGTGTCAAAGAGACAACAATTAGACCATAGATCAGACAACAGCAGAAGGTCACCAACAGGTCTTCAATGCAGCAAGAAATTCCCGCACCCGGAGGCTTCCTTCAGCTGGCCCCTGAATAAATATATATACTAGTTCAGTGATAATTACCTATATTTTTCCTATTAGTTCAACAGAAAAAAGTGTCATAACAAAAATTCATGCATCTTTCGAAAGGCAGATTGTTAGCTTAAAGGGAAATTCCGCGATTTTTTACTTATCATCTAATTATGTTCATGTTAACATAAAAAACACATTTGCAAAGTTTTAAATTTATATTCCTTCTAATAACGGAGAAAATCAAGTATTTGTAACTTTTTTGGTTGAATTCTCGAGTGGGTCGTGACGTATTAGCCCGATTTATTGAATTCTGGGAAAAAATAAAATCTGTTTAACTCTTATAGCTTATCGACAATATACGTAATTAAAAGCGCACAGCTGACGAATGGTCGAAGTTATTAACCACAATATAAGAATGAACGAAAATGAATATGCATATACCGTTTTGTATTGATTGAATTAAACTCCTATAAAATTATCTCTAGTAAATGTTTTTGAATAAATTTAATTAATTATTGTTGAGATTTTTTTCATAAAATATTTATTGAACATTTTTACTGATATTGAACTGAAAATATTTCAGTTCTATTTACCGTTATTGTTTTGATAATCATTTCAATGCAACTAATATGTGAGCAGAGTGTGTATATTATTTTGTAAAGGTCACTGTATATTTCTCGGCTTGAGGTCAATTCGTTTACCTTGTAGCTATTTAGCCGCAGGTGTGAGTTCAAGCGTACACAGGTATAAATGTTGTTATTTGGAAAGGATAAACAGAAAGGATTAGAAAGAGTATGCTGTCACGATGTTAATACACTAAGATTTAATACACGATGAGAATAAAGATACAATAATTAAATTGTGTAAATTAATTGAAAATAAAATTCAGATTCGTAATTCCGAAAGTGTATAAAAATAAAAGGAAACAATTTTTGATTACTTTCTTAGCGGCAATTGGCGTAAAGATTCAAATATGAAGCAAAAAATAGTAGTTTTAATCTTTTATAAAAACTAAATGCAATATTACCCAATTTGATATACCATTGTACATCTGTTTGATATCATTGACTTTACTGGAATTTCTTAACTTGTATTCAAATCTGGCTGTGTTTAAATGCTAATAAAACTATTGCAATTTTAAAGTTTTTAATTGACAAAAAAATACAACATACAACATGCATGATTTTTTTTTTAGTTTCTTTTTAACATTTTATTCTTACATAATTAAATTCATTTGACAATCATTTACACGAACTTTTTGTGAAAAGAATATCAATTATCTAAGCTAAGGCATTATTTCTTTTGAGGATTTTTGAGGATTTTTTTTAAAATTCTATGATAATATTTGTGCAATGTTGAACATGATAGCCGTCATTAATCCAAATAAGTAATACAGTAGTTGTAATAAAAGTTATATTTTAGTCATGCATAACTGATATTGACGAATTTATAATAGTTCGTCCATACATCGTTGTTCTTGAAACAATCATTATTAGTATACATGTAAGTTTCCTGACGTATAAGAGCCATTGAGGATGAGCTCCAGAGAAATCAGACTAGTGTCGTTTCGTTCGTTTGTTTGTTGGGAAAGGAGAGGAAATGCAACCGCTTGTACAGATAAACGACAGAATTACCATACAAGCATTTATAGTCAACACAATCAGAAAGAGTTCCCATCGTTAGACGTGGAATATGAAGGCTTCCAAGAATGAACAAGTGACATGTCTAACTCTGAACAGTTAGAAAACAGACTATCGACATCGACCGCTTGTTCTTAATATTTGAAACTGTATGCATATATATACGTATACGTTTATGATATATATAGTGATGAGTTCTTGCGTCTGACAAAAACTAAATTCCTTCATGGTTATATCTTGCCATACGTTTATATTGGTTTGTAAGGTGATTACTCACAATCGTTATTTGAAAATCCTGTTTGTGAGATGTAGATTCATTTCAGTACAGAAATTTCGTCTATATATTTCACAAGTGTATAACACGGAGAAGCTCTGAAGGTCCATTACTCCCATTTTGTTTGGGTGTGAACCATCGATGTTTACACTCAATTACAGCAATATCACAGAATAAGATGATGATGGTAGAAAGAACTATGGGCGTCATGTGGCAAATATTACATGCATATCGGACAATGAGTTGTCAATCTGTATGAAAAGATTTCCAATACAACCATATTATTGAGAAGGAATGTTTACATGCTATACTCTCGTACTAGTATTACAGGGTTCTTGTGGCGTTCACCTTAGACACACATCTTTTTAACGATGTTTAAAAAAAAGACAAAACCAATTTAATGTCATATTTCCCTATTTTTTAAATATAACTAAAAGTCTTTTATCTGACTAGAATACCCCTATTTAGCGAACAAGTAATTTATTCTTTTTTCTGTTATTGAATACCAAGAAAGAAAATAAATCCCGAAATTAATTTGAAACTTTGATACTCAAAAGTTTCCCAGCAAAATATTCACATTCCCTGGGGATAATTAGTGTTCGTCCAGTGGCATATATAACAATTGTGATGACGAATTACTTCCTTTGTTCGAGAACAATCTTATTGAAATATCAATCTGTGATTTTACTAGGTCCACAGCTTCAATGAACCAAAGCAAAAGTTATACATCGACCTGTATTTAAATCAAATTGGTTCTCTTCTTCTTCTGGTATACAATAGTCTATCGACAGTCGATGATTACATACTGTTGGCATACGTGGACTAGTCTATTTACAACACTTTTACCCCTATTTATTCAAAATATATGTTTTTTTCTTATGTTCAATGTATACATGTATATATTTTAAATTGCGTAACTTTCTATCCAGTCGTATAAACGAATCGTCGGCAAGTGCGTACATTTTTTTAAATCAATATTTCTGGTCTGTTCCAATCTGTCCTTCACTATTGACAATGACTATATATTACATTTTCCCAAATTCACCCTTGAAAAAAATATTTAAATAGATTTTAATTTCATCAAATCTTATTTTTTGGGTATTATTTATATGTTTATGAATTATATTCTTTACACCAGAAATGTTATTTATAAACAAGCGTATGAGTTTAGTAATGACAAGTAAGACAGAGTTGTATATTATTCATCTGATAGTTCAAAATGGAAAGTTATAAGTTATAAGTTATCAGCCGTGTACACTGATCAATACCTGCAGAAGTGAAACGATGCATGAACTTGCAAGCCCGACAGGAAATCGCTTGAATACCTGGACGTGTCACCTCACACCCCTCACAATACCTTTGGAAGTAATACCTTTAGCCATGCTGGTGATCAGATGAGGGAAGATCAAAATATATTTGTTTATTACTTTAAAGAATTATGAACAAATTAGATTTTCGAAAACAATTTTCACGGAACACTTATTTATGATTTCAACTTTGACTTTTCACCTAATTCCAATATCAACAGTTTAAAAACAACAGACCATGGTAATTTAAAAAAAGTACGAATATTTTTCGTATATATTTAGTTAGTCGGATAAAACAACCGTACGATTGACAAGATATCGACACGCAATTACGACTACATCGGTTACTGTAGTTTTGTTTCTTTGTGGTTTATAGACATATCGTTTTTATTAATCGGGAAAGAAGACAAAATGGCGGATCGCAGAGAATTGATACTCTAAATTTAAAATCGATGGTGATCGATTATCTAGCGGAATAAAACTTTAATATCTATGAATTTGAGCATTTTTATACAGAATGAACATAATATCAATTTTTGATTTTTTTGCGAAGTTTCCCTTTAAATGAACGGTGACCCTACTTTTTTATTTTGTTTTTCTAATAAATATATGATAAAGTTCATTTATAGAAAAGAATAGAGAAATCCTATATTTAAAAAAAAAAATCAATTTATACACGCAAGCCCCCTTAAATTGACAGTGGCAATCATTTGCTGCACAGTCAGGACTAGTAGAACTAAACTAAAAAATATTTAGGATTTTAAGTTGTAAAAGGAGTGAGCAATTTGGCTGTACCAGGATAAAATTACTTTTTGTAGGAAAACAATTCTTTTTACAAACACAGTCGAAGATTTTTGAAACAGGATTTTTATGTGATGAGAGCTCAATATTTTTCTAATTCATACCTTGGTATTTATAACGTTCTCAGTCAAATGGATCTCATTGACAAATATGTATATACATATTATAGGGCACACTAAACCTCATAAGAGACAACAATTATCAACATAATTCTGCATACATGTATCTTTACACATGCAGAAGGAATCCTGTTTCTCATAACTGACAACAGATGTAGAAAAGTTCAATTATCTCATCATAGCATTGATCAATTAATAAATACAAAGTTACTTGGATGGAGAGTTGTCTCATTGGCACTCATACCACATCCTCTTATTTCTATTTATAATACTTAAATACCTTAAAAAAATGAAAATTCGATGAATTCTATCATGTTAAATACTGGGTGTAGAATCTTTCTCTTTTCTGCTTGGAAACATCATAAGATAATAAACATAATTTAAAATGCATTTTTTTTTAGATATTGTAGAATAAATGAGAAAGTAGCAGAATTAGAAAGAATTCATGAAGATGTAAGTATACTGAACAAAAATAAAAAAATACAAACATACTAACAAAAAATAATTAACAGTGATTAAGGGACCAGTTTGTTGTTATCCATCTGTGGCAAGTATGTAAACATATAGAATTATTTTTGTCTCCTTTGGCACTGTCAACATTTAATGTTAAGTTTCTGATAAAATAGAAACAATCACTTCTTTTAGACCAATTGCTATATGTTCTTCAATTGAATTGGCATCCAGCGATACTTCAGTCACTCTGAAAAGTATACTTTGTTTAAGTATGAAGTTTTTTAATTAGGCAAATTCCAATTCAAATAAATATGAAAAAGAAGATATTATGTGATTGCCAATAAGACACTTCTTCAAAAGAGACCAAATGACACATAAATAAACAACTATAGGTCTCTGTATGGCCTTCAACAATGAGCAAAGCCCATACTGCATAGTCAGCTATAAAAGGCCTGGAAATGACAAATTTAAAATGATTAAACGAGAAAACTAACCGTTTAATTAATGTAAGAAAATATGAAAGAAAAACAAATATATAACACATAAACAAACAACAACCACTGAATTACAGGCTCCTGACTTGGGAGAGGCACATACATACAGAATGTGGTGGGGCTAAACATGTCAGTGGGATCCGAACCCTCCACTTACCTGTGAAAGCCTTAAGCTTTATGTATTAAGTACATGTTTTATTTTTAGAGAGTTTCGACTGTAAGAAAAGCATTTAGACAACAGTTAGCCGATGCAGTTGCCAGACTGGCAGTATTGTATAATGTAAGTATACTGATATGAATGATTGCTATAATAAAATTTAGAATAAAATTTATTGCCAAAAATATAAAAATCACATCATAGACCCTGCAAATGAAAACGAATGCCATAAAAATGTCTATAATAAGTCATTAACCTCTATGGTGTATTCTACAGATTCCTGTAGGAAATCTTTATTTTTTCCTGTTTTTCTGAACCTTTTTATCTATACATCTTTGGTAATCTTAACTTTTGTCCTGGTACGTTGATATTTTAGACATATTTGTCTTCATCTTGAACTATTTTTTGATTGAATAGAAAAATTTAGAAAACAAGATACAGAAAGAGAAGCAGAAGCAAGCAGGGGATCAGTATCTACTGGATGAGAAATACAGAGAATTACAACAGACAATACAACAGAATCAGAATGTTATAGCAATGTTAAAGATGCAGCTGTCTGCTTATCAACAGAGTAAAATGGACCTAGAAAGTGTAGGTATTCTATATAGTACTGTAGGTAGTTAGGGCTTCCCACAGCTTTATAGAATTCCGATGATTCCCACAGCTTTATAGAATTCCGATGATCAGCGAGCAGTCTCAAAGCATGGATTTTAATTGTTGTAATACCAATTTGTTTCTTAGTTTTCAAAGGAAATGTAACTTCTCTTTCTGTCTGTATAAGAAATAAATCTTCCAAGGAATAAATATATTTAATATATAATTGAGTCTATAGAAGACAACCAACCAGCAAATTTATTAGGTACTGTTTAGTTTAAAATTGAAATAAAAATAAAACTAAAAAAAGGGGGGGGGGGGGGGGGGTTACAAACTGAATGATAAAACTGCCTGGTTATCCATAAAGAGTTACCAAAAGTGATCATTACTCCTTGGCCAAAAAATACTGGTAGAACTTCACACAACTTGCAGTTTAATATTTGAAAATACTTAATTGGATTACTGTTGTTTCATTTGTCAATCCCATCCTATGGGGTAGAAAATTGTCAATCCCATCCTGTCAATCCCATCCTATGGGGTAGTAAATTGTCAATCCCATCCTATGGGGTAGTCAATTGTCAATCCCATCCTGTCAATCCCATCCTATGGGGTAGTAAATTGTCAATCCCATCCTATGGGGTAGTAAATTTAATCGATAACAAACAACCTCAAGTCATTATTAATATGAATATTAGGAATGATTTTTATTTGGAATGCATCCATTTGTTTTTTGCTGTTAAATGCTAGAAATTTGTTTAAGAAGTCTTGATAAAGACCATTCTGTTGGATAAGTTTGAACCATGTTTGAGGGAGCTAGATTAAGATATAGAATGAGAATTGTATAGAGTTTTATATATATTTCATGCTTTATCAGAATGTAGAGGCAGACCCCAAGGTGATAGAGGTATAGTCTACATACAACTCCATTACTCTCTCGTCACTGTTGTGCGTAAGGTTTCAGCATATTGATATTAAAGTCCTTTGATACTTTTCTGGTTATTGTGAATTCATAATTATTCTTGGAATACCAATGGACTGATTTTTTGTGGGTAAAGATCCAGAGAAACCAAAAATTTAAAATTACAACGAAGTACAAATTTTCCATAGGCTTCTAAAAAACAATAATATCAATTTTCCACAAAAACAATTTTTCCTCAATTCATGAAAAACGGTTTTTACGATAATAAACAAATCCACAGTATTAAAATATTTGTAAGACGCTTTCATGAAACAATATTAAATTTTTGAAATTTTTAATCTGTCTTGTTACCTAGGCACAACACTGACTCAATAATTAGTCATACATCTTGTTAGACTAAGTTTTTTTCATAATTAAAAAGCTAATATTGTCTTCTTTTTGTAAGTTTCTCTATATTTAGAAACTAAGATTTGTTTATGTAATGTCAGATTTTTGAAAAGCTTGCTGTCTTAAGTCTGCTTTCAATATGATCTATCGTAACTTTAACACAATCTACATCGTAACATTGTGGTTCTACACATACACCGTGTTTCAGACATACTTGTTTTAAAATAATTCTTCATTTCCATTTGATTGATAACGACTGCTGATGTGTTCACCATCATGGCTGCTGTTAACCCTTTCCCCCATAGTGACGCCTTTTGACGCCAACCCCTTTACTCCATAATGACGCCTTTTGACGCCTGTGTAGTACTTCAGTTGAAACGCTTTGACTACAAAGTGTCTGCAGTAGACTTAATATTTGTATCCAATATGAAAAGGAACATCATAGGAATAACTGACTTAAATTTATTTGATGAAATATTTGTTTTTCGCAATGCATTAATACTTGAAAGCATATTTTCAGAATATTATTGATTAATCCTAGGCGAATCAAGTATGCAAAAAAAAAATCAATGGAGGAAAGGGTTAAGCCTGTTATTTGTAAATGTTTTAAAGGTTATTTTAAAAAAAAGGATTAAATTAGATATCAGCAAATAAGTACATGATTTTTATAAGAAGTTAGAATTATGTATCTAAAATCTCTTGGGACTTTTGAAACATTGATTCAGAGAAACAATAAGTTTTTCCCTTAATATTTCATAAAAATTGTACAATGCTTTATTATGACCTTGTAAATGACTTTGTCCAGAGTTTGATCTTGGCAGTTGCAAACATTTTTTTAATATAGGATTTTTTGTAAGGTTTTGAATGAAGTGGTAAGAATTCAATGACTGATAATTCTGATGTATGTGGACAATCTGTGTTCTATCTCTACTGGGCTAATTTCTTTTAATTTTTTTCTTAGTCTATTTTTAAGCTTCATAATATTACTTTTTAAGTGTAGAATTTTAATTTAATGTTTAGTACTTACAAGATTCTAATTTGTGTGTATTTACCTGTTTGTTTCAGGAATTATCAGTATTATTTATTATTGAGTATTCTGTACAGATACTGTTCATTATTTGACCTTGACATTTTATTTTAGTCTGCATCACCGTCAGAAAGGCCATCAAACAATTCACCAGCCTCAGTTCAGTCTCCGGTAAATTATTTGTGTCTGGAATTCTAACAGAAGTGTTTCTCGTCTAATCCATCATGTATCCCCTAATCATCTGACTTTAACCAACATCTAATACATTGTATTATTATCATCATGATACAAGATTTGTATAACCTGTCAAAATTGTAGAAACTTCTGTCAAAATATCTTTACCACAATATGATACATATTATTCAATAAAAACTTGTATTTGAATAACAAAATTGTACACTGTATCTCTTATTGTTTAATGTATACTTTAAGTTGTAACACAATTTCTATAATTTTCAAAATTGGTTAATGCATATTTTTTGTTTTCACCCAAAATACTACTCATTAAATATTTAAGGTTCATATAATGTTATTAACATGACAGAAGTTTCTATAGTTAATTCTCAACAAACCCTATACCACAACACTGAATAAATGTAGAATGAATATCTAACTTTAAAAGTTATCTTCCAAGTTGGGAGTACTCTGCATGCCCTTTATTGTGTATACAGTAGAATGAATATCTAACTTTAAAAGTTATCTTCCAAGTTGGGAGTACGCTGCATGCCCTTTATTGTATATACAGTAGAATAAATATCAAACTTTAAAAGTTATCTCCCAAGTTGGGAGTACTCTGCATGCCCTTTATGGTGTATACAGTATATAAAGAAACTTTAGATTGAAATATTACATTCTTACTTCAAATATAAAACAGATTTTCACATCTTTTGAATAATACACATTTAGACTTCTTATTATAAAATGTGTACAAGGTGCTCTTTTAATGAGTTCAGGATTTCAAATGGTTTGTTGTGGTCAAGTTGTTGGTTCTATCATTTCTTCATGGTAGTATTCTACATAAAATATTGATAGATTATAATTGTTTGATGGCAGACAATAATATAGGTTATATCTTAGAGATAATAATGTTCATTGCAGTTTATTATACTTATTTTAAAATAATTATTATAAAAAGTACTATTTCATGATAAGAATAAGCATTTAGTCCAAATTGATGATAATATAAATTGTTTCATTGCAGTCGGTTAATGCTTTCTGTCTAAAGGAATTATTTGAGGTTTGAATAAAATAAAGTAGAAATTTATTTGGTGGAATTTTTTTCAATAGAATCATATAATTTTAAAAATAGTTTTTGGTTTAAGGTTTAGTATTTCTTATGATTAACTTTGATATTTGTGGACATACTGACTACTTTGAAGCCATATAAGAGTGACCAGTCAGAGTAAAAAAGATGAAAAAAACATTCTTCACATATTTTAGTGGTTAATTTTCTCATTGAACATGTATTTATGGTTTATTTTCATTTGTTGAGTGTAAAAGTATTTTAGTTCAAGTAGGATAAACAGTACTGTAGTTCCATCAGAAGAACAGAGTAATAAATTGGTTCAACTTTCGGAGTAAATAGGTTTATATATGATACAGGTCAACAGGTTGATACTTTACAAGTGAAAAAGTCAACAGGTTGGCCAGTGTTTTGGTCAACAGGTTGACAGGTTTAATTTTACAATTAATCAAGGAAATAGTTTTATTGTCGAGCCTGCAACTTTTGTTGCAGAAAGCTCGACATAGGGACAGTGATCCGGCAGCAACGGCGGCGGCGTTAGCTAACTACTTAAAAGCTTTATATTTTAGAAGGTTGAAGAACTGGATGCTTCATACTTTGTATATGGATGCCTCATGCTACAAAGTTTCCATTGGCCAATGTCCTTGACCTCATTTTCATGGTTCAGTGACTACTTGAAAAAAAAGTTAAGATTTTTTGTAATGTTAAATTCTCTCTTATTATAAGTAATAGGATAACTATATTTGGTATGTGCGTACCTTGCAAGGTCCTCATGCCTGTCAGACAGTTTTCACTTGACCTTGACCTCATTTCATGGATCAGTGAACAAGGTTAAGTTTTGGTGGTCAAGTCCATATCTGAGATACTATAAGCAATAGGTCTAGTATATTCGGTGCAGACTTGGGGTCAATTACATTGGAATGTAATTAATTAAATTACACATTACATTGCAAAAATGATCAATTACATCAATTACACATTACACTGTTTTTGAAATGTAATTAATTAAATTACAATTACTTTACTAAAGTAATTAATTAAATTACACATTACATTTCATCATAATATTTTTTATCAATATTATATATACATGTATATATAACGCATGTGTAAACTATTCATGTAAGCATAGTAAGGGTTGCATTTGATGATCATTTGTAATTTTAATGTTATTTTCATTTAGTCTACAACCCCCTGGTCTGAACACTTTGACATCACTTCTAAATAGTCTTTTGACAGGAGCTAATGTGACAGATGTTGCTTTATAAGAACATTGAAGTAATCCCGCTGCAAATGTTTGCACTTGTCCTAAGTCAGGAATCTGATGTACAGTCATGACAGTAGTTGTTGCTTGTTTATGTAATTTATACGTGTTTCTCGTTTCTCGTTTTTTTATTTTATAAAGATTAGAACGTTGGTTTTCCCGTTTGAATGGTTTTACACTAGTAATTTTGGGGCCCTTTATAGCTTGTTGTTCGGTGTGAGCCAAGGCTCTGTGGTGAAGGCCGTACATTGACCTATAATGGTTTACTTTTTTTAAAATTGTTATTTGGATGGAGAGTTGTCTCATTGGAACTCACACCACATCTTCCTATATCTAATTAATATACTTCCATGATAAAAAAAATGTGTTGATTGCACATGGAATTTGTTCATATTAACTTGCCAATACATTAAGGGGTATTTTGACATCTCAGAAATGAAGTCATTTAAATTAAACATAATATAAATTAAGAAATTATAAATAAATCAATTTTTTTCTTTTTTTTACTATGAAAATATTTAAAAGTATGCTTGTTACAATATTAAAAATATTTTTGGTACAAACAATGTAAATAATGTCTAAATATTAGCAATATTTTGCTAATTAGATAAAATACATGTAATAGAGACATGTCCCTGAGCATTTTAATCTGATTAATTGCTGTTTGTTTTTACAGCGGTTTATTTTCATTTTCATAATCCTTTTTGTGTCTATTAATTTGACAAAATGATTGTATACAGTGATTTTAAATTCTAAATGAACTGTCTAAGAAAGATTTTTCACACATTTTGTTTTGTTTTTGTTTATATTAACAAGGTGATTAGTTACTTATCAATCTCTTTAGTTAAAGATCTTTCTTAAAAACTGAACAACACTGTTATAAAATTCTCACATTTTTTTTAGATAATATGACTATATATTCAGAAAAAAAATCTGTAGGTTAAAGAAAAAACTTCAGAATAAATTACAGACTTCATATATTTAAAAAAGTATGTGATATCAAGATTTGAAAAATATATATAATTTTACCATTCATATTATTGAAAATAAATCTGTATCATTAACACCATAAAAGTACATGTAATTCAAATGTAATTCAAAAGTAATTGAGCATTACATGCTTTTTTCATTGTAATTAATTAAATTACCATTACATGTAACTGAAAAAATGCTCAATTACACATTACATTCAATTACATGGAAAATTGTAATGCATTACACTTAATTACCATTACATTTTCAATTACCCCATCCCTGATTCGGTGTATGGAAGCACTGTAAGGTGTACATGTCCAACTGGCAGGTGTCATCTGATCTTGACCTCATTTTCATGGTTCAGTGGTTATGGTTAAGTTTTTGTGTTTTGGTCTGTTTTTCTTATACTGTATGCAATAGGTCTACTATATTTGGTGTATGGAATGATTGTAAGGTGTACATGTCTAGCTGGCAGGTGTCATCTGACCTTGACCTGATTTTCATGGTTCAGTGGTCAAAGTTATTTTTTTGAGTTTTGGTCTTTTTTTTCTAAAACTATATACAATAGGTCAACTATATTTGGTGTATGGAAATATTTTATGATCTATATGTCAGTCGCATAGGTTTTATTTGACCTTGACCTCATTGTCAAGGTTTATTGCGTAGTGTTAAGTATTTGTGTTTTGGTCTGTTTTTCTTAAACTATATATTTGTTGTATGGAAGAATTGTTAGCTTCATGGTTCAAAGGTCAATGTTTAGTTTTCTTGGTTAATGTAAAGTTTATGTAACAGTTGTAATAAAGCTTTATATTTAGGACTATCAACATAATATCAATGATAAGTAAAGGTGGCGAGACATTTCAGTGTTTGCACACTTGTTATTTAAATGCATCAGGTCCCACAAATCTCCATTTACTATGTTTGTTTACTTTATCATCTGTCATTGTCATCATAACATCAGTGGGACTGTTTTAACAACAACAGAAGTATTCTAGGTTTAATTTGAAACCAGCTGTTTAAATGAAAGTTCAATGCTATTGAATAATATAGCACAGCTGTTGATAGAGGAATGTTTCCATTACATTATCATATGAATAATTCAAATTTTGAATTTGATAAATGCTTTGCTGCAATGAAATAATAAATATCTCATCTGTATGAAAGTTATGGTGAATGTTAGGGATTTGCGTAATAAATTTCACCTTTTTTTGTAAAATTTAAGTGTTAATACTAAGTGATATTTTTCTGAATGATTTATTAAAAACTGATTCTTTTTAAATGTTAAAATTTACTATTTCACTTATATGTCATCATCTTGACATTTCATTCACATTTCTTCATAATTTCACGTTTGATTCACATGTTACATAAAGTCCTTGTGCATATCACATTTTGTGTTACATGTTTTGATTCACAATTTAACTAATGTTACTTTTATTTTTAGATTTCACAAAAATCTAAATCACCACTGGCACCACCACCTAACCTCCCACCACCTCCACCTCCTAAGGAGGCAAAGAAACCTAAAAAATCTAAGCCCCCACCACCCCCGGAACCAGCGGTAAGATGTGTGTCGTGACTAACCTTGTGCTGTGCAGGTATAAAGGTGCTTGACAGAAAGTTCTATATCTGGTTCCTGTTCTCTACCACAGGAATCAGGAAATAATTGGGTTGTTGGTTTTCTGTGCAATACTTTAATAGTTCTGTGTTTGTTGGTATTTAAGTGACATATTTTAATGTGTTGTTAATTAGAACCATATAACAGCAATATGATTTGCACCACCATATGGTAATGTCTGTTTTTGATTCTTATATATTGACGAGTGGATTCTGTTTTATTTCCAATACTTTGCACTTATACATACAGCAAGTGATGATTTAGTATGAACAGCATATGTCAATATGGTAGTAAACATGTGTGTTTGTGTGTGGATATGATACATTTTGTGTTTGTTTTCTGGGATGTATTTTACTAATGATATTGTTGTGCTTTTAATGTTCCTTCACAATGAACATTTTGTCAAATCAGTGTTTGGCCATTAAACCAATCTGAACTATATGATAATAGGTCTTTGTAATTGAGAACTGATCTATTCAAAAAAGTCAATATTTTTAAAACTTTACATCAAATGATCACATGTATTATAATGTAAGACAATCTTTTTCATAAGTTTTAAAATTGATACAAAGTACTTGAGAAATAAAAAATTGCAAATTTGTATGGTATAATGAAGAAAACAAAGATAATTTGACCATTCTTTGTAACATTTAAAGGTGTGATATACATTGTGACATTATAGTTCTGTATGGAATTTCCTTTTTATCTGATCAGTTGTTGAACTAGTTTAGATTTTATCATTTGTGTTTCAATGGTATAATTTGATTAACTGTATTTGTGTAGAACTAATTACATGGGGTTGTGATTTCAGAGAGAAAAATCTTTTCCTAAAGCTGTAACTCCAGAAACTAAGGTAGTCAGCTGGTCGAGGGAATTTCTTACTAATATATCAGCAAGAGGTTTCATTTTATTTAAAACTTGTATGTGTTAAATATGTGTTTACTGAGTGTTATAAAACAAACATTGGTACTGTTATTATCATCACGTTTCATAATTTAATTTGGATAAATGAAATTTGATTGATACCTTTATTTTCTTAAGTTATATAAAAAATTCAATTTACCACCAAGAGATCAATGGCAAGAGTTATAACACATAACAATCTGATTAGAAATTTAACTTAGGCCAAATAAAAAAGTATGTGTGGTTCCAGTTACATCTGAAAAAAAGTTAGGGTTATGTGTTTTTTTTACATTGAGTCTATGGGAGCAACATTCGGACTTTAACAGTGCTTAATGAAAAAAGACAATAAAATCTTTAGGGTAGGCTATTTTTGAGGCAAAAAAATAGGGAAGGTAGGGTTACTGGAACCACACATATATTTTTATTTGGCCTTATATTGTAAAGCTCTTTTTCATTGGTAATGAATTCATGAATTCTGTGTTCACCTTTTTTGTGTGAATAGTTCAGTTTGAGTTCTGCAGAATTAAATATTTTTGGATATTCTTATAGTGAGCAATAAAATGAAACCTCAGATCAGCTGAAACATATTTAACGTTATGTGATTTATTTCAGGATAAAGTGATCTGTGTTGGCTGTCATTCATCGTTTTACCATTGGTTATTTGTGTATTTTCTTTTTGTCAGTTTCATTTGAATAAATGATGTTTAATGCTAAAAAAAAGGATTTTGCCATGTAAATTAAATTTGTAATAGAATAGTACGAGTGAGTAAAGTAAAATTTGATTATAGATAAAAGTCTTATTCATTGTCATTGTCTGTTGTTATCATTCTGCTTTCAAGTTGTGACGTGGATTTTGACACTTGGTTATATATTATTTCAATTGCAGTGAAGAATTGTATGTTTTTCTAGCTGTTTTATTTAGCTAGCAATATTTCTTGTCTCTTATAAATGTATGATATTGTTGTTTTCAGAAAATATCCTGCAGAAATTTCCAATACAAAAGTAGAAATGTTTTAGTGCTGATTTCTGAGTTGAAATTTAATCAAAGAAAGAAAAAAAAAACAGATAATGTGTATCATAATATGTAATAATTCTTTACATAAAATTGATTTTCTTCTTCGAAAACATATGATTGTCTCTAAAGAAAATGTATATCATAGACATTTAAGAAAATTTTCATATTTCTATACAATGTAAACTAGTAAGTAAAAAATAAGTATTGCAGTTAATGTTTTGTATGTTTATCTTGATCAGGTGTAGATCCAGGATTGTGAAAAAGAGGGGTTCTCCTGGTAAACCAATGTTTGATTGATGCTTTATTAGTAAGGTAGCAAAATAATTGGGCTTCCCTTTGGTGATTTACACTGAATTTTATTGATTGTATTTTACAGATTGAATCTGTGTCTATGAGAACTCCATCACCACAATTTAATCAAGAGTTAGAGGACTTGAGGGTAGAGGTTGAAGATCTTAATGTCAAGGTTAATAATCTACAGGATCAAGTAGATAACAAAGATGATGAAAATAAGAAGTTAGGTAATATAAATAGTAATGTGCAGTATAACAATAATTTAAGTAAAAGAATGTGGGATATACATAAAAATAAGATGGGGTATGATTGCCAATTAGACAACTCTCCCCAGAGACCAAATGAGGCCCTGAAATGACGAATTTAAAACATGAAAACAAGAAAACTTATGTCCTGATTTATGTATAAAACAATAAAAGAAAAAGAAAATGCAACCACTGAGTGATAGGCTTGCTCATGACTTGGGACAGGCACATATAGATTGTGGTAGGGTTAGACATATTTGCTGGAGCTAACCCTCCACCTAACCTAGGACCGTGATGTTACAGTACAATATAAGAACAGACTATAAAAATTATTTGAAAAGAGCTGAACTCATTAAATTGGTATAATGCTGAAAAAGCCTGAAGTACAACTAACAAAAACACAGACCAAATATGGCAGGGAAATTTATACATCCCCTATAACAAAAAAGACACACAGTTACTGACAGCTAGTTAAACGCTGATGATAATAACTAATGAAAATTTCTTGCATCTAAATTCTGATTACATTATAAGACAGCAATCCAATTATGGTAAAAAGGAATCTCTTAGCTGTTTATTAAGTTAAGAAAAAGTCAAAGTGACTTATAATATACACTTATTATAGATACCACTACCAGGATTAAAATTTACTGCACTAGACATGCGTTTTAAATATAAGTTATTAAAATTTTATGTAAACATTTATATCATAATGAGATATAAGGAAATGATCAAGATTAATGACAGTTATAATTTGTTTTACTGTAATTACATTTTTTTAATTTTAAATAATTCAGATCAACAAATAGAAGTATTGAGTCAGGAGCTTGACCAAGAGAAGATGAAATTTGACAAGGTACCAGTATAAAATAGGACATATAAGTAATTCTTGTACAGTCAGAACATGGCGATCAACCAATGTTCTACCACAACAAGATGCTTGCGTTAGAAATAAGAACTCAGGTTCATTTTTTACTTAAAGCATATTGCTAATAGTTTTTATCCCTAGAATTGACATGTCCATGTTTATTTTTTTTTACCCATTTCAGGTTGAACACAAATGTAGGGCCAGATAGAGTTTACATTGACAAATTTTAATAAATCACCATAAATATGGTGTTATCTCCAATTTATTTCGTCAGACCTACTATCACAATAGATGATGTTTACTAGCATCTCATTTCAGGCATAATAAAAAGGTCTGCTTATTAATGTTAAGTTTATAACCTTAGATTTAATTGTTGATACAGAGATATGTCTTGCCAGAGTATAACTGTGAGAGTATAAGGCAAATGTTGAAATGGTTTTTTTTTATAGAAATATGTGTAATATATATATGATTTGTTATACTTAGTAAAGTTATATAGATGGTAGAATATATTTGATGGAACTTATTTGTAATATATTATTTCTTCTGTTAAGCTTGTACACCAGAGAAGGAAGGTAAATGTAGGGAAACAAATTAAGTTAATACTAGTGAAGCTTATATATGACCTCTTCCAGTATAAACCCAGCCCTGTGTCTGAACTCCTATATCAAAATTACTCTTCTTTTTAATGTTTATAAACCTGTCTAATTCAGAACAAATATTTAGTCCAGAAGGGGTTGGTTTCAAAAAGTTCATAGTACATAGATTTAATATGGTACTTTCAGTATTGGAATGTGGCTTTATCTCTTCTTATATTAAGAATTTTATATTAATTCTATAAATATTTTTCTTTTTAAATAGGTTATTTATAGATTATGTTTATAATAGTTAACTTAACCATGTGCTACTAGTTTTACTGGTCATGTTTTGTGTATGATTATTTCCCCTTTGTATAATCAGGAATCTATCTTAGAAATATACTAAATTTATAGAAAAAAAATCCCAAATGATCTGTTTGATATTGTGTAAGGTGTCAGGTTTAAAACGATAAAAATAGAATGATATTCCATTCTATTAGAAAGGGGATTAGCTACCTTGTAGACAAAAATAATTAAAATGTGACTCTATTTGTTTCAAACAGATGTTAAAGTAGGAAAACAAAAAAACATTTCATAATTAGCAATCAGTTTGTTTCAATGTTGTCAAACAAAGATTGAAAACATCAGAAATGTATTATTCACTTACAAGTCAATAATTCAACCTCAGTTTACCCAATTCATGTAGCCCTAACCTCGCCTTTAAGTGAAGATTGGTTACACATATCATAAGCCTGCTTAGTTACTGATAAGAAAAGAATGTCAACTTTGAAAAGTCAATCAAGGTATTGAAGGGAACTACTATGAGAATACATTGCTTTGACTACTCCGACCCACAAGAAATCATTCATGGTAAAGTAAAACCCTGATTTACATATTTTATCTATGACATGTGCCAGTTGCTACCAAATTTTAAGAGAACATCTTTATTTTGTTTTGTAGAGTAACCAATTTTGTCATTTGGCACAAATTTCAAAGATAGATGCTCTGCTTTAAGTTATAATTTATCATTTATCTAATATTTTTTGACTGAATTTTAGATTAATAAAGACCTTGAAAATACCAAAAAGGCAGCAGAGAATGAGAAAGCTTCTTCTGAGAAACTTGTAGGTATATCTTATGGTTGTTGTTCAGTTCTGACAGTTATACCAATGTTAATTTTAACACAACAATTATATCAATATGAATAATAAAGAGAATAATACATGGCAAAATCCGTATCATATGTTGTATCATCGTATCATCGCGAGACACCAATATCAGCCCAAGGACCTTTAGGCCCGAGGGATGATATTAGTCGAGGGTGATACGGCATGTGATACTGATTTTGCCATGTTTTATATGCTTTATCATATATTTCAACAGGAGAGTATTATATTATATGAACTGTTTTCTGATCCATAGCACTGGGTTACCTTTAGTTTTACTTTTGTCTTGTTTCAAAAGCCTTAAATGAACTGCTTAATTACTTATCCGAAGCACCTGGGTTACCTTACAATTTGCGTGCTGTTGTTTTAAAAATATTTTGTTTATTATTGTATTTTTTGTGTGTTTTGTATTTTTTATAGTTGCATTTAGTGTGCCAAAAAATATGAAAACTTGACGTTCGTGACGTCGCATACAATATGAAAACTTGACATTCGTGATGTCACATCCCAAACAATGACGTCATTCAATAAATTGCGTCACATCCGAATGACCGTTCTATTGGACCTTTTTTGTGGAAAATTTTTCTTAAGCTTACATAAATAAAAACTGACTATGTAAAAAAAAAAAGTAGAGGTGTGATAAAGGGTAGGGGTGTGATAATGGGAATGCGATAAAGGGTTCCTATCAAAGTTGCGCATTATGGATTAAACAGCAGGCTATTTATCAAATATGCAAAACTACTGTATTTACTACTAAACATATAAATGGTTTTATCACAGCAGTTATATCAATACTACTTATACCTAAGATTGATTTTATATATTCTGTATTGTTAGTGAAAATAACAACAAAAAGAGTCACTACTTTTGAAGAAAATTTCATATAAACAGGTACTAACCATATGGGTGTATTTTAGTACAGTTTGTTGTTGTGTAATTATATAGTGTACTAAATGTACTCTTGGTCAAGTATTCCATTGAGATCATCCTGCTGATTGATAAACAAAAAATTATTTCATAAATTTTGTTTTTTGTCATTCAGAGCAGAGAGCTGGTAAATATTTGTTTTGTGCATTCTAACATTGTCTCATCTTAGTCGTGTTTGTCAATGGATTATGTCCTTTAGTTGAACTAATAAAATTGTAAAATAAAGGATACTTTTATTTTTTTTGACACTGTTTTGATATTTGAATTATGCATACAGTTTAATTTAATTTAAATTATATGGTAATAACTATTATTTTAAAGTTACAAGATAAAGAAAAAAAACTTTAGAAGAAATTTTACAACTACATTTAGAAAAAAAAATTATAGAGAAAATTTTGACAAGTGAATATTTTATTATTTGTATAGAGCAGAGAACTGGTAATTTATGATTGTTTGGTTTGGAAGAATGATTAACAGTTTGATAAAATACATTTAAAAAAAAATGAAAAATGGTCACCCTTTTCTACAATTATAAAACAAAATATCTGACAAGAACAACATCATGGCATAGAAAGTTCTATGCATTTGTTATATAAAAAGTTGACTGAGTGAAATATAGGAACTGTTTTGGATAATAAGTTAATAGTCATAGTTACAATGTACTTTTGGTATTTAGAATAATTTGTTAATGAATTATGTCCCTTACAAAAAATCTGCCATATGAAAAAAACATAAAATACCTGGTTAATGAAGGACTTTTTCTGTCTTGTAATGTACAAAATGTTTTATTAGATGATTTGATAAAAAGTAATGATTCAATATTTTAAGGGAAAAAGTAGCATAAAAGGAATAGTACCATAGCAAATAAGAATTATAAAATTATTTTCTATAGAGCAGAGATATGGTAATTTATGAATGTTTGATTTTGGAGAAAGCTTAACTGTTTGATGCAATGCAAATTATTTCTATCAATGGTCAAACTTTTATAATTTCTTGTTAAGTTTAATGTCACACTTAATTTCATTGAGTTCTTTACCTAAGAGAAGACAACTAAGAAAAAATGAGGTCCATTTGTTAGTTTTCACGCTCTTAAATGACAAGTTCATTGAAAGGAAACAGAAGTTTTATCCATTATAAGGTATGTGGCATCCCACCAAATTTCAAAAAGAGTGGATGTCAGCAATTATAGGCATTCATAAAGCCTTCAACAATGAGAAAAACCTATACCGTGTAGTCAGCTATAAAATGCCTGGACAAAAAAACTAACAGCCTTGGTCAGAAAAGTAATATCAAGCAAAAACGTTTTAGAATCATACAAAGAACCAATGGTTCCACAAACCTTGGGTGGCTTTAAGGTGATATTTTCTTTAATAAAAAAGAAAGGACATACAAACAACAAAAACAATTTTTGTAGATAGATTAATATTATCATTAAAGCTTAGAGGGAAATTTATAAATGTGTGCTTTTGAAAATGGTAAAGTGCACTAATATGGTTTGTATTTTGATTACTTCTTAACAGAATTGGTTTATTTTGTAAGGGCCTTGAAGTTTGAAAATAACATAGTATGAATAGATGTATTGGTATACAATCCCTTTGTTCTGATGTAGTGTAAATACAAGGCTTTAAGAATGAGATCTTAAGATCTGTTCCATCATAACATAACGTAACAAAAGTAACTAACACCAGTTGAAAGCTACTTACCTAGTTTAAAGTTTGTGACTAACTTTGTACTCACTGTTGCTAATATTCAGTGTTGTAACCCCATTGGAGTAAACATGTTAGTTAACTGTTATATGGTAAGGACTTATTGTTTATTTCTTAGTAAGTGTATGTAGTATTTCCAGGATAGCCATTATGAAAATAGTTTTTCTGTCTGCTCTATTTTTCTCCATGAAATAGTATGAAAGAATGACACATTTGTTAGTCATAGGATAAAATCACTTTCTATAACTTACACCTTCAGGAGATAAATTTTCAGAAAGTTTTAGTGTCCAAAATTTCCTTATTACAACCATTACACTACAGGATTAGGGAAAAGAAGAGAAATGCAGGATTGACAAAAATACTTACATTCATTAATCTGTATTGCTATGAAGGTGACGTTGTAAATGTTTAAATGAAATTAAAAAAGTATTCCACTATATTTATGGTTAAACTATGAAAGTATGGCACAATTCTGTCCTGTTTAATTGTAGAATGCATGATATAAGAGTGTTTTAATACTTTATAGTTGGTTTTAAAAAGAACTCATAAGAACTTATGTTTTCTCTGTGATTGTGTACATATATGCTGACTTGTAATAAAATTAATTAACTTACTTACTTAATTTACTAGGTGTCATCTCAAACTGTAAATATGATATTCTGGATAAATTTCATCTTGTAATTATGATATGTAAGATAAATGTTATCTCTTGACATGATTTTAAACTTTCAATGTTTGATTTCTCCACTTCATTAGTATTCATGAAGCTTTTATCCTGTTTAAATCGGAAATCATTTGATAGCTTTTGAGATGACCCCCTAAACATTAACATTACTATATGAATAATTTATGAATTATTAATTATTTCAGACTGATGGAGTAAGTGAAATGCCTCCCCCTTTTATATTGCATGCCTAATCAGTATATAACTGTATTCTTGTGCAGAGCTTCTAACTTCTAACAGTAAACTCTCTAACATTACCATGGCCCTTTCACAGTTGAGTCCCCCACACAGTGTTAGATATTGTCTGAAACATTAAGTGAGATCTGTTGTCAGAATACAGCAAACAATATTGTAATTTTTTATGGAAATTTTGTTCACGTTTTGATTCATTATCAAACTTCTTTCAATATTTTCAAGGGAAAAAGTCATTATGATTTTTTGATATTCATATATCATAAACGTAATTTACAGGTAATTGAAACCCCAGGAAAACATTTTGGATTATTTAAGAAGCATGCCTTTAGCTTACTAGCAAGTAGTATATATTGGGGATAATAGCTGTGCCTTCTAGCATATATTTGGCTGTTCATTCTTTGAAATTATATTTCCCATAGATAAAGGATAGAAGTGATATAATATTTATATTTTTCCGGAATTTTAGTGTAGTTATATTTGAAAACAAAGGATGCATATTTATATTTTATGTAAGAGTGAACATTCAAGATGTATTTGTCATTTTGAATTTTTAAACAGACATTTAAAGACATTCGACAGTTCACAAAAGTAAGATTCTACAATATTTTGATGATGCACAAAACCACTTTATAAAGGTTAGGTGGCATTGATCCTTGCATGATTCATAGTATATAAAGTTTAAGAGGTTTATATATATTTTTTCAAGTTTTAAAATATTTGTTTTTACATTTTGAATAAGGTTTGCAAAATGTATACTGCATTAAATGGAAAATACTATTTAGTATGTAAATGCTGTATTGTTCCATACCTAATTTGAAAAAAGAAGTAATAAAATTTGCATGTTGGGTAGCAATTAGCATGTTTGTGTTGTAGAGGTGAGATGGGACTGTTCACTTGTGTGTGGTTAATTGAAAGAATATAATATTTTAAGCTCACCTGGCGTTAAAGGCCTCAATAGCTTTTGCATTCACTTGGTGTCTGTTGTTTAAAAAAAAAATCTCCTCTGAAACTACTGGGCGAAATGTTACATGAATTTTCCTTAGGGGATATAGTTTTAAATTGTATCTTGGTAATTGATCCATCAATTAACATGATTAAAGCCAACACATTTTTTAGTGCCTGCAATTGGGAACCTCAAGTTATTTTTCAGACATTTTCAATTTTAACTTTGATCTCATCAACTTGGAGATTTGTTGAAAATTTGCTTTAAAAATGTCTTATCTTAAGACCATTGGGCAAAACAATAAGAGGTCATACATTTTGCCCAAAAATTATTTATGCAGTTAGTAGGTGATTCACTAGGTTGGTCCTAGGGAAATCTGCACTGTTACATTCTGTTTGATATTGTGATGACAAGATATGCATGGGTGTGAACATAGAATTAATCTACAGTGATATTGCAGTGTATATATTAACATCTCCCTGTACATTACAAAGTATTCCTTCTCTCATTATATATTCATCTTGCATGATAAATGGGGAACTTGTATATTCATATATTACACCTAGTTCATTTATGATAGACAACTTATTATTGACATTAGCAATAGAAAGCGTCCATCTGAGTACATCTCATGAAAAAAAAATTTCTAAAAATTCATTAGTTCTCACGTTTTGCATAATGTATGGTTCTATCAAAACACACACTCTCTTCAGTTTTAATGATATTTTATATGTAAATCAAAAGTTTTGGAATTTAATTGTTTAAAAATTTACAATTTTATTGTATCTTGTTCTAAGTATATATTTTTCAAACCAATTCTATAGAATTTACAAACTTGCTACATTTGAACAAGTTAAATGCCTTTGATTTTTATTTCATAATAAAAAAGGAGATGTGTAATGATTGCGAATGTTCATGAGTCATTATGATACTTTATAGCAGGCACTTACGGTTTTGCTGCTTATTCTATTCAAGAATCATTCAATTTTTATATTCTTAGACATTCTATTGCTTTTGGTTTTCTATAGGATGTTACTTTAGTGTTATCATAAATATAAAGTAATATGGGTTAAATGCCTATGATACAACTATAAGATAAGATAGAAATAAACAATCACATTTATTTTTTTTTAATTTTGATGGAAATATTGTGTGATCTTTTGTAAGTAATGGCAGACAAATTTGCATACAAGTATAATTTCTGTATAAATATATCTATTGGAGAAAGCAGTAGTGAAAAACAACAACAATAACAACAACAACAAAAAGTCAGCAACACACCATGCAGAAATCCAACTTATATAACTGTTATCTAAAATAGAGTCTTCTTTTGAAAGATAACCAGTAACAAGTGCAATTGTCACAGGATAAAATTACTCTTAGTTAGTTAAACTCACTATACAACTGAAGGATAAAAGTTATTATGACATATATGGATTGCATTTTTTTTTACTGACATCCTTAGTAAAAAATTTGATTCAAGTTTTGATACTACAAATCAGTGATCATATTTAAAATGATTTGACCTTTTAATTTTTAGATGGATAAACAGAGAGCAGAGATGGAGAGAATGTTCCAACAGAAATTACAGAAAGCTCAGGAAGAGGTAGGCTGTTTGTTTTGTCTGAAAGATGCATGGGGTATAAGTCATTCAGATCAGACAACTACCTTTAAAAGAGTAATATACAGTCTTCAACATTAAAGAATTTACAGGAAAAAGATAACAAAGTTATATAGTTTTTGACTTTGCCTGGCAACAAGTTAAAAATTTGTGTCAATAATTTGTTTCTTCTCTTTAATCTCTTAGTCTTACTGTTGAAATGATTTAAATTATTGTATAATTTAGATATTTTATACATGTACGATGAGATATTTTTCACTGTCAAATACCTTGAGATTAAGTTAAAAACCTTCTCTTGGCACAGTAAAATTGCAATGGGATTGAAGATAATCTGGAAAAAAACTTAAATACATGTACATCTGAATAGAAATAGATTGATCTTTAATTAATATTGAATTATGTGAATTTCAATCATTTTTGTCAATAATCATTATTTTCGTAGGTTTTTGCATTCCTTGTTTTGCTTAGAAGTCATATCTTGTGGGAAAAAAACTGAGTTTATTTAAAGTAACAGTACCTCATGTTTCATCCCAAAGTGATCAACAAGAAACTTTACTAATGAAAAGTAAAATGACATAAACTTATCTAGAAAGGAAAATGAACACCTTAAGTGAACTTTAGTTTAATCTTCTGGTTCTGTTTTTACATACAATTTTGATAGACATCGACATAATCAGAGACTCAGTTTTTATTAGAGATATTTATCAAATTTGAAGTGATAAAAGATATGTTCCACTTCTAATTAAATGCATTACAGGCCGAGGCTAATGCACAGAGAGAGTCAATAGCCCAACAGTCAGCAGAGAAAGATAAAGTCAAGTTACTTCAGGATCAAAAGAAATTGTTGGAGGAACAGCTGGCTAAGGTTAGTAATATTTAAATTACCAGTAAGGCCTAAAAAAAAAAATGTTGTGTTTCTGGTCACCCGACCGACCGTCCTTCAGACCCCCGACTCAAAAGTTTTTAAAGCTGATGTGGGAAAAAAAATAATTTGTATACCTACCGACCGTTTTTTCTGAAAGAAAATAAAAAATTCTAAGCCCCTCGATCTTTTTATCGCCCCAAAAGAAAACAACGCTAATTTTAAACTCGAGGCTTATTTTTAGAATGTACTGGAAAGTGGAATCTTCTTGGCTAATAATATATGCGGGAGCATGCGCAGTAGTTATTTTCGTTTGTCAGTGTTTGAACATGGCAACACAACGCGTCCTATTCAATGTTCAACGCGGAAAGTGTGACCATTTCGCGGAGAAAAAAATATTTCTAAATTTTACAGAAAGTAACACCTTTTTTGACATTAGTAATGAAATTCATCCAATGTCTAACATCGATGAAAAAAATACACAACACAAATTATGTGCTCGGCCACCGGCAAAAATGACTGGACCGAGATTGATGACAATAACACAACTGTTGGAACAATGCAATCTTTTGGAATTAAATTTATCAAATTTTCATGCCAGACCCTTCTTTAAAATGAACCTGATATTAATCCATCTGAAACTGGTCAGCTAATCAACGCTTTAGACATTCTGATGAAAAGCCACAGATGCTTTGCCAAAAGAAAGTGTCCTGCCAGGTACAGTGTATATAATATATTTGTCTATCTGTAGGTTTGGGATGATGTTTGGTTCATGTTCCTATAAATGAATCTGCCCACATCTTCTCAATTTCTTTCTCTGACAATCCCAAACTTTTGGTCCTGAAATAGGGGATTCAAAAAGTTATTTCAGGGGGATTTTAAAAGGTGTAAACTAAAAGTTATCTCAAGGAGATTTTTAATGTGGGTAATCAATCACTTTCTAATAAATCCTTAACTTTTGTCCGGTAACTGGAAATTGAGTTTTATATATTAATATTATAAAAAAAAAAAAAAAAAAAAAAAAAAAAAAAAAAAAAAATCCCTACCTACCGTCCCTTCAAAATTTCAAGGGGGTGATCGGAAACACAACATTATTTTTTTTAGGCCTAAGACAAAAGAAGATTACTAGATTTATTTAAGTTTTAATTTTTAAAAGTATATGACCAAATATTTCCAATGCATTTCTTAAAAACCAAAATATTCCAAATAAGAATAAAGAAAGACCCATTTTCTGAATGAAACTCAATATCCCATTTCTAAACTTATAACAAAAAAGGATGCCAGAACAAAAGTTATGATCACAGTTTTCTTAGCAACAACAAGTTGTAACTTCTGGTATTATGTGATAGGTTTACATTCAAAAATGAAAAGAAGTGGTATGATTGCCAATAAGACAACTCTTTGAAAGAGACCAAATGACAAAGAAATTAACAACTAGTTAACATACAGCCTTCAACAATGAGTAAAACCCTGACAGCATATCCAGCTATAAAAAAAACCCTGAAATGACAAATGTAAAACAATTCAGAACAGGAAAACTAATGGCTTTCATGTTCCTTTGATATTCTACTTCCTGCTTTATATTTTTATTATTTATGTGCATGGTATAAAGTTTTGATCCCAATTTCTTATTTCAAAATGATATAGAGTCAACAGGTTTTAATTAGTTAGTAAAACTCACTTTGAGTATGTTGGTGCTGTAGTATAAAAGTTTTATTACTTAAATGTATGTAGGATTATGTCCCTCACAGTATATCATATTATACCTACAAGCCTGTCCAATATGTATGTAGGATTATGTCCCTCACAGTATATCATATTATACCTACAAGCCTGTCCAATATGTATGTAGGATTATGTCCCTCACAGTATATCATATTATACCTACAAGCCTGTCCAATATGTATGTAGGATTATGTCCCTCACAGTATATCATATTATACCTACAAGCCTGTCCAATATGTATGTAGGATTATGTCCCTCACAGTATATCATATTATACCTACAAGCATGTCCAATATGATTTTTTCCCTTGGACAATTTTATTTTTGAATAACTGATAATTATAGAATCATTCAAATTCTAGGAGCGAAAGAAGAACCAAGAAAAGGCTGAAATGGACACAGATATCGATAAATATGTAAAGAATGAGAAAAGATTGAAAGAAGAAATAGAGAGGTAGATATAACATAATGGGTTTTGTGTATTGCTCTTCATTTGTTTATAGTGTTAACACAAATAAGATAGCTAAGGGGACTAGGTTGGCACTGTTGATCAGGCCTTAAGTATGTCTATATTTTTTGTTCTCACTTTTTTGCTAAGACTTCATTCTATAAGCTTGACATTTGGTATACAGTACAAACATTAAATTTTATACTTTAGTTTTGCAAAGAAAATCTGTTGGCTCTTTTAAATGATATTGTAGGAATATTTATTGTTTTTAAACAATCACATTATATTTTCTTAATTTCAGATTAAAGAGAGAAACAGAGAGAGTACATAGGACTTGGGAAAAGAAATTTGCCATATTACAACAGAGGTATAAGGATCATTATAATTCAGTGACGGATCCAGAAATTTTCATAAGTGGGGGCCCACTGACTGACATAAGAGGGGCCCGCTCCAGTCACGCTTCAGTGATTCCCTATATAAGCAACCAAATTTTTTCCCAAAAAGGGGGGCCCGGGCCCCCTGTGCCCCCCCCCCTAAATCCGCCTCTGTAATTAACTCCCTTACCTATCTTCATTATAGTATAAATGATTGATTCTCATACTTTGATCAGTAATGAAACTTTTAAGTTTAGGCTAGTCTGTAAATAGTTACTCCAAATCTTTTTATCACGGATTGTTTATTTTGTTACTAACCAATTATTATAATATTTTAACAGTTTACATGCCCTGAAGGATGAAAGTTACATCAGGCAGACATTACAGAGACAAGCTGCAGCCTTACATCATGCAGCTGTCAGTTATGCAGTAGATACACCCATGGGTATACTACCCACCAGTAAAATAAACAGTCCTATCAAGAAACCGGTTATAGTAAGTTACATATGTCTAAAACTATTGACAATATTTTGTCTGCACTCTTGTGAGCAGTCCAGTTTTTATACATCCTTTTTCATCTTGTATGGTTTGTGATAATAATTTTACTAACTAATAAGGTGGAGGTAAAAAAAGAGCATTAAATTTGATCCTAAATTCACAATAACAAAATATTACTATTTTAAAACTTTTAGCATGCACTATTTAGTCAAACGTATTATACTCAAGAGATCAGTCAGGACTTCACCAATGTTGCAAAATGCCATTTTTAATTTCATTTGTCAACACAAGAATATGGCTATGTATAGTGCTACTTTTTCCCCTATATATGTATTTTTTCATTCTTGACTCTAGCAGTTATAATAATGGATATCACATAGAAATACAGGTAAGTTTTGTTGTCTGCTTGTGCATGTCAATCATCACCTGAACAGTTACGTTCACAATGTATTCATGGATTTAATTACATTTTATTATTATACAATTTAACATCACTGATCAACCATGTTGTAAGTGCATTGTTAACAATATATCTAAATACATCATATTGTTATCAATGCACTTGTATGTTCCATGTGCAGAATGAAAATGTTTTTTTTTTTTTTTAAAGAAACTTAGAAAAAGTAAGGAGAATTTAGCCTACAGTACATTTGGTATTTAGTGTTTGTTATATTATCTCATATATGGACAGTGCTATTATTGTTCTGTTTTATTTCTGTTGTTTGAGGCTAATGAACTTTTTTCTATATCTGCAGCCAGACATTGGTAGAGGGAGACAACAGCCACCACCTCAACCCTCCCAAGGACAGCCACTCAATGTCGGGGGAGTTTTAGGAGAGAAAGATTATATTTCATACACTGTATCAGCTCCAAGTGGGCGTGGAACTGCCATGTTTTCAGTTGATGGTAAGTTTTATGTCCCAAGACAGCTATTAACATCATTCTGTTTTAAAGGAGAAAAAATATGTGTATTAGATAGAGTCTTTTCATATGTAAGTGGGGACAGACTAAAAGTTTAGAGCCATAAATGTGGTAATAGCATTTTTTATCACTATTCATATTGATATTTCTATGTTTATTACAGAAAACCAAGTGATGTCTGAAGGAGAAGATGACTTACCTGTAGATGTACAACCCTTACCTGACCCACCTTCTAGGTAAGTTATATTTTAGGTCTAGTCCTTTGAACCCCTACCTATTTACAATACTTGTATGAAAGGTCTTTTGCTTATTATCCTTGCCTGGTTTCAATTGGATGGAAAACATGGCTTCTAGGGAACATAATGTCCCTGTTATGTGAAAATAGCAGATATTCCTTTTTCTACAACAAAAATCCATCATTATTCCCACAGTGTTTGCTGCTCTTGGATGTTGTTTAACTTATTCTGACTTTTATTTGTAGGCCTTCTCGAGAATTAGTCACAGATGGTACCCCTACAGAGAAAGAAAAGGCTAGATTACACTTTGAAGGACAAAAGACATAGTTATACACTTAACATTGGAAGTTTTATATTTTGTATCACAACTGTTTACTGGCATAATCTCAGGTCTGAAATTGTTCATGTACTGATATTACAAGGTTGAGATAATGTTCAGTGGTGATCTTGTTTTACATCACCTGACATAAGGTTTAGATATATTGATGACATGAAATAGAGGTCATTTAACAACAGCATTTTTAAGGCATATTATGTTTGAGACAGCCAAAAAATCCATTTAATTAGACTGCTGTAAGTCTTATTTTATAAATGCTTATAAGTTATTTTAATGTGTAATTTTGTCATGAGTGTGAGTGGTCATAACTGATTAATAGTGGCTTGAGGGTTTTTTTTATTGTGGTCACCTGTTTTAAAGAAACGGTGGCAGGAGACTAATAAGAGTATAAAAATTGTCATGATGCTTTTCACCATACTGCTGATTTTATGCTGAAGATATTTTTTTTTTTCAAAGACAAATCTAAAGAAATCAACATTATAACTCCTAGAATTCCCGTATTTTATCAAGAGAAGTGTATTTTTAACTTTTTGTGATAAGTGTCTTATTTCTGAGAAATAGGTTACATATATTTATTTATTATACTGCTGTGACTGACTGTGATATATGATTTTTATGTACACATATTTTTATTTTGTATATTCTTAAAAAAAGTGTTTGTGAAGCTTGATTTTGATATATATCACTAGGTTTTCACTCAAATAACATAAGCATGATTTTGCTTTGTTAAACAAGGTTTAAACTCTGGAAATATTTTCATTTTTTTTTTAAATTTACTGATTATTTATTCCGTCCAAGAAAAATTGATTTATAAAATTATATATTTTTTGTATCTAGCGATATGATATTTTGTTATTGATAAATGTTACTTCATGAGACTGTAAGCAATAAAAGTTAAAAAAAATCTTGTGTGCTGTGATTTAAAAACAAAAGTAGCAGAAAGGCAGACAAAACACTACAAATTGAACTCAATATTGATCAACAAGAACCCATCAGATGAAATCAAATGGATTCAAGAAATGAGTAATATAACATAAGAAAGAAAAGAAGTTTACACATCTATGATAAACCTTGTCAAGTCTTTAAGATGAAGCAGAACAAATATAAAATGATCAAAATACACCATTTAGAACATTTGAAAAATGACCATTGGACTTCTGCTCCATTGATTCACCATTTAAGTACGTCTCGGACTTCTTTCTAAGGCTAGATTTCTTATGGTGACAGTAAATGTTTTGCACAAGAAGACCTTAGTAAATCACATTTTATGGTCTGAAGTTTCTCTATGGCAAGTGTCTGTCATCATTTTCATGATTCAATAATTTCTTATAAACTATAGCTGAGAACTACTAGGTTGTTTAATGACCTTGACTGCCTATCACTGTATGTATAGCATGATAGTTTAATAGGTGTATATACTGACAGAGTTCATTTGACCATGACTTTTTTTATTGTCTCGCTTGACAGAGTCAAAAAGCTAGACATACATATGCTATTTCCGTCGACAGCGGCGGCATCAACAATGTATTAGTTTGTGATTAGGTCTAGTTTATGGTGAACTACAAGTGGCAAGTCAATGATATTTGGTATGAAGTTGTATTAATATAGGCACATCTCATTAAAATCTGACTTTGAAACTAATGCTTAGTTTTCATGTATTAGTTTTTGATTAGGTCAGTTTATGGGGAACCACTAGTGGTAGGTCAATGATAATTGGTATGCAGTTGTATTAGCATTGACACATCTCATTACCATTGGGATTATTTTACCCTTCCCCTCTGTTATGGTCTATTGACTGAAATTTCGCTTAGTTTACATGTATTGGTTTGTGTTTAGGTTTGTTTAAAGGGAACTACTTGTGATAAATCAATGGTATTTGGTATGCAGTTGTATCAGCATTGGTTCATCTCATTTTTATTGTTAAGACTTGTCCTTTCAGTCATGGTGCATTGACTTTGAATATTTGCAAAACTTACATGTTAAAAGTGTTGCTATTTTAATTACAACATTCGCAATGATAAAGACTTGCATTCTGATATCTGATGCATATTTCTGTGTGAAGGATTCTTTAAATCACAAAATTTAATCTCATTTTTGTCCATTTTTAAACAAAATGCAGTCTGACCTGGCTTGGGTTGAGTCTAGATGGCTTTTATATTCAGTCTGACCAAAATATGTTTTAGTTTAAATTACGTAAATATTTAATCTTACCTAGTTAAGGCTGCATTTAGAAGGCATTTATAAATAGTTTAAAATTGAGGACAATGTCAAAGAGACAACAACCCGACCAAAGAACAGACAGCAGCCGAAGGCCACCAATGGGTCTTCAACACAGCGAGAAAATCCCGCATGCCAGTCAGAGCTTGTCTAGGTTGAATTTAGAGGGCTTCTCTTTAGTCTGACCTTCTTTAGGTTGAGTTCAGATGGCTTTTATATTCATTCTGAAAAGGTTTTGACCAAGTTAAAATGGCTTTTATATTCATTCTGAAAAGGTGTTGACTGAGTTCAAATTGCTTTTATATTCAGTTTTACCTAGTTAAGGTGGAGTTGAGATGGCGTTGCATATTAAAAGTCTGATCTGATGTAGGTTACTTTTAAGTTCAGTTTGATCGGGTTTAAACTTAGGTAAGATGGCTTGGATTGAATTAAGGTGGCTTTTGTATACTAGTATACAATCTGATCTTGTATGAGACACACTATAAAATATCAATTGAAATGGCTTAACTGGATTAGTTAAATCTATTTTAGACGGGACTTGTGATCAGGTTATGATTCTTTGAACAATTCAGCTTGTATTTACAACTTATTTTTTTAACTTTGGCGATATAGATCTACAGACCTGTCTATTGCATTTCAACATCTAGATTCAATTTGGTTGCAGTTACTTATACCCCATATATGTATTAACATTTGCAGTACTTTACTATTGCTTGACGTACCTACAATTTGTGCTACTGATCAATTGATTTAGAATACATGCTTTGACTACCATATTTTAGGTAAAACGTTGGTATTTCAAATTTTGGCTTTCGGTTTCCTGTCAACAAAAGTATGAATTTTTCGAAATACTAAGGATTATCCCATACATCCCTGGCATATAATACCTTAACCGTGTTTAGGACCACTTTTTAGAATTTTGGGTCCTCAATGCTCTCCAACCTTGTATTTGCTTGGCTTTATAACTATTTTGATCTGAGCGTCACTGATAAATCTTATGAAGACAAAACGCGCGTCTTGGCGTATTAAATTATAAGCCTGGTATCTTTCATAAATCATTATTGACACCACTGGCTCGATGCCACTGCTGGTGGACGTTTCGTCCCCGAGGGTATCACCAGCCCAGTAGTCAATAACTTTGATAACTATTAACACATATTCACAGTGGAACATTACATAAAAACTAATCTTAGATATAGGCCTTCAACACGCAGTGACAATATAAATATTCTGTCATTTTTTCAACAAACTTCAACATATTTTTTTCAAATACTTAAAATTATGCGACTAGACAGCAAGTAGAAAAAATAAAAATCAGGGCGAATGGACCCTGGGCGAACAGGTAATAAGACGAACGGGCCCGGATTCAGCCTTGACTCACAAGCTATAAAGGGTCCCAAAATTACTAGTGTAAAACCATTGTCTGTTAATTTTCTAAAATGTTTGATAAATTATGCACTTGACAAAGGATACATAAATATATTTTCTTCAATATACAAACTAGTCATTATATTATGTAGCTCTTTTCCGTATTTTAAACCAGTAAGAACAGCTAGAACCTTTACAACTATGAGGAAAAGATGAAATTCCTTCCTGTTCAGTTTACCCATAAATTAAGCCACATTTAATTTCTTATTGGCATATTGATGATACACTTTCCTGTAACTATCCAAACTTTTCTGATTAAGTTCCAATAATACACCCCTCAGAATTAAAAATTAAAGAAACAGAAGACATGGCTTCATCTGCCTCATTTTTTGACTGTTACCTCCAATTTGACATCAGCAGTTATCTAAGTACCAAAATCTATGACAAATGAGACGATTTTAATTTTTAAAAAGATCACTTTCCCCCCACCTTAGTAGCAATATACCTACTTCACTTGCATATGTGATTAACATTTTCCAACTCATTCGATATTCAATAAACTCATCATATATACCAGGATTTAATTTTGTATTTTCGACAGACGCGCGTTTCGTCTACTAAAGAGCTTGCAACAGCTACTCAGGTTTTGTAAAACATCACAAGTGTCTCAGCAGGAAAAACCAAAGGTATTTCAAAGAACGTCTCGTCCTTTTTCTAAAAAAGATCACCAGAAGAACCCACAACCTTATTTATCAATATCAGTTTAACAAATAATGCAGAATGGTCTTGAAGTAAACATTCTAGGTACTGAGGTGTTTATCATCTGAATTAAGTGTTATAGTTTTCTTTCATTTGCCTTTGTAAATTATTGCTTTAACTGTTTAGTCTAATTTAACTTGGTAATATCTATTTGACTTATCTGCTTCTTGTGCTATTGTGCTATTGTAAAATTGTGTATTCTTGTTATTCTTTTTTGCTACTTCGCTAATGTGCTTTTATCATATGCCTTTTTGTTTTTCTGTGTTATCATTTTTTCTTGATGTTGTAGTGATAAGGATGATAACAGAATTTTGACTGCTGTACCCCCTTTTTTTATATATATTTACCTATAATGTCTGTTTGTTTTGATCACTCATTATTTCAAAAAAATGGAATTTGATGCGACAGTCATACAAGTGAGAGGTTTATCTAGCTATAAAACCAGGTTCAATCAACAAACACAAGAAAATGCCTGTCAAGTAAAAATTAATACAGGTTTTAATGATAATATTGGTAAAGAGTTATCTTTCTTTTGCTGAACTGACAATGTCGTATATATATATATATATACTGTTCTTTTGTTTTTATATGAATCATACTATAATGTTTAACTCATATTGTTTCTAAACATGTATTTGTCTATTATGATTTATTTGTTTGTAATTGATATGCCTATAAGGGCCCTTTGATTAGAAAATAAACATATATTATTTGATTTGTACCAAGTCAGGAGTATGAATAAATAAAGGCAACAGTAGTATTCTGCTGTTCAAAACTCATAAATCGACAAAAAAAAAATCAGGGTAGCAAACTAATATGGCAGTTGTTATCCATTCGTTTAATATTTTCTAGTTTTTGATAGTTACATTTGGTTATAGACTTTCCATTTTGAATTTGATCGGATTTCGGTATTTTTGTCAATGTTTTTTTTTAAAAATAAGTTCTGTTGAATCGTATTAAAATGAAGCACACGCAAAGGATGTTTACATATATAATGACACAAACACTCCTAAATCTTAATACACCAGACGCACGTTTCGTCTGCATAAGACTCATCAGTGACGCTCAGATAATGGTATGTATATTTGCATATCATATTACGAAAATAATTTAGAAATTAATAAAAGGGCTAATAATACTTCTATTTCTTATTCTTTCATGACTTACTCTATGCTCATTTTAACTTACGTATGCATTTCACATATGTCTTATTTGTAACTATGGTCGAGTTAACACTTCCATTTCCCGTCGATAAAGTATTGTGGTAATTCAAATAATTACGGCGTCGTCACAGTATTAATTAAAATAATCTAGCAAGACCGTCATAATCATTATAATTTTTTGGACTAGTATCGTAAATTAAATTTGAAATAAAGGATCTCGTTTCATATAATTGTATAATTTTAATTTTTTATATGCGTCACAAAAATACGTCACTGTATGCAGTGTGCTGTGCTGTTGTTATAGGAAGATGTCCGTTTTGTTTTGTGCTTAAGGCAAGTTGAAAGGTTCTTTTATATTATTTCTTTGTGCTGAGTGTTCCTTGGCTTGTTTGTACTGTATTTCTGTCACGTAGTGTTGTCATTATAGCGATATGTTTTAACATTTCCCTCTAAACGGGAGGTTTTGCTAGCAACAAAACCAGGTTCATCACACCATTTGTCTCTCAAAATGTCCAGTGCTAAGTCGGGAAAGTGTCAGTTGTTATCAAATATTCTATATGTTGACGTTTGTTTTTGTTGCACTTTAGTGTTTTTGTTGTTCCTTTATATTCCTATTATAGTTGTTTCCCTCGGTTTTTGTTTGTAACCCGGATTTGTATATTCTCAATCGATTTATGACCTTTGAACAGCGATATACTGCTGCTGCCTTTATCTATATTTGTCGATATCCATGTTAAAATGAGCATAGGGCGTATGAAGCCAAACACAGAAAAATGTAAACATACTTTTAAAAAGATTTCATTTAATTTCAAAACGAGCAACACCAACAAAAATGTCCATTTTGATCTAAGGTATCAAAATACAACTGACGTCGCAGTTTCAATTGTGACTTCAATCACGTGCAGCCAATGTTTTATTGGAATAAGTACATGGCTTTGTTTCCAAATCAAAATCACAAAAAATGCTGAACTCCGAAGAGAATTCAAATCGGAAAGTCCGTAATCAAATGACGATCTCCTCGATTGGGAAATTCTATATCCTTAATACAGTAAAATAACAAAAATGAGAACTCGATTGGGAAATTCTATATCCTTAATACAGTAAAATAACAAAAATGAGAACTCGATTGGGAAATTCTATATCCTTAATACAGTAAAATAACAAAAATGAGAACTCGATTGGGAAATTCTGTATCCTTAATACAGTAAAATAACAAAACTACCGAACTCAAAGGAAAAGTCAAAACAGAAGGTCCTTAATCGAATGGATAAATCAAAAGCTCAAACGCATCAAACGAATGGACAACAACTGTCATATACCTGACTTAGTATAGGCATTTTCTTATGTAGAAAATAAAGGATTAAACCTGGTTTTACAGCTAGCTAAACCTCTCATTTGTATTACAGTCGTATACAATTCTATTATATATAGTACAGCAGTCAAAGTTGTGTTGTTATCTTAATCACTATGACAACAAATAGATAAATAAACAAACATTTACCATGACACAATAACACAATGACGGGATGTATAAGTATAGAGCCACGTCATATGTAACCAAGAAACACAAAAAGGCACACAGACAAAGCATATTAGCAAATGAAAGACAAGAATAAAAAACTTAGAATAGAACAATAACTGTATGATGGAATTCATAAGTACCAAGCCACGTCAAGCCACACTAAAAGAACATACTAAACAGAACAAGTGTATTTACAAAAACAAATAAAAGACTACTATAACATCTCTAACATGAAGTGATCTATAAATAATTTTAGAAATAGTTTCCTTTCTACAATTTTAGAACGTTTTGCAATTGAATTTATGAAAATTATTGAATTAAACTCTTATTGGAGTGTTAAAACTCTTCGGATGTTTTTACATGTATTGCCTGCTTCAAAAAGTAGATCACAAAAAACTGAATTCCCAGGAAAATTCAAAGCGGAGAGTCTCTAATCAAATAGCAAAATCAAACGAATAGATAACAACGGTCATATTTTTTACTATTTACAGGCATTTTTATGTAGTATGTTACTTTGATTCAGATTCCAGTAATGACTTATCTACTCTATACAATACACTTCCACACAATACTTCACAAACACATTTTCTTATTACAGGTTTCGAATAATTTAAACGTAAATTAATTTGGTTTAACTCATTTAAAAAAGCCTTCACCTTTTATGGAAACACAGATCTGTTAGATAGATGACTGGAACTGTGGATAACTCTTCTATTTTTATTCTAATTTAGGGATACTAGGAGTCCGACCTATCTAGAAACACTATCTCTGCATTTCAAAGGAAAACACATAAAAAACTTGTACGTGCATTTTAGCCAAGAAAAGAGGGACGAAAGATACCAAAGGGACAGTCAAACTCGTAAATCTAAAAGAAACTGACAACACCATGGATAAAAATGAAAAAGACAAACAAAAAACAGCACACATGACACAACTTAGCAAGTTATTACCTTGATCTATCGTTTTTTTTTCTTAATAAAAAAATGAAAATTTATAAATAAAGTTTTCTACCTTGTTCAGCTTTTCCTGTACAAGAAATTTTTATAAATCAATGGAATATATTTACTTGAACCCGTTTCATACAATTCCTATAACACTTATGTAATACAGCATAAATAAACGTAAAAACATCTACAAGACAGAAGCATCGATTGTTTAACATGGAGAGGTATGGTCACAATGCTTCTGACTCTAAAATGATGATAGAATGATTCCAATTGATCCAACCCAATCAATCACCCAGCTGATTCAGATCAATTCTTCACAAATATCAACTCCACAGTAATTACGGAGTCGTTTATTTCTTTCGCTCAGATCACTTTTAATGAAGTTTTAAAACTTTTAATTTCAATTTATTTGATTTTGACATAAAACTAATTTTCTCTGAAAAATACCGACATTAACTAGTTCCAGTATTATTTTGTAGTCGGAATTTTTACAACACAATATATCAACTGTGTTTGTTTTTTATTTTAATAATCTCATGTTTGTGACAATTATAATGTTCAGCAACATTCGTCATTGAGATTTACTGGTTGAGATATTTAACAAACAGAGAGGATGGATAAATTGAGTGCTGTGTTATAGTTTATGGACAGACAAACTATAGCAGGATGGCCTGGTACTTATTCCTTTTTCTTGGAAATATCACAGGTAAGAGTTTTCTTATAATTAAGTAAAAATAAAGAAAAGATAAAGAAAAACCTATTCTGTGATTTCAGAAATATTTTGCTTTCGTTTCTGCTTGATTATTGTATTAAGATGATAACACACTGTTGTACCCCTATTTTCAAGTTTTTACCTGTTATGTCCGTTTGTTCTACTCACACATCGTTATCGATGAAATCGAATTCCATACAACTGTCATGCTAGAAGTTTAGCAAGCTATACAACCAGATTAAGTCTGCCATTTTCTACATAAGGACCTGTCCGTACCAAGTCAAGACTATGTATTTGTTCATTTGTTTGATGTGTTGAGCTTTTGATTTTGCCTTTTGATAACTTTTATTTTAACGTTTTTATTTTGTTTTTTTGATACTTTTCTTTTTTGTTTTATTTCTTCTGATTTTGGTTTAGTTATGATTAAGGTGGCTCGTGGGTACCAAATTTCAGCAAAAAATTAAACCTTTATTTTTTCATTACAAATTTTATTCCTTACACTATTAGTTATTACTTTATGATATGGTACAAAAATCAACCCTGAAAATCGATTCGGTTTGGCCCCAGATGACATTTAAAATGTTTATATCATTAAAAAAGCTCCAAATTATCTCCCTTTTGTGCAAAAATGCCATTTTTTGGCATTAAATTTGAAATATTTTTTTTAACTCATCGGTGACCTATATTTTTTATTATTGTTTTCAAACATACTGTACATAAACAAAATAATTGTAAAATTTAAGCGAATTCTGTGATTAGGTTATTTTTTTATTTCGATATCACCTGTATTTCTCCTATTAGTTCAACAGAAAATAAGGACATTAACAAAACTGTATGCTTCTTCGGGAGGCAGATTGTGAGCTTAAATGAACGGTGACCCCATTTTTTTTTATTTCATTTTTCTTATAAGTATATGATAAAGTTCATTTATAACAAATTATAGCGAAATCCTATATTAGAAAAAAAAAATTGATTTATACCCAGGAGCCCCCTTAATGTGATTTATATATATAATAGTATTATTTAAATATAAAGCAATACTATGGACATTATAGTATAAATTTAAAAAAAAGTCAATCTTTCTAAGCGCTTCATATTGTAATTACCAATATGAATCTACTTGATATTAAAGTAAATATACGTTATATGCAGATGCGAGTTTCACAAAAAGAATCAAACAATTTATGAAATATTAGATGCGACCGTAGTTTAAGTCTTTCAGAGGATTTTTGACAATGATCTTATTCTCTGAGTGTGAAGTGTAAAATTTGGAATGGATATTATTATAATTATCATTATTATTGATAATAATTTGATTTACTTTCTTGCAAGGACGAATAAGGTTTTGATATTTGGTGGGGTTTATTATGCCGTAATTCTAGGCATATTATTTATTAGTAGTAAATACTGATTGATGTGCGTTCCTAACTGGACGAATTAGTTGTTGATATTTGGTGGTGTTTGATATGCCTTCTTTCAGGCAAATTAGTTATTGGTAGTTAAAAGTATACGGATTGATGTGCGTTTCTAACTAAACAATGTTGTTATCTCTCATTATTATTACCAAATTTTAATATAATTTTATAAATTTACTGTTTGAAAAAGTATAAATTATTCTAAATAATAGGGATGTTCTGGTAACTAACAGAAAACCCTGGCCGTTTTTGGCACAACTTTTTTGATCTTTTGGTCCTCGATGCTGTTCGAATTTGTGCTTGTTTCGGCTTTCAAACTTTTGTATCTGGGCGTCACTGGTAGATCTTGTGTGGACGAGATGCGCTTCTGGCGTATTAAAATTTTGAACTTGTTGCCTTTTGTTGGCTGTTGTTTGTGTGTTTCTTTGTCGATTGTGTTCTCCAATTTATTTATATTGTAGTCCTGTGGTGTTGAGTTGTCTTTTTAATGTTATATTTCACATGGCTATAAAAGAGGGAGGTTTGGCATGCCACAAAACCAGGTTCAACCCACCATTTTTTCCTTTTAAAAATGTCCTGTACCAAGTCAGAAATATGGCCATTGTTATATTATAGTTCGTTTCTGTGTGTGTTACATTTTAACGTTGCGTCGTTTGTTTTCTCTTATTTTTGAGTGTAAATTCACATTGCGATAAGACGTGTCACGGTACTATCCCAAATTCACGTATTTGGTTTTGATGTTATATTTGTTATTCTCGGGGGATTTTTTCTGATACTTGGTCCGTTTCTGTGTGTGTTACATTGTAGTGTTGTGTCGTTGTTCTGCTCTTATATTTAATACGTCTTCCTCAGTTTTAGTTTGTTACCCCGATTTTGTTTTTTGTCCATGGATTTATGATTTTGAACAGCGGTATACTACTGTTGCCTTTATTTAACTTATTTTGCATTATAATAATATAAAATATTACTCTGTTTTCCTATACGTAAATACATACCATTAATGTTGATTACGTATTAATTTTGGTAAGTGAGGTCCTTCGATGCGAAATTTGACTAAAGAATGTAGGTTGCAGTTATTTTCAAAAAACCTTTGATAACTTTTTACACGACTCGATCGATGCCACTGCTGGTGGAAGTTTCGTCCTCGAGGGTATTAACAGCCAAGTAGCCCAGCACTTCGGTGTTGACATGAATATCAATTGTATAGTCATTTTTATAAATTTCCTGTTTACAACATTTGAATTTTTCGAAAAACTAAAGATCCCCCCTGAAATAGATTACAATAGCCGTAATTTGCACAACTTTTTGGAATTTTGGTTCTCAATGCTCTTCAAGTTTTTACTTGTTTGGCATTATAACTTATTTGATCTGGGCGTCACTGCTGAGACTTTTGTAGACGAAACGCGCGTCTGGCGTATTAAATTATTATCATGGTAACTTTGATAACTTTTTATAGCGGTGAATATCATTTTGATATTAGGGAAACAAAAATATATATACAATTGTTAAAAAAATGATTTTAGAATTACAATTGAAATATTATAATGCGTCCTTGACTCCAACAAGTTTGATGGTGAATTTCAAACCAAATCAATACCAAAAGTAGAACAATATTTTAAGAAGCATCTAATGCAATATCATGAATCACAAATAATTTACGGTGGATGAGTGTCAGCTTAATGCGTCAGTATGTTTTTTAATGACACTCTCATTTTATAAATCTGTTTAAAAACAAAATAACTTCAAATTATAGATTGTTTAATACATTAAATCATGAATGTTATTATCTTTAAAGAACTAATTACACATAAACACATTAAGTCTGTCACAGTTAAAACATTTTAATGTACCACAAAAGTCCACCAACCTCAAGTCAGTGCTTTCAATCCTGATGTATTACATTATTTCAATAGCATGTTTGAATTTCCAGTCTTATCAATATCATCATATATTGGTTGACCATTTCGGAAAACATTTGTCTGTCATTAATAACAACAATTCTACCAACGTTTCCTCTCGTCACGTTTTTAATTTTCGAACATGACGGTTACTACAAGTAGAGAAGCGATTGCTTACCTTTCCAGAGCACAATAATTCCTGTTATGAAAACGGTGTTGATGCTCACTTATTTATTTTGTATGATTTTAATGGACAAGTCGTGGTTTGTTTTTCCATAAAAAATAAATAAATCTGGATAAGATTTATAATAATTAATTTTTACTTTGTTGTATTTTAAGCCAAAGATAAGGTCACAAATAAACTCATCATATATACTAGGATTTAAAGTTTGTATTGACGCCACACGCGACAGACATATTATATTATAATATCTATAAACGTTTGATAAAAGTAAAATTTTAACCACAATCGCATGAATTTGACGCATAAAATGGTTCTAAACAAGAAAAATATACTTAGGCTGATTGAATTCAAAATGTAAACATGTACAAGACAATAACCAAAAGAAGAACATCATCACAAAAACATCTCACAAAAACAATATAATACTGATAGATTCAGAGTCAGCACAAAACACAACCATACCTATATCTAACACTGATAGAGCAGTACAAATCTAACCGATACAATAAGTAACACTAATAGAGTAGTATACCCAGCCAAAATAATCCAACACTGAAAGAGCAGCACAGACCAAAACAATAAAACATTGATAGAGCAGCACAGAAAACAATAAAACATTGATAGAGTAGCACAGACCGAATCAAAACAATAAAACATTGATAGAGCAGCACAGACCGAATCAAACAATAAAACATTGATAGAGCAGCACAGACCGAATCAAAACAATAAAACATTGATAGAGCAGCACAGACCGAGTCAAAACAATAAAACATTGATAGAGCAGCACAGACCGAATCAAAACAATAAAACATTGATAGAGCAGCACAGACCGAATCAAAACAATAAAACATTGATAGAGCAGCACAGACCGAATCAAACAATAAAACATTGATAGAGTAGCACAGACCGAATCAAAACAATAAAACATTGATAGAGCAGCACAGACCGAATCAAACAATAAAACATTGATAGAGCAGCACAGACCGAATCAAAACAATAAAACATTGATAGAGCAGCACAGACCGAGTCAAAACAATAAAACATTGATGGAGCAGCACAGACCGAATCAAAACAATAAAACATTGATAGAGCAGCACAGACCGAATCAAAACAATAAAACATTGATAGAGCAGCACAGACCGAATCAAACAATAAAACATTGAAAGAGCAGCACAGACCGAGTCAAAACAATAAAAGATTGATAGAGCAGCACAGACCGAGTCAAAACAATAAAACATTGATAGAGCAGCACAGACCGAGTCAAAACAATAAAACATTGATAGAGCAGCACAGACCGAATCAAAACAATGAAACATTGATAGCGCAACACAGACCGAATCAAAACAATAAAACATTGATAGAGCAGCACAGACCGAATCAAAACAATAAAACATTGATAGAGCAGCACAGACCGAATCAATACAGTATATCACTGATAGAGCAGAACAGACCGAAACAAAGCAATATGAAAATTATAGAACAGCACAGACCGAACCAAAATAATAAAACACCGATATAGCAGCTTAACCCCAACCAAAACAATACAACACCGACAAATCAGCACAGATCCAACAAAAACAAGGGAGATGAACCAGTGACCTGTTCCTGTCGCATGGAAGAGGTTGCCAGAATATTGAATATGACATAGTGGATTAAAGAATACTCGGTCATCTTTAAATTTAAACTAAAAGACATGCTTTTAGCCGTTTTCATGTATGATTTATGAATTTATGAAGCGTGTTTATTCATATGGTCGTACCAGTTCGAAATATAATTATTCCTGTAAAATCCTTAATGAATAATTTAAGAACAAATCATTTGCTTTATAAACATTCAACGTTGTTATAATCAAAATAGTTGCAGACTCGTGCGTGAGTTAAGATCTACATTTATATTTCAGAATAGCATAATTTTTTTCAGAAAATCTTAGTATCTCTTAGTCTTCTTAAACTGATTTTGATACCCAATCATGAGTAATACTTGTTTATGATAGTAAATCACAAAACAAATATTGGACACTTAGATACAATTAAATAGATTTATCGCCGCTGACTTAATTATTTCTAAAGAACACGTTGTTAAGGATTTCCAAAGAAATAATCCCATGTTGCTTTTAAATTAAATTTGATGTCTTATTAATTGATCATGCTGTTTATAAAATGCAACACTAAGCTTGCAACAAAGTAGTCCTTAAAAGACTTCGTATTCCATATAAATGACAATACTTTGAAAAGTGCGGATAATATGATATCAACGGAAGGTTGTCACGTTTCATCTGTGCAAAGATGGTGTTTGTAACACCCACACGGGAAGCTGCATAAAATATTTGTTTATTACTCAATATCTTAGAAAAATTACATCATGGAATTATTTTTCAAAAAAATATGTGCATGTTGGCTTTTATCCGTAGTTAATATTTCGAGAATCCCTGTATATATCCTTTATTAAGGATAAACGATACATTGGTTTGACCCCATATTGAAATTTTGCAGACAATTTGCATAAAGGCTATTTTTTGCCTGATTTAATAAAATATGTAATAAAACATTTACCTTCATGTGATTCTTTTTGAGTAAAATAAGGTCGAGATTTTAGATTTTATATATTTGCTCAAGATTCGGATTTGTGGATCTATTTTTCCTTTCGACAGAAATACATAACTTCTTTGTTTTGAAAGATAAGCACAAGCTTTTTTTTTGTTAAATTATTTGTAAATTCTGTTTTATATAAATGTTATTTAAATTTGTGCAATTTGTTTTTTTCCAAATAACTCATATATATCAAATGTTCACGAATGTAGAAAAATAACATTATTTTTGCTGACTGTATATTTATCAAATTAAAAAAAAATGCACTATTGACGTTTTCATGAAAATTGGCACATGTAATCAAACTAAATGTCATTTTAAAAAAGAGGGGTCCATGAACTCGTTTTCAATTGAAATAAGTCTGAATGATAAAAACCAGTCGAAAACGGAATCTTTTCGGAATCCTCTGGTTTTATACATTTGAATGCTTTAAAAGAATTTGCCCATTGACCCTATTTTTTCTTTCTTTAAATCTTTTACATGTATAATGATAAGCCATCTATAAAAGTCTTTTTATTCTAATTATTTTTTAATAGATTTTGAGAAATAAAACTTGTCAATTATTAAGCTATGAAGAGTCAAGAGGGAATATTTTCCCGCCAAGACTTCAATGGCTAATATTCAGAAAACAAGTACATTGACCTATGTATTTTTTGGCACTTTTGATTCCTTTATTAATCCCCCATCAATATAAACTAGTGTTTTGAAAAGTTATTTTTTTTGAAACTGAGAAGCGAACTCCCTTAAGATGTACTTCAGTCAACTTAAGTAGAGTACAATATTATATGAGGATAATAAACACCCGAAGCATATATATATATATATAAATGTCTAAGAATATAACTTAAACACACTAATTAATACATTAAAAAGTTCTATTAGATGTTAAATAGAAATACGCAATATTTCGCTAAACAAATTAGCTTCATCAGGCGTGTGCATCTCTCAAGGTGAAATCGGATGCATGACAAAAAAATATTTTTGTAGCTTAATCTATACAAGAGTTGAGGAAAAGTGTAACATATTGATTGATGTTGTATAAAATATGTTTGTAGCTACAACTACATGAAGTTGGAATAAAAGTTTAACACATTTATAGATGTTCGATTATTTTGCGTATTTCTATTTAACATCTAATAGAACTTTTTAATGTATTAATTAGTGTGTTTAAGTTATATTCTTAGACATTTATATAATTTTAATTCAGTAACTGTATCAGTTTATTTTCACAAACTGATCCACGCTTAAATAGATTGAATGTTGATTGTTGCTATTTTTAGACATTATATATATATATATATATATACTATCTGGCTTTAAACATTTAGTCGTAAAAGGAGGATATAAAATTCATTGCAAACTCATCCCTAACTCATCCCAAACTATCTAAGACTTTGAGTACTTTGTTGAATGAGGGGGATGGACAAAAAAAGTAAAATCTTAAAAATACTGAACTCCGAGGAAAATTCAAAACGAAAAATCACTAATCAAATTGCAAAATCAAAAGCTCAAACACATCAACCGAATGGATGACAACTGTCATATTCCTGACTTGGTACAGGCATTCTCCTATGTAGAAAATTGTGGATTGAACCTGGTTTTATAGCTAGCTTAACCTCTCACTTGTATGACAGTCGCATCAAAATCCATTATATTGACCACGATGTGTGAACAAAACAAACAGACATAATAGGTAATAATGTCAATAATACAGCAGTCATCATCGTGCTATAATCCTCACTAAAAACATACAAACATGTAACAAAGAAGCACAAAATGGCATACAGACCAAGTATATAAGTAAAAAATAAAGACAAGAATACACAAATTTACCATAGTACAATAACACAATGACGAGATGTATAAGTACAGAGCCACGTAACATATATCCATATATGTAACGAAGAAACTTAAAAGACATAAAGACAAAGCACGTAGCAAAAATAAAAGACGATCAACAGAAAATAATTCAAAGTAATTACATATGGCATATAGACAAAGCACATTAGCAAAATGAGAGACAAGCATACAAGAATATCATAAACATCATAAACATTAAAGACAGAATGTACAAGTACCACAGGTATCTTAATGCCAATAAAAACCAACAAATATTTAACAAAGATGCACAAAAAGGCATATATCAAATGTAATAACCTCATTCATTGCTTTATTATTTTTGAGTTTTTAATTCTACATGATATTCTACGAGATTTGAATATCGGTTACGTACCGTATTCTTATCAGGCTGACTTCATACAGGAACTTCTTACAAAGAAAGAAAAGAAGATAGCACTATCCTTTTTTGTTTGGGTTCGTGTTGCTTTGTCTTTAGTTTTTTGTTGTTGTGTCTTGTGTACTATTATTTGTCTGCTTGTTTTTTTTTTCTTTTTAAGTCATGATGGTTTCAGTTTATTTTCGATCTATGAGTTTGAATGTCCCTCTGGTATATTTCGCCCCTAGTTTGTTTCTAACTATGTGGAGTATGATGTTCAGACGAACAAAGCTAAACGTAGTAAAACCTTTTAACAAGGAAACTGAAACAATGAGAATGAAAGTCGAAATTAGTTTCAACGTTTACATCCACTCTTATCAAGCATATAGTCTCTCACGAAGTAGAGTTTGCATGTACATCTGTAATCAAACTTTCAATGTTAACGGGAACATGTGAATTAACATGTTCTAAAATAAGAATGTAAAATGAATTTATGAGAATGAAACATGATTCGGTACAATAAAAGAAAGTAAACAACCGATATTAGGTATTCTGCACATTTATAGAATCCATTATTGGCGAACTAACAAACGTTAATGATAGAAAGAATATTACCGTAAGCCTAATAATCTCGTTTGTATTTCTTTATAGATATAGAAGTATAATTTGTGGATAAAGCTTCCGCTAAGAGATATATTCCCTATTTCAATTCTCATTAATCAACCTTAAAGTCATTCGAATGTTGACTACCACACACGGAATTTGATCCCTTCCATTTAACTCTGACCGCATGTGGCTTCTAACTGTTTACTGGTGATCAATTTCTAGGAAACACTTGTGTAAAATGGTTATCTAATTTTTACAGTACCCTACTAATTACCGAAGGCTCACTTGATTGGACGTTTGATGTTATACGTCAGACTAAGCGGATAGATAAGTTGGTTTTTTTGCGTGAGAAAGAAAAACGATATTTAATTTCATTTTCAATACCAAATAACGAGTAAATAAGTTCATTTGGCCTTCTTAGTCATCACTTAACTCTATTATAGTCCGACAGAAAAGATCTTGTTTTGTTTAATGTGTTTTGGTTTACCTTTTGCTGTGTTTTGTTATGATACTTTTTTGTAAGGTCTTTGTAGTCTAACATAAGTTATATGAAACGAATTTCAGGTGATTATAATTTAAAGGAAGTATTTCCATTTGTTTTTTTTTATTACATTTTGTTGCGAATCGCCAACGTGTAATCACCAAAAAATATTCATTGATGTTGATCAAAAACTTTGGTATCTTTGATGATTCCTTTTTTAACATCAGTCATATCATTTTTTATAAAGACATTCGGTATTCAACTGGCCAGTTATTGTACATCTTTACTCGCCAACTGGTTTATATACTCGTATATATGAAGGAGAATTCGTACAGAACCTTTTAAAGAAAAAGAAAATCTATTTAGACTTAAAAAATTTTTAAGATATATTGGTAGTGTCCTTCATTTAATAAAATGTGTCAGTGCGTGATTGCATCTCATATGTCCCAGTGAACCAACAGAGTAAGCAAATAACAGAAACGAAAAGGTCTGTTTAATATGTTGATTGATCTTTTATCTGATATTGATACAGATTAACGAGTTCAAACTAGAATCTATATTACAAACGTGATGATTTAAATTTGCAATGTGCAAACATACCCTGATCCCCGTTAAAAAGAGTTTTCATATTTTAAAAGATACATCACTGAATATTTTTCGTGACTTTATGAAACGCATCCCATTGAAGTTGAAATACAGGATACAGTTCAGCATCCCATATTTTGATTTTCATCTATGAAATTGACAATTAGGGTCAGTTGAGAACATAACTTCACGACTAAAGCGAAGATTTCAGAAACTAAGAACCTTTCATATCTTTGTAGCAGTATTACATATTACTTAACAACAGACACATACTTTTCTTTTCTTAAAATATCCTGTTCCAAGTCGGGAATATGGCAGTTATAATTTAATAGTTCATTTCAATGAATGATGCATTGGTATTTGTTTTTGTTGCACTTCAGTATTCTGTTGTTTTGTTGTTTTCATCTTATAGTTGAAGTATTTCCCTAGGTTTTAGTTTCTGACCCGGCTTTGTTTCCTCTCAATCGATTTATGACTTTTTAACAGTGGTATATTACTGTTACCTTTATTTAAGTTTTTTTTAACGACCTTGACTTGCTATAAAGCCCTCGCATGGACGGTAGCATAACAACAGCATCCAGCCTATATAAATATATATCTACCAGTTTATATAATATGCCAGAGCTTGTATTTCTTTAATAAGGTGAGCTATTGACATACAAAAACTCCTCCAGCAAGTTTATGCTGACATCATGCTCTTCAACTTTGTACTTGTTTGGCTTTATAAATATTTTGATATGAGCATCACTGATGAGTCTTATGTAGACGAAACGTGCGTCTGGCGTACTGAATTATAATCCTGGTACCTTTGATAACTATTATTACAGCATAATTTAGTTCACTAGATATGTATTGATTTAAATGATTAATAAAAGTTTTTTTTTGTATTGTATTTAATAATCGCCCTAAATTTTGTAGTTTTACTGACTGCAGCAGACGACAACGAACATCGTCTCGTGCGAGATTTGATGAGAACGTATGATAAAAGACTCCGTCCATCTAAGAATGCATCCCAGTCGTTAAATGTAACATTTGGTTTAGCTTTGTCACAGATAATAGACGTGGTAATGTATTACAAATGTTGTAAGAATTAGATTTATTGAAATATCGTAATATTATATTACAAACGAAAACCCAGATGAGCCTTCTCCAAATATATTTAGTGTATGAATGTTTTTTTTTTGTATATGTGAATGTTCTTTGACTTAGGTTAGGCATTCGTATATATGAACATAGAAAAATCTGTTAAATGTATGTCTTGATTTTCCTTTGTTACTGTTGATATTCCTAAATATTATGTACTTAAATTATTCTAAAATCTTGAGTGATCACTGTATTAAAATCAAACAGTCCTAGAAATTCAAACTGTTTTCACCTAATTCGATGACAACAAAATGTGAAAATGACCAAATGACAAACAACAGTTAACAAAAATATTTTGAATGAATGTTTGTGAAGAAATTTGTGATTGTCAATTCTTCTATAGCACATGGAATCTTATGAATGGTACCTCTTAAGCGTTTTTTTTTTCTACGCTGAATCACACATAAATTATCAAATTTTAGGCGAAAATCATAGGTTTTGACCATCAAGTCAGTGCAGTCTATTTTTTCATCGTGTGTTATCTTTTTAAGATCCATGTTCATTCATATCTATAGTATATCAGTCAGACTTATACCTGCCTCATGAATTACTTTTTTACACATATTAAAATAAAATCTATTTATTATTTATTTTAGGATGAAAAGAACCAGATATTTACAACAAATTGCTGGCTCAATCAAGTAAGTGGCATTACGCTATAAGACCCTTATACGAGCTGATTATATATTTACTGGCTTTCTGCACTTAATTTATAGTTCATAAATCAGTTTTACTGATTTTCTAATTTGTTTAATTAGATAAAGGCAACAGTTGTATACCGCTGTTCAATAATCACAAATCCATTAACCGAAATTAAAAAACCGGGTCACAAACAAAAACCGCTGGAAACTATAAGAGGGAAAACAATGGAACAACTGAAACACTGAACTGTATACTACAAAAACAAACGGCAACATACATAGAAACGAACTATTTGATAACAACCGCAATATTCCTGACTTCCGAAAGGACAGTTTGTATTTTCTAATCATGTCGGTTTTCTTTTTTTTTTTAAATCAAAACATTGATACAAATACAGATTAGCAATTCAAATAAACATTTATAAAATGTAAATATGTGTTAAATGGCTTTTAGATCCTTTTTCTACTGTATTTTCATAATTTTTGTGAAAAGAATTTTTGTAAAAATACCGAATTCAAAGTTATTTCTCAATAAAGAAAGTCCATAAAGATAACAAAGTCAAACGTATGACTATATCAACAAACAGAAGGAATGAAAAACAACTGTATTCCTAACTTGTCGGAACAGTCATTTTCGAGGAAAATTACACCTGGTTTTATTGCTAGCTAAACATCAGACTTGTATGACATTTTTTTCTAATTCAGTTACATTGAAAGGTTGAAAATGAATAAGAAATATAAGTTTCCGTTCTGTCCACAATTTACTTACATCATTAGTAGAGGTTATATGCTTAAAAGTAAAAAAAAAAAAAAAATATAACAAACTCCAAGGGGAATCTGCGATATTTCTGACATTTCCGTTTAAAGAATATGCGACTGTAGTTTACATTTTTATTTTTGCTTAAATAATGACTATTAAATAGCGCCATAATACGTTTGTCTTTATAACCGATGTTAAAATCGCACTTAAACAATTATAGGAAGACACAACTCAAGGTAAACACAGGGTTAAGATTTTGATTGCTATTAAATTGGAAGTAGTGCAAGTAACGGATGTCTCGTTTCTGACTTTAAACAATGAATACATAAAAGGAAAGATAGATCAAAATGTGAATCAGAAAATAATATAACGAATTATTAAAAACATAAAACAGTTCACGCAATGAATCATTCGACCTTGAGAATCTACTTAGTATTTTAGAACGGGCAATTTCAAACTTAAAAACAAGCCACTTAATGGTTTTCCTTTTTTTTTTCAATGGTACATTAAGATATACTTCGACCTTTACAGATGTGGAAGGACAATGGATTGTCATGGGATCCAAAGAAATATGGAGGCATAGAAGTTATACGCCTGCCCCATGATCTCGTCTGGAAACCAGATATTTTCTTATATAATAAGTAAGTTTTTTAGAATTCAAACAGGAAGATTAAAAGCGATTATCAAACTCACATGACGAAGAAAGACCGACTAAATCATAGCAAAAAAGAACGAAAACACAAAATTAGGTCAACAAACCACTGCATAAAAAAACTCTATAGACTGATCAAAACGCTAAAAAAAAACCAGGGGTTATCTCAGTTCATCAACTGTTTCTTTATTGAATATTAAATTAAAAATAAATTCAAATATCTAACAATATAGAGCAACATTCATCTATTATTTATTATCTATAAACAAAAGAATTTTAAAATCAAAGTGTTACATTTAAGATTGTAATAAACGTATATTATAATATATGCGCACATAACACGTGTTACGCAAACTTGAGTTTGGAAACAACACGTCTTACTGGTTTGAAGGCAAACTGATACAGACATCAATAATGCCTGTGATAGGTTTATATATTATGTACTGGAAAATTCCAGACAAAATGTACCATTAAAGTCCTTCTAGAACTCAAATGCAATAAAAAAAACCTAAGATATGATTTGCTTCTGTGTAATATGTGTTTCCTGAATAGCCGTCATCAGTCTTGATTAAAGCCAAAACTTTGCAAAGTCGAAAATGTAATTATAAAAACCTATGATTGATTATGTATTGTTTTTCAGCGCAGATATTTCTACGTACTATTCCTCTCTCAGCTCCAATATGATCGTTGCCTCCGACGGAAATGTTACATGGCTTTCTATGGTTATTTTCAAAAGCACGTGTTCAATAAATGTGCGATATTTTCCATTTGATGAACAAAACTGTTCAATGACATTTGCTTCATGGACTTATGACGGTTTCCAGGTGAACTTATCGTTGACAACAACGGAGGGGGATATCTCAAATTATATCAAAAATAGTGAATGGAGCCTTCAGAAGTTGTACGTTGAAAGAAATGTTATGTATTATTCTTGCTGTGCTGAACCTTATCCTGATATAACCTTTTATATTTACATACGACGTCGACCATTGTTTTATATCTTTAACATGATAATGCCATGTATTCTGATAACATTGGTGGCATTGCTCGGTTTTTATATCCCGTCCGATTCGGGAGAAAAGGTGACAATGGGAATAACAACATTACTATCAATGACAGTTTTTATGATGCTTGTAGCTGAAAATATGCCACCAACATCTAACGTATTACCCCTAATAGGTAAGTTATTGTTATCTTAATTATCATTAAGAGCCAATCTACCAGAAAACCATGCAAAACCGTCCGAATACCACTTTTGCAAAATGAGTTCATATTATGTTCTTAAAAGACGTCATATGTTGTCTTGCACATTGCGCTTTTAGGTTATAATGGGCAGCACACCCTTGTAAATTATAGACGAAAGATACCAATACGGGCACTCAAACCATCGAAGTTGAGAATAAACTGATAACGCCATGAGTATTAAAAAAAAAGGCGAAAGATACCACAGGAACAGTGAAACTCATAAATCGAAAAAAAAACCTGACAACGCCATGGCTAAAAAAAAAAGACCCGACAATCAATAGTACACAAAATACAACATAACCATAATCATCATTTATACGTAACAAAACCATAGTCAACAGTTATACAAATATTCCGTAACGGTCAGTCAGCATTCATCATTATGAAGGCGTCTGGGTTGTCTTGATACATTTCAATTACGTTTATAATACATTCAAATGTAATTGAAATGAATAAAGGCAACAGTAGTATGCCGCTGTTCATAAGACATAAATCGTTTGAGAGAAAACAAATAGGGTAACAAACTAAATCGACACATCAACTATAAGAGGAAAACAGCGAAACAACAGAAACACTGAACTGCCACAAAAAACAAACGACAATGCAACATACATAGAAGCGCACTATCAAATAACAACATATTCCTGACTTGGTACAGGACATTTTAGGAAAAAATGGTGGGTTGAGCCTGGTTTAATGGCTAGCCAAGCCTCGCGCTTTATGGCAATGTTAAATATGACAGCGTTACATGACAAGACAACAGTACAAATAAATGCAAGAACACTCAGAACAAAGACGTACATACTAGTAAATAAATAATGTAATATGTTAATCACAGAATAACAACGAATACATAGGAATTTATGACAGTACCTTTTAATGTTTGATAAGCATCTATATATAGTCGATGCTGGTCACTATATCGTGATAAAAACTTTGTTTATTGACAGGTATATACTATGGTATAACAATAAGTATTGTTTCGACGGCAACCGGCATGACTGTGTTTACTTTGAATATTCACCATAAGGGTCATAGAGGCAGACAGGTTCCTCAACTCATTAAGAGACTTTGTCACAATTTCTTCGCCAAGATTTTATGTATTCGGCTAGAACATGCCGACTATAGTACTTCACGAGTGGTAAGTTGTCAGTATATTTATTTAGTGACCTGTCTTTTCATGTGACTATTCATTGCTTGTTAAATTCGTTAAATTCTTGCGAAAAAGTGCATATACCACCTAGATTAACAAACGTTTAATAACCATCTAACCATCGTTTTCAATATAATGGAATTTGATGCAACTGTCATACAAGTGACAGGTTTAGCTAACTATAAGACCAGGTGTATTCCATCATTTTCTACTTAAGGAAATACCTTTACCAAGTCAGAAATATGACAGTTGTTATCGTTCGTTTGATGTGTTTGAGTTTTTGGATTTGCCATTTGATTATGGACAGTACTTTTGTGATATTACTTTTCACTTCGTTCTTCGTGTATTTTGGTACTGAAACTTAATTTTGCTTTTGTTACATTTACAAAATATCGTTTATCAAAGATACCAACCGTATATTTTTGTACACTAGATGCTATTAGTATACTTAAGACTCACCAGCGACAATCGAACAAAACGATTTGACGACCAAGTCAAGCACCAAGTTGAAGAGCACGTAAAACTGAATATTCCAAAAAAGAAGTATTGGATAAACAAATGCCTCTACCGAGTCAAGAATATGTCAGTTGTTATCTATTCGTTTGATGTATTTGAGCTATCGATTTTTCCATTTAATAAGAGACTTACCGTTAAGAATTTTCCTCGGAGTTCGGAATTTTTGTGATTTTACTTTTTTAGTATACAATAATGTACCGATGTTAAAATAATCTGTCTAAATCCATATCTTCTCGTGTACTCTCTAGCGTAACCTTATCTGGTAAAAAAAGAACGTCTATTTTACGATTTGATTATAATTTATAAGATGCACATACAGGTTATTAATGTTTTGTCTGTTTTATTCAAAAAGTCAGAAAATGATTGTATACACATGGTTCACAGTTATTGTTATGTATCAGACAAAAGTTGAATATCAAACAAAATTTCATACTTTGTGGAAAACGTTAACCTGCAATTATTAGAACATTTTTAGTTATAGCCAAGTTTAAGGAAATAGCTAATATTCAATTACAAATATTTTTTTCAACGTGAATAATAAATTTGCTTCAGTTTTTCATGTTTTTATATGTAATTTTTCATTGTTTATTAAATTGGTTGATAATGCCGATCGTAAAATTGATGGTACAATGAGTTATAATCCTGTTTCATGACAAACTTGAATTGTTTGATCACAGAAAGAACTATATATTTCAATTTCATATAAAGGGGGTCTTTTTTACCGTCATATGAGTAGTTCAATTAGTAAAATGTTTGACGTAGGTTTCGGTATATTAAACTTTATTTGATATAGTTTGTTTAATGTTGACGTGATGTTTATTTGGACCACTTATGATCAAACAAAGAAAAAAGTTTGATATCAGATAGTATAAACCTTAAACATGAGTAAACATTTGCTTCGATGGAAATAAAATCGAAAGTCCTTGTTCTTAAAAGGTGACAAGTGTCATTGCTTTTTAGATATTAAAAAATCAAGAAAAAACACGTTATAAATTTAATGCGTCCGAAACACTTTTCTTGATTTCCCATAAACAGGAATGATAAAAGCCGAATGTTTAATAACCGAATCAGTTGGAGAGATATATTACCAGTTAAGAATTTATGACTATGGTGTGATATATGAAATCGTAAAACGGTTTGGTTCAACACATCACAAAACCGCGTTCAAACCTGAATGAAAACTCCTTTTGTTTTTTATTCTACTCAATTTTACAGTTTTGTCGTTCAATGTTTTGTATTGCTTTATAATAAATATATCGCTCTATTTTCTTTTTTAATTGTCTTATATTGATTCAGTGTTTTTATTTCGAAACTTCAACTGTTGAAGGCTACATATTCCATGGATATCAAAACCACCAATAATAAAGCAATATTTAAAAAAAGTGGTAGGCACGGAACGATCACTATTGTCTAATCCTCGAATAGTTTTTGTGAGATAAAAGATCGCAAGTTTAAAGTAAAAGATATAATCTAAGTTAATTTCAGTTGACAATATATTCTTCAAAATTGATTTAATGTCAGAACAGTACACCGCCGTCAAGTCCACACAGATGATGGTACCCTCGGGGTCGAAACCTTCATGATCAGTGGCATCAACCCAATGGTTGTAAAAATCATCATTGATACAAGGCTAATAATTTTGTTCACGCCTTTTGTCTACATCTTAGACTTATCAGTGACGTTCGAATGACAAGTCAAATCAAATACAAAGTTGAAGAGCATGTACAACCGAAAATCAAAAGAGACAAATGTGTGTAAATTTTTAATAGATAATTTATTATACGCAATGATTTAGGAATGCAGAACTTATTTTAAGATAAATAACAAATTCTTATTCTTAATGCATAGTGAGTATGAATTTGCAATCATTGCAACAAATGGGTAATTGTATTGACAGTTACTCTAATGAAGTAAACCTTTAGCCTGATTAACTGCGACACATAATAATAAAGCTGAGATTAAAAACATATGGCACAAATATTAGAAAAAATAACAGGAAATTTATGTATTCAATTTATTAGGTAACTGTCGGACCTTTAAGAAAGGACAAAGACGTATACGTGGTTTTAACAAATTTCAGATATATTTAAGAAAACTTCCTTTCCTCTAAAAAAAAAAGTTCCAAACATGTAACTTACAAAACCAAAAGAAATAATAACGATAAGGCTGACTGACACAAAGTTCATTTAATTTGCTTTATTAATAGATTTACTCCTATTTCAGTACATACCATCAGAAGATACAAAGAAAGGATATTTGCCTTTTGCAATGGTCAGCGATAAAGACCAAATGGTAAGACAGTTGTTGACATTTAAACCATCGGTCTTTAAACGTCGCTTTTTCTTTTATTTGAACACAAGGCTGACAGTAGACAAAAGAAGCTATTACAAGTATAATAATTATTCATTCATTTCACGTTCGACCTTTATATTGACTTACTACAGAAAATGATGTATTGTTAATGACATCTACTTCATTTAACTTAAAAGGGGGACGAAAGATACCAAAGGGACAGTCAAACTCATAAATCTAAAATAAACTGACAACGCCATGGCTAAAAATAAAAAAGAGACAAACAGACAAACAATAGAACACATAACACAACATAGAAAACTAAAGAATAAACAACACGAACTCCACCAAAAACTAGGGGTGATCTTAGGTGCTCCGGAAGTGTAAGCAGATCCTGCTCCATATGTGGCACCCACCGTGTTGCTTATGTGATAACAAAACCGGTAAATAGTCTAATTCGGTAGGTCACATTCATGAAAGGGAAGGGAATTGTAGTTACGACGTAAGGGACATATCCGATATCATTTGTGAAACGGTCTTTCCGTAACGGTCAACCAACTCGTGATGGCGGCCGAAAAATTTACGAAGGGATAATTTCACCTTCACCATTTGGAAGTCTTTGTTTAATAGCTTCCTTGTGAGCAGCAACCCTCTATCAAGAAACTCATGATAGGAAATGCAAGCACGGGAATATCGTATCAATTGGGAGATATATACCCCGTATGCAGGTACTACTGGAATGTTGCTACTTAGAAATGGAAAGTTCACAATTGGAAAGCTGAAATCATTTCTTTTGTCGTAAAGTTTTGTTTTCAACCTACCCTCATTGTCAATTTCTAGATGTAAGTCAAGATATGAGGCCGAATTTACTGTATCTGTAGTATCCTTTATCTCTAGTTCGATGGGATATATGCGTTCCACATAGTCACCAAATTTTGAATTATTTAGTGAAAGAACATCACCTATATAGCGGAAAGTAGAGTTAAAGGATATTGCTAACTTCTTATCTTTCTTCCTAAGAAGTTCCTGGATGAAGTCAGCCTCATAATAATAAAGAAACAAGTCGGCAAGTAGAGGGGCACAGTTTTTTCCCGTTGGAATGCCGACAGTCTGTTGAAAAACACGTCCTCCGAACGTAACAAATATGTTGTCAATCAAGAAATCAAGCATCTTGATAATACCAGTTTCAGAATTTTTTTTGTTTTTATCCCTCCCTAAGACAAGGTACTTGTATCTACGTTGGCCATTCTTTTTTTATGAAGCAAAGCAATACCAACTCCTTCAATTTGTCTTCTAGTTTGGAATGTGGAATACTTAGGTAAAGAGTAGAAAAGTCAAATGTTTTAATACTGTTACAAGATGAAAGAGAGTTAGATTGTATGTACTCAAAAGTAACGCTATCTAACGACATTGGCGTTCGGTAGAAAACTAAACTTTACAACAACAACCACTACTTTGGTTTTTATCATTATAAAAACAGGTTTATATACCAACATTCCATATGCACATTCATACACCATATTACATACCAGACATAGCATAATTTTGGTCCAGACTCGGGTTTTATCTAAAAAAGACGAACTTGTGACGCTCGATTAAAAACAATCTTACTCGGCAAAATAAAGGTGAATGTTGAGGAGCATAAAAATAAATAAACATTATTGACTGGATATAAGATCATGTGTTCTCATAATTGTACCTACTAGTTTATATAGCAATATATATTTAGTAGTGTTTTAATTTTTTGAAACAAAATCTATGTAAGTAGCGATAAAACAATTTTTACAGATTTTACTGCTGTGTCCAATTGTCTTCAACAATTTGAAACAGATCAATTTGTTTAAATGCATTGTATCTAAATATACGGTCTTTATAAATTCATAAACTAGGTTTTTTGCTGAATGTTGAACTTATTTTTGCTCTTTTTTTGTGTCATTGGGTAAAAAGTAAAATCACAAAAATACTGAACTCAGAGGAAAATCAATTTGGAAATTCCCTAATAACATGGCAACGTCAAATGACAAAACATAAAAAACGAATGGACAAGAACTGTCATATTCCTGACTTGGAACAGGTATTTTCAAATGTAGACAATGGTGGATTTAACCTTGTTTTATAGCGCTAAACCACTCATTTTGTTGACAGTCTCATCAAATTCCGTGATATTTACATGATGCGTGAACTAAATAGACATAACAAATAAAATAGTCAAAATATGGATACAGCTGTCATCATCGTGTAACAATTTTAAAAGAAACAATTTAAAGGAACACAAAACATCTATCTACAAACACATTCATTGCTTCTCGTGTCTGACGTCAGACAATTTTATACGTCAAATATTTTTGTTGTTCAATAATTATACAAACAATTTTTAAATTTCACATGGGCAATGTTAGCATACAGGGTTAAAAAAATCAAAAGTATGTAAGAAACAATTTAAAAATAGACCGAGATTTAAAATAGTCCAAAAGTTCTATAGAATTTATAAGAATTCACAAATAGTTCATTCCACTACGCGATTGAATTGAATTGTCTCTTAAACATATAAGCAAACAAAAAATTATTTCAACAATCATATATAATTTTTTATCATAGACATACAAATTATATTATCATGGATATTAAAATTTTTAAATGATTTATACCAGCAATTTATATTTTATGATATACCATGTACTCTACAGACTAAAAATTGACAGAACTCATTCAGCGTTTCATGTTTTCAACGTCAATATAAAAATAAAAAGATCAGTCGGTTTAACAAACCAAAAAGAATGGTTATGAATGACGTCTATGAAAGAAAATGACCATTATACAATCAATAATAACCATTAATTATATGGTTTATGCGTTCGGTCAGTTTCCGTATAGATGTAAATCGTTACTTCGTCCTGTAAAGTCGTATTTGAATGTCATTTATTAAGCTAAACCATTGATTTTATAAAACGAAAAAAAAAAATAGTTTTTATCTTTGAATATTAAGTTATTACGCAGTTTGGCAAAAATATGGCAGTCCGATTACCACTTATATTAACAAAATATATTTTTATAATTCCCATATAGTCCTTATTATCTAAATTCAATTAGTTGCAAAATGTTTAACTATTGGCGAAGTTCTAGTACATTTAAGATTTAGAGAGTCAAATTATTGATAAATTCCCAACGAATGTTACTGAAAAGTGATGGGATCCGTTTTATTATCATATCGTTCTAAAAAAATGTCGTAGCTTCATGTGGTCAATTTTGGTTTTTATTCGTCTAACGAAACCGCGAGATGTTTGTCAAAAGCGCAGATCATATATTTCATTATACTATTTTATGATTTATTGTTTACTTTGTTCCCTAAATGTATACGCTGTTGTCTGCTCTATGGTCGAGTTGTTGTCTCTTTGACACATTCCCTATTTCCATTCTCAATTTTAAGTATTTGCCATTGAATTTATACTTACAAAATAAAGGTGATAAAATGTATTAAAGAGACCGTGATATCAAATAGGACTTTTTGCCACATATTTGAAATTACAAAATTGATGGTTCGGAAATATCTACCTCTCCTTAATTGTTAAAAAGAGTATTCATTGGATGTTAGAATGATTGATAATTAAGACATAGATGCATGATTTTTCTTATCAGTTGTAAGTGTCTTTGAACTACCTGTCAGTAATTACAAGTACTCTCAGATCATATTTGGTATGTTACATTTGTCTTTCGGGGCCTTTTATAGCTGACTATGCAGTGTGGACTTTTGTTCGAAGGCCATACGGTGACCTATAGTTTTTAATTTCTGTGTCATTTTGTTTCTTGTTTAGAGTTGTCTCATTGGCAATAATACAACATCTTCTTTTTTATATTTATTGACAAAAAATAACGTAGTAGATTAGAGCGATGTTTTATATTGGAGACGACTGTTTGCAACATTCATGAAGGCCATGAACTAGTTTACTCATTGTCTTAACTAATAGTTCTTTGCAATGCATTCCTTATCCCATATATTTATTTTAACATATTATAAGAATCAAACTTTTATTTAAGAGATACATTAAAAAAAGGCTTTTTTATTTGCTTTCCTTCTTCCATGCAAATGAGCTTTTGAAATTATGAGGCAATTATTGATACAAATTTGTCAACGCTCTATACACCACTAATTCAATACTCGATATAGACGGTTTAATGCTGCCATCAATTTGTACCTCTACCATAATAACATTCATATCGTATTATATTTGGCACCATGCTGTTATTCTAGTATCTTAATTATTCTCAAATGTAAAATAACATTTGGGTTAAGTAGTATTATACTTCAATTTCTAACCAAAATTAATGGATTCAATACACATTGTTTTTCATGAATTACATGGCTTTACATAATTACCTCTTACTTGCTTGATAATATATGTACAATATTGTTTGTCATTTATTTTTATGACTTCAGCACTAGATCAGAAGCTTCTTTCAGAAAAAAATATATAATTTATGTTGTAAACTTTTGCTAAATGTTGGAAACATTTGGCCACTCTTTCGTACCTAGGGAGATTAACTCTACATTTTGTCAAATATTCCGTAATGCTATTGATTTTTTTATATATTTTACTAAAGAACATTGTTATTCACAGTTTAGCGTCTGCAAGCAGTAAGTAATAGATTTCAATATTTGTACCAAAATAAATCTGCATCAGAACTATAAGGATCTGTGAAGACTCCAAATGAACAGTTGTTCTGATTAAACAAAATCGTTACTCGACAAAACAGAGTATGTCTCAGATGCATCTCAAATGGATTTTAAAAAAAATTTTCATGCACCTCATCTCTAACTAAAAGAAACTGCTTGTATTTCAAGATTAACTTACTCCTTCCAAACTTCAACTGTTTGTGAAATAATAATAATATTCAACATAATAATTAAATATTTTCATCAACATACATATACCATATGCTTCTGTAACCGAACTTGCAATGCAGCACCTTCCCTTGGTGCTCCTCGCAGTGATGATTCATACCAACCGATTTGCCAATTCATTCAAAGCATGTTTGTATCCTCTTCAACTTTATATTCTATTTGGCCTTTTAAACATTTTTTTATTTGAGCGTCACTGGTGAATCTTTTTTAGACGAGCGTCTGGTGTAAATATGAAATTTTGATCCTGGTATCTATGATGAGTTTATTTGGTATGTCTGAGACAGTGGTAATATACGGTTATATATATACATCTGAAGTGTATGCATTTTTCATTTCCTATTGTTAATTTTCCTTTTTTAGACGGCGATATGCCTTTGGCTCCATCATACGGTGTTTATATATCCCAACTCGTTCGGTTTGCCCGTGTGTGTTCTGATGTCATAGATTTTAACGAACGTAATCAATGCATCACTGGGAAATTGTTGTGTCAGGGATTTCGATACCATAAATTACTTAAACTTTTACTAAATTATTTCATAGATACAAAGATTTGATTAGTAAATTTGGCTGTACCTGTAGAAAACTTATTAAAAATGGTATTTTACATCCTAAATTTTATGGTAATATTGTACTTAAAGCGAGGAAATCACTATGTGATCCGTGTAAACTCATCGAACCTTTAAACAAACTTATAAGTAAGGGTTATCGTACCAATATTGTAATTAGATCTCTGAATATAGTTTACATTGGTACTAATATTGATTTTGTCATTAGCAAATTAAAACATAACTAAATTGTATCTTCTTTTGAGGCGGGATGTATAGAGACACAGACACGTTAATTTTTATCTCTATAGAAGTCGCTCCTGACTATCCCACTACCTGTCGATACATTTATTTTTGGCATTGCACAAGTCATGTCTTCTCTGACTGTTTATGATGTTTAAATACTAAATCACTGGGATGTTTTTTAGTTGATTTTAGTCTCTAATGCATGATTTTTTATTATTAATTGTTTTTGGCTTTTAACTAGCTGTCAGTAACTGCGAGTACTCTCAAATCGTATTTTCTTGTTAATTCGACCTGTTGATACTGTTTATAATGTTTTTTTGTTATTTTATATTAATATGGATCTTGTCTATATACCAGCTTTGATGATTTGGAATATCTTCTAGTTTTCACTTCTTCTTACTACATTTGTATAAACTTCAAGGTTTACCTGTATTATTAAAACTGGTTGTTTTTCAAAAGTGATTATTTTCGAAGGATTAAATATTTCGCAGTGATGTCTTGACATGGCTTTGTTTGGACTTGTTTGTTTGTTTTTTGGCCTTAAAATGTTTGTCCCTAATATTTTATTAACTGTGCATTTGCATTCAGATATCGCAGATCAAATTTATTCGTTCATAGTGTATTAATTTACGTTTTTTGATTGAGTTAAGCCTGCCAATTGATATGTTATCGTGTGTTTTTCTATGCTGTAATGTTATGCTATTGTTTCAGAAAAAGGGAGAAGGTTTTGGTACAATTAAAACGTTTAATCCCGCTGCAAATGTTTGCACATTTCTTAAGTCAGGAATCTGATGTACAGCAGTTGTCGTTTGTTTATGTAATTTATACGTGTTTCTCGTTTCTCGTTTTTTTATATAGATTAGACCGTTGGTTTTCCCGTTTGAATGGTTTTACACTAGTAATTTTGGGCCTTTATAGCTTGTTGTTCAGTGTGAGCCAAGGCTCCGCGTTGATAGCCGTACATTGACCTATAATGGTTTACTTTTTTAAATTGTTATTTGGATGGAGAGTTGTCTCATTGGCACTCACACCACATCTTCCTATCTATGTTTATACTTTTTTCTTTACTTTGCACAGTTTGTTTTTGTTGTTGTCTAAAATGATATGTTTTGACTTCTACGTGTTGTAAAAAGTGACATTAATCCCAAATCCAAAGTGCACACTTTGGTAACTATTATTTGCACTCGATCAATGTAATTTTATCTTTCCATTAATGTTGAAGAAAAAAATGTAATCTTTTAATTTGTGTTTACTTCCAGGACAATCGTAATACTGACGACATCCACCCTTCGTCTAAATATTGTGTGAACCAAGATAGAGGCAATGGTAAAATTCCTTGTAATTTACAGAACAATTTTCAGCATATGCCATCTTTTCCCGATATGAACAAATTTGAGAATCAGCTGCGTCATGTTTTACAAAAAGTATGCTGTACTATAGAAAATAACGAAAAACGCCAAGAGGAACAAGATCGCCGTGATGTCATCAAAATGGAGTGGCAACAAATCGCGCAGATTGTAGATCGTGTTTTACTCTCCATATTTGTTGTAGTGACACTTACTGTAACTATTGTCGTTATGGTACAAGGACCAGCAATGTATGGGTCACAAATAAATAACGATATACACGATTGAAACACCACAGATACTTGCGGTTCGGTAAACAATTATGCTGGAATCGGTGACAGGAAAATCTCCAGCGAGAGTCACAAGCAAACAGTTCAACAATATGTCAAATGTTTCACTGTAGCTATGTATTTACTATTATTGTTAAAAAAAGTTTAAAACCTTTATTTGCTAGTAAGTATTTTCGTTAGACAAACTCCAGTCGGTGTTCGCAGTGAGTATCCGACCAATGAATAATTTCATGTTTTGTTCTTTAAAGAATAAGGCACATATGTCATAATCTTACACTTTAATTAAAACGCTCATTCAACTCTTATAAATAAAGGCAAGCATAGGATACTGCTGTTCAATAGAAAATGCACATATTAAAATATTTATAATCGGAAGTGTTGAACGAACAAACATGATAAAGGTACTAAAAGTAAATGATTTGTAAACAAAATAATTCGCAAACGAATAATAAGTCAGACAAACATGTTTTCTACCCAAACGCTTCGCATGGTTTATATAAGTTTCGTACTACTAAAATCTAAACATACAAATATTTTAGCATTTGAATTAAGAACTTTAATTTATTTTGGTCAAATCTAGTAGTTCAGTATTTTTGTGATTTAACTTCTTTCTAGTTTTGTTTCTATTTTTTCTATGATTATAATTAATGCCATCTGTTTGCAATTTTCTCCATCAATCTAATGTAAAAGTTTATTCAGACAAGTTAGATGGCTAAGTACTAATCAATGATGTTAAAATGTCGTAGATTCATTAAAAAAGTACAAATTATGCTGAAAAACAAAACCCTTGGAAACCACAAGGTGTTGATTCAGATATCGGGTGATAGTTGCATAGACGAACTTAGTTGTATTTGTGTGAAATGGAAGAGAGGCTGAAATATAGACGTGTCATCAAGTCTCATACTGAAATATAAACGTGTCATCAAGTCTCATACTGAAATATAAACGTGTCATCAAGTCTCATATTGAAATATAAACGTGTCATCAAGTCTGATACTGAAATATAAACGTGTCATCAAGTCTCATACTGAAATATAAACGTGTCATCAAGTCTCATACTGAAATATAAACGTGTCATCAAGTCTCATACTGAAATATAAACGTGTCATCAAGTCTCATACTGAAATATAAACATAAACGTGTCACCAAGTCTCATATTGGAATATAAACGTGTCATCAAGTCTCATACTGAAATATAAACGTGTCATCAAGTCTCATATTGAAATATAAACGTGTCATCAAGTCTGATATTGAAATATAAACGTGTCATCAAGTCTCATACTGAAATATAAACAGACAATGACATGGCAAAACATTTAATTCGACGAAAAGAAAAAATAAAAGTCCACAAAATACCCTAAAGAAAACAATAAACCGGAGGTGATCTCAGATGCTTCATACAGACGGCTATAAACCGGAGGTGATCTCAGATGATTCATACAGACGGATATGAAGATCATAGCCTGTCAACCAGGTTCTACCCTCTAACAGGAAGTGATCTCAGATGCTTCATACAGACGGCTATGAAGATCATAGCCTGCCAACCAGGTTCTATCCTCTAGTTTTTTCCTAAAATATCCTGTGCCAAGTCAGGAAAATGGCTGTTGTTATTTTATAGTTTTGTTTCTACGTATGTTGCATTCTCGCTTGTTTTTGTTGCACTTCAGTGTTTCTGTTGTTTCGTTGTATTCCTCTTGTAGCTAATGTGTTTCATTCGGTTTTAGTTTGTAACCCTGATTTTGTTCTCTCAATCGATTTATGACTTTTGAACAGCCGTATACTACTGTTGCTTTTCATGCACCCGTCGTGTTACTCGTATGCGCTCAAATAAGTGACAATTGTAACTCCTAAATGTCACATTTAAGGACGGGATTGGATTACGACAACTTAAACATATCTAACGCCCTTTGTGACAACACGCATTAAAGCAGTCCTGTAGTGCGTTTTGTCTTCAAAAGACCAAATCGAATCGAGAGGTAACAAGGCTATGTATAATTGAAGGGCATCTAAGTTACTAGTCAATTTCACTTCTGTTTATGTTTCGAATAGTATCAACAGACACAACCCCTTTTTATGTTTTTTTTTTTTACTTCGTTATTGGGCATAGCGTACTAAATTATAATCCTTGATACTTTTGATAACTATTTATGAGCTAATAATTGTGTGACATCGGGCACTCCTATAGAGGCTAAGACATTTTATTCGGAATTTCTCCTTCTGGTTACATAATTTGCGTACCAAAATACAGAAAAAGACTTGTTTTTCTATAGTGCAAAAATGGTTAAAAGGAAGTAAATTAAAATGATTGATGCCACCTAGATTTTACATCCAAAAGAATAGGTAGAAGTAAATTCATTTTCTGCTGCCTTGGAAATAAGAAATCAAAATAAAATAGTGAGAAATGGGTGTTGGCCATTGGTGTAGAAATAGCGAGAAATCAAGAGAAACCTGTCTGTGACAAGCAACATTTTTTGTGCCAAATTTAGCAAGGGATGCTCTTCATTCAAACTATTTCGAAATTTCCGGAACTGTTGACTACCCTAAAAAAATGCAATTTTTCAATCAAAAAAGCTGCGGCGCCATATGTGTTTTACCGTTCTAATTACACTCAAAAGTGTTGATAATTCAGAATTTGAAATATTTTTCAATAGTGAAAACGCAGGACCAAAAAAAGCTACCACTGTAAATAATTACTTCCTTGTAACATGCCTTGTAACATAAAAGATTAAACTGTATAAGTATTAAAGTTAAATGCAGCGGTGATTAAATATGATTTATAAGTTAAACGTTATGACAGAAAATGCAATAGTATACTAAAACACGTAATAAACAGATCAAACAATATGATTGCCAGATAACCTCCAGAATCTATGTCTGACTTGATATGAATACTGTCAAACAAGTTTAATTAGATAAACAAGAGGGATAATGTAAAGTAAAGTACTATCCTATGGGATATTGTCCCTCAAAACTATGTTAATGACTATGTATCATGAAATATCGTCCCAATTTAGGAAATAATGTAAAAAGGGACTGTGTGAAATCTTGTACATCTACAGAAAATAATTCATAGATGGATAGTACGAAATTTTACCTCGAAAAAGAGAGGTTTCCAAGGTTATATTTGGTGTATAGTGAGAGAAAAATATTGCAAGATGAATTGTCATGGAAATTTGTCTCATGAAAGGGAGTTTATAAACATTTAATATTTTGGTTAATATATAACCATTGTTTTCATGAAGAAAAAAAAGTTGTAATAATTCCAGAAATACCGGCAGAAGATTTCTCAAGGAAGTCATTATTATATTAAGAAATGTTTTCATGAATAGTATTTACAGTGATATATTGTCAAGGACAGAATTTCAAACAAAAATTTTGTCACCGGTGGTATTTCATATTCAACTAATGTCCAGAAGGAAGTCAGAAAGGTTATGTATCAATCAAATGAGCTGTTTATTGGCCCTGTATACTCAAATACATTGTAAAAGTAATATTAGGGTCCTTTACTGAAACTAAGAGTTACGCCCAAAAAAACAAATGAATACAAGATATTTTGGCTCTAACATTAGAGACTCTCTTAATTTGATCGAATCTCTTCAATAATGTTTAACTCTTTGGATTTCACAGTTGATTGGAGCTAACTGCTGACCTCTGTATGTTTCCCCCTATTATTACTGATTATTAATCAATTAAACACAAAGCATCAAAACATGAAACAAACCTTTAAAATGATAAATAAGTTATAATTCATTCCCTCGATTTGACATGCAGGCTGCAATATTTGAATCAGTATCTGCGCACTCTTTCAAGCATCTGAGCTCACCTCCACATTTATGAGGGCTCGTTTTGCTCAGCCTATTTACTGTTTTGTGGACTTGTTTGTCATTTGATAGTCTTTTGTTTTTGCCCAGTATGGATTCAAATACACTCATCATAGATACCACCTGGATTACTGTGGATCTGTTTAGTTAACGCATCAATGTAAATATAACGGAATTTGATGAGACTGTCATCAAAGTGAGAGGGTTAGCGCTATAAAACCAGGTTTAATCCACCATTTTCTACGTTTTACAATGTCTAACCTGTACCCTAGAAAATTGGTATCCAACGAATAATAGTGAATCCGCAGTTAATTTTGTATTTACGCCAGACCCGCCTATCGCCTACATAACTCATCAGTAACGTTCGAATCATAAAAAGTTTAAAATAAAATTGGGAAAGAAATGGGGAATGTGTCAAAGCGACTACAACCCGACCATAGAGCAGACAACAGCCGAAGGCCACCAATGTGTCTTCAGTGTAGCGAGAAACTCCCGCACCTGGAGGCGTTAAAGGCCAAATGAAAACGTAGTTGAGGAGCATTGAGGATTAAAATTCCTAAATAGTTTGCCAAATACAGCTAAGGTAATATATTCCTAGGGAAGTAAAGTCTTAGTATTACAAAAATTCAAAACTCTTGTAAACAGTATATTCATAAATATGACCATATCAATGATAATACATGTCAGCACAGATGGGCTGGTGATACCCTCGGGGAATTAAAACTCCACCAGCATTTGATCGACCCAGTGGTTGTAAATAAACTCCTCATAGATACCAGGATTAAATTTTGTATTTACGCCAGACGCCAGACGCCAGACGCGCGTAACAGTAACAGAAACTTGTAATGTTAAGTTTCGTATACCAATTTGAAGAAAAATCCAAACGGGCATCCAGCATCGTATGTTTGTTATTATGCATTCTTGACGTTTCCAGGGTAGTGCGATCAAGGTAACCATAAAACAGCGCTGTGAACACATCAAATTAACAAAGTTTTATTTTGTTTTAATGGTACTGTTAAAGTTTGATTACACTAAGTGCAAATAATGTGTCAATTAATCAATCAATTTGGTTCGTTCAACTGGGTCCAATTCAATTAATGAGGAATGTAAGATTGCTTTCAGAAACAGTATGATTGGCATTATTAGATGTATTGCCTACCAACAGTTCGGTTACAAACACATTCACCACTTTTTACGCTGCTTTTAGCTTGAACATAACTAAACGCAAGTCCCCTGAATTCCCAGCCTAACGTAGCTGGGTAATTATTCATCTACAACAATTGGCATCCCTCTAAACAGTAATAGAACGTCAGAACAGTATAACTTCAGATGGCCCTTCCGCAGTACCTGCGATCACCCCCAGTCTTTGTTGGGGTTCGTTTGCTTATTCTTTAGTTTTCTGTGTTGTTTCTTGTGTACTTTTATTGGTCTGTCTGGTTTTTTTTTAATATTTTTTTGGCCATGGCGTTGTCTGTTTATTTCTTATCTATCAGTTTGGCTGTTCCTCTTGTATCTTTCGCCCCTCCTTCAGATGGCCATATAACCTATATACCAGTCACCTTTAGCGTTTATTGCTATAAAGTGCGTATCTTTTTATTTTCACATAAGTGTACCGAAAGCATTCAATAAAAATATAAAGCAAACATAACTGCAGAATAATGTTGTTTAATGAGTTATAAAAGAGTGTCATAAAGATTACATATTTACTATCATGTAATTGTTACGTTTTGACTTCTTTATTTGTTCCAGAAGATAGATAATTGAAAAAGGTAAGAAATGAGAATTACGATTTCAAATATCTAAAACATTGTTTTGAACCTTGCGTGAATCTCACATTTGAAGGACAGGACCTGGATTTTTGGGTACATTGTACTATTAAAGTGCAAGTAATAAAGTTCACTACTTAAAATTACATTCATTACATAAAGTATGATCAAATCTGATTTACAGCTTTAAATTGTTGATTCAAACTACGTAAATGTGCTTAAACGCATAATAAGTAAACAAAACAATAGAACTGAATGACAAAGTCTGGTAACCTGTAGCATTCTTCAACATCGTGAAATATCTCAAGAAGATATATAAAGTTAGGTAGATTTACCTGAACTACAATTATTTCTAAAAGACACAAGGTGACTGAACAAAGGTAAGGACGCCAAATTATTCTCAAATAAATATTGAAAAATATGAAAAATCAGATAAACCTCAATTTTTCGTTTATGTCTAGTGTTATATTTTGGAATTAAAGTTGAAGATGGACAAATTATCGCTAATATAAAAATTGCCTGTCTTTTGAAACTTTTAATTTACATTTTTTTCCAAAAAAATATATATACCATAATGGGACAAGAGATACGCAGTTAAAAATCGAGTGTTTTCTTTTCTCGATTATGATAGTTCGTCTGATTGTGGATTGTTGCATGCATAAGAAGTAAAATATATGTCAAGTAAAGAAACATTCAACCAGCAGTGTAAATCATATGTGAATGCATAAAAGTTTTGCATTTTCTGCATTTATTCACGTTCAAAGCCATAGATTTGAAATCGAAGAATAAATAATAATCGAAACAGTTTTCCATCTTCTAACTTGAACATCCATTCGTTTGATGGGTTAGAGCTTTTAAATTTGATTTGACATTTGATACGGAGTTTTCGTCTTAAATTGTCCTCGTATTTCGTTACTTTTGTTATTTTACATTTTTACACTATATGTTCAATATACTGGAACCTTTAATATTATATCTATTTACTATACTATGTAAAAATATTATAGGTCACGGAAAAGACTATTTTCACCATCAGTAAGTCGAGGTCTATAAATAAAGTGAATACACAGAACCCCGATCCAATTTATCTTTAGTATCTATTTTGTATCTACTAACAAAATTCCATTTTTCTATAATTCCCATTAAAAAAACTGCTTTGAAATTGGATATTCCCAATACACTGATTTGTTGAACTACTGAGGTGATCAATAGAATTCACAAACCTAAATAAACGTTCCCCGATTGGTAGAACTACTGTGGGGTTGATGAAAAGTAACGCAAGCCTCGATGTAAAGCACACGCTTTCCAAGAATAAGGAGAGTTGTACAAATAATGTGAATACACAGACCCCTGATCCAATTTGTCTTTTGCTACAAATTATCAAGTATTCATCATTTTCTGTTTTATATCTACTAACAACATTCCATTTTTCTTTAATTCCGGCTTAAATATGTCAAAATCTGCAGAGATTTTCTTGCGCTCTAATGTAATTATAAGTGAAGTTTATTAGTTAGAAATGAAAATATTGCTTAGAGTTAACTGTCCACATATGAAATAAAAAAAAAAAACATACTATTCAAAGAACATCTGGGAATTATGGGGTCTAACCCGTTGTTTCCATTTTTTCAATTTGTATATATCACGAAGTTACATTTTAGGGTAGGATGCGACGAGACAGTAAAATGTTTTACATTTATTCAACAATTCCACGTGTTAACTTATATAGTTACTCAGTAACAGATGTGTCTATGAAACAAGAACATTGATGCTTGTAAACACAAAGTCATTAGATTTCGAGATATGAAAGAACTGATTTTTTTCATTAAAATTATAAGGGGGTATAGTTATTTTACTCCTAATTACTTTATTTTTAAAATTGTTTTTTTTTTATTTAGTTTAATAGTTACTTGTGTCTAAACAAACATTAAAAATTTTGTGTTTAAAAAAAATGTATTCTCTATATCTCTAGAAAAATGGTGCTACCAGTAATAGTTTACTGTTTGATGGTATTCGCAATTGCAAATTGCAAAAAGATCCAACCGCAATCCGTGAAGATGGCTTGTGAAAACTCTATAGTGAACCTAGCATGTCCAGACAAAACATCCATCAGAGTTGTCACAGCAAGTTATGGGCGGGACGATTATATCACGTGTCCACATTTACATATTAGGACTGACGACTGTTCTGCTGCCAATTCTTTAACATTAGTTCAAAGCCAGTGTGACGGCCGACAGCTGTGTAATGTCAAAGCATCAAATTCTATCTTTGGAGATCCATGTGTAAACACTTACAAGTACCTGAAAGTCAAATATATCTGTGAGAAAAACAAAGGTAAATAAAGGCAACAGAAGTATACCGCTGTTCGAAATTCATTAATAAATTGAGAAAAAAACAAATCCGGGTTACATGCTAAAACTAAGGGAAACGCATCAAATACAAGAGAAGAAGTACGACTCAACAGAAACACAACACTAAAATGTAACATACACAGAAACGAACTATAATATAACAATTGCCATTTTTCTGACTTTGCACAGGTGGGTTGAACCTGGTTTTGCGGCGAGCCAAACCTTGCGATTTTATTGCAAAACATTTAAGAATCTTAATTCTACAACCCTCATGTCCATATATCAAGGTGTGTTGCATGTTTATACTAGTAAATACTAGTACCAGTTTTCATCGACTTCTCTTTATACAGTGATTCAAGGGATGTTATAGGTGTTTTAAAATCAGTTAATGTATAAAACTTGGTTGATAGGAGGCATTTTCATGGGTTGGGGTATGTAGTCGCCATTGTCTCTAGAAGCTCGGCAGTTTTCGTACTTTATTCTGATTCAAGTTTGCATTTCCTTTACATGGTTTGACTTGGTTTCAGAGAAAAATGGACTCTTAATTTTAATGATAACTGACAATTACTATTTTCCATTCGTACTGTACATAGACATAATTGATGATTTCACCTAAAATATCAATATGTATTAATAGCTGTCAAATGTATTTCAGGACCATCGCCACCCAATAAACCATCTTCTCAGTTAAATGTATGTGAAGGTCAAAGAGGCAATATACAGTGTCCTGCTAACAAATACATCAAGATCAATGGAGCGACATATGGACGGACAGACAGAACAACATGTCCAGATCCCAGAATCAAGACAACAGAATGTTCCACAGATAAACCACTTTCTATGATAAGAGATCAATGCCAAGGTCAACAGGAATGTACTGTTACCTCCTCAAACACATTGTATGGAGATCCATGTGTGAACACGTACAAGTACCTCACTGTAAACTTTGACTGTACAGGTAAGACGCTTAATAATAAAAGTCATGAAATAAAAGTCCACCAACACGTGCATTTCTAGTATTTTTTCCCTTACAAATTTGATGTACAGAAGGATTTCTTTATGGGTTATTGGTGAAAACTAATTGCTAGTTCGTGATTTGTTTAATTTGGTTGCTATTTTATTCATGTCACAGTTATTTTCGCTTCAACATAACATATTTGTGAAATCGTTTTGGTGGTTGGGGTGCGGATGAAATACATATTTCTGGTAGTTTTTACAGATGATCGATCAACATTATGTATTCCCTCCCCTCCCCATCCCCACCCGTGAATCTGCTGGTTAAACAGAAAATATAACTTTCTGTTACTTCAGTGGGATATCAAAAGCGTCGACCGTAGCTCACATTGTGTAAAGCTCAGAACATAATAAAAAAATGTACAAATATATTCAATTATGAAAGTCTAATAAAGCATAGTTCTTGATAAAAATTTTAGTGCAAATATACACAAATTGCGGAAGTCTCTCAGTTCTCCAAATTAAAACAAGTGGCATCACCAAATTCAATTTATTTGTTTAAGTGAAAGATCCAAACAGTGTATTTATTATAACCATGTGCCATGCGTGTTTTATTTTACAGGAAAAGGAAATGCAAATAAAGAAAAGGGAAACTGGAAAAAAGGAAAAAAAGATGATTAATAATGAAGACCAGCGATTCGATTTTAAAGTTTACATTGTTTTTTGTTTTTTGTTGTTTGTTTGATGTAGTTGTTGGTGTAGATAGACGTTTAAGTATTGTGTAGATACGTTGTCTTCTTCTTTGTAACGTTTGTCCGATCTTTACTTATGAAATAAACTACTGATGGAAATAATCTTTGTTAATAGGTATATTATTTTCGAAGGAAGAACTTGGGACATACAAATAAAATTAAGTTTCATTGTTACTTCTATGAGTGTGATTCCTGAAGCATTTATAAATTAGGAATTATCACAAAATACATTATTTCGAAAGTACAGATGTTTGTAAAGGCATGATTTGTCAACCTTTACTGTTGCTGAGTGGCTTTTACATATTAAAATTCACAAATTGTTAATGAATATTATTGACCACCATCCAATATAAGGTTTTGGGAAATCTTTTTAGTGATTCAAATATGACGTCACTTTCTGCGTTGATGGTTTTGGCTATCTCGGCTGTGTATTTTTACGTGCTGGTTTAAGTTGTTTTATGTAATATATCCGTTTTTATTCTGAAGTTAGTCACCACTTCGGTTTTATCATGAACATCTATTATATAGTCATTTTATAAAATTTACTGTTGCACAAGTATAAATTATTCTAAACCATAAGTATGTTCTTATCTCAGTCAGAAGACCCTAGCCGCATTGGTCACATCTTTTCGAAACTGTTGGTCCTCAATGCTCGTCAACTTTGTACTTGTTTTGGCTTTCGAACTTTTTGCGTTTGAGCGTCACTGGTTAGTTCTGTGTGGACGAAACGGACGTATGGCGTATTACATTTTAACCCGGTACCTTTTGTTAGCTATTTTTTGTGTATTTCTCTGTCCTATATGTTGTAACATATATATGTATTGTAGTCCTATCATGTAATGTTGTCATTTTAATGTTATATTTAACATTGGTATAAAAGCGGGAGGTTTTGCATGCCACAAAACCAGGTTCAACCCATCATTGTTTTCTTAAAATGTCCTGTATCAAGTTATGAAAATGGTCATTGTTATATTATAGTTCGTTTCTGTGTATGTTACATTTTAGTGTTGTGTCTTTGTTGTGTCGTTGTTCTCGTCTTATATTTGATGCGGTTCCCTCAGTTTTAATTTGTAACCCGGATTTGTTTTTTTTTTTCGCAATCGATTTATGAATTTCGAACAGCCCGAAGCGCGTTTATGAATTTCAAACAGCCAGACGCGCGTTTCGTCTACATAAGACTCATCAGTGACGCTCAGATCAAAATAGTTGTAAAGCCAAAGAAATACAAAGTTGAAGATATACTCAATCATAGATACCAGGACTAAATTTTATATATACGCCAGACGCGCATTTCGTCTACAAAAGACTCATCAGTGACGCTCGAATCCAAAACGTTAAAAAAAAGCCAAATAAAGTACGAAGTTGAAGAGCATTGAGGACCCAAAATTCCAAAAAGTTGTGCCAAATACGGCTAAGGTAATCTAAAGTATTAATAGTCTGATAGCAAAAAAGCACTAATTTTTATTACAAGATGAAATAATTAACTATAACTATGTTTTGCAGTTTTCCATTCAATGTTTTTCAGTATTGTATCCACGGCAGTACATTCAATACTGTTCAAACATTTCTCTTGTAATCAATTAAGACCTGTTCAGTCTATATTCAAACTGTTAATTAGCTGCGATCTACGTGTACATTGATCGACATCTTACTGAAATGTCTGAAATGATGTGAACAGTACTGAATTGACATCAAGCGAACTGTCTAAACACTACGTACCTTACGGTAGTGAATACGTCTGAATATTTACGGAAACGCTGAACATGATGATCCTGTTATTATCTATATGACCTTTTCAGACTGAATCTCATTTACTAATGATATTTTCAATTAAACTCTATTTCCATATCGTGAACTATATTCAAAATATACAATGAAGGATCAATTGAAGACTGGATTTTACGACAGAAGAGATGATTTTATTTTGAACTTTCAAGCTCTCTATAGCAATGGCAGTAGCATCAGCATATAGAACATAATATGTATTTGCCAGTTTATATAAAATCTTAGTACTTTCCTATCATGTGGCGTTCATGTTGCTCTATCTTGTTTTGTGCAGAGTGTTCTGCAGGCTTGTTTATGTAATGCCCTCACATACAAAACATTAACTTTAAAAATGTTCTACACAAAGAAATTTCTCTACCACGTCAGGAAAGTGATAGTTGTTTCCATTCATATGATATGTTTGAGCTTTTGATGTTGCCATTTGAATTTTCCTTCGAGTTTTTTTTTTTTTTTTTTTTTTTTTTTTTTTTTTTTTTTACTAGCGGATATAGTGTAAAGCAAATTCAAAGAAAATATTTCTGTTTGAAATTTGACAGTTCATGTCCTGGTAAAACGGCTATTTATTCTTTACAGTAAATGAAAAAACATGATTTTTCAACTTTATTGCATATAAAATATATAAATAACTGTGTATAAATAAAATCTAATTAATTAGCTAAATGTTCACCAAGTCATGTTTACACAAATTTCAACTTGTACACCACTATAAAAAATAATATGCGGTATGATTGCAAATGAGACAGCTTTTCACCAGAGACAAAATGATATGGAAGTTAGCAACTCAATAATTTCGGTTTACAAAAAACATGATGCACATCAAGATCTGTTTTTAAAAATCACAATACATGTCTGTACATAATTCTATTTCTGGTAATTTCATTTTAAATAAATGGACGAATATTTAAAAAAAAGTTTGATTTTTGCATTTAAAAAAAATGTCATCAAATACAGCATTCAGTCTCGTGTATTTAGCTTTCAGATCTCAGCTTTGTCACACAAACATACACATACAAAGACTTACAAACACGCGCACCTATTAAAATACAAAATGCATAGATCAGCACACTTAGATGATAATTCAATTTGTTCAAATGCAAACAGGTTTTCTCTTAAAATAAAAAAAAAAGAAACCAAACAAAAACAAAAAAAAAAAAACAAAAAAAAAAAACAGAAAGCATATACAACTCTACAATTTTGTTTTAACCGTAATTTCTGTCTAGAAATAGAAAATAAAAAAGTTACTCATTGTTTGATCAAGTTAAACTTAATATTGTAATCAAGTTAAACTTCATATTATAAAGGTTTTTTGTCCATTTAGAGATTGCCTGACTGATAATGATACAACATGCAATACCACATATCAAAGAAATAATGATACAACATGCAATACCACATATCTGACTGATACTGATACAACATGCAATAACACATATCTGACTGATAATGATACAACATGTAATACCACATATCTGACAGATAATGATACAACATGCAATACCACATATCTGACTGATAATGATACAACATGCAATACCACATATCTGACTGATAATGATACAACATGCAATACCACATATCTGACTGATAATGATACAACATGTAATACCACATATCTGACTGATAATGATACAACATGTAATACCACATATCTGACTGATAATGATACAACATGTAATACCACATATCTGACTGATAATGATACAACATGTAATACCACATATCTGACTGATAATGATACAACATGTAATACCACATATCTGACAGATAATGATACAACATGCAATACCACATATCTGACTGATAATGATACAACATGCAATACCACATATCTGACTGATAATGATACAACATGTAATACCACATATCTGACTGATAATGATACAACATGCAATACCACATATCTGACTGATAATGATACAACATGCAATACCACATATCTGACTGATAATGATACAACATGTAATACCACATATCTGACTGATAATGATACAACATGTAATACCACATATCTGACTGATAATGATACAACATGTAATACCACATATCTGACTGATAATGATACAACATGCAATACCACATATCTGACTGATAATGATACAACATGTAATACCACATATCTGACTGATAATGATACAACATGCAATACCACATATCTGTCTGATAATGATACAACATGCAATACCACATATCAAAGAAATAACTTGCTTTTGTTGGTTGCTCTTCATCATGATAATACGTTTTTAACTATGATCTCGAGATTCCATATCGATGACATAATTGAGTTCTATATTTTTTTCAAATACTTATTTGCAAGAATTGTTGCAACTCTTGGTAACCCTAGCATGAATATCTAAGAAACATTTAATCCAACATAAGCATCTAAGAAACATGTAATCCAACATAAATATCTAACAATCATTTAACCCAACAATTAATTTAGAATGATGTTATATACAGATAATAACAATAATAACAACAGGTAAAGCATTCACCATAAACAAGTTCATCAACAACAATAGTCACGCATAAGTATGTATTAATTAAATCTGCATCTGCAAATATGTGCGCTAAATACTTTTGAATGTTAGAATGACAAAACTTCTTACACTTAAACACCACAATGTCCAAAGGAACAATTATGATCGATGTCCAACGCTTTAATTTCCGATCAGTTTGCATGACCTTTTATTCTCTAAACAAAATTAAAAAAAAAAACGTTGATTGAAACATGCCCAATTATGTATGTTGTAAAATAAGTTTCCTTTTTTACTTATGCTGAGTTCACACGTAATTTGAATTCGATTCGCATTAACTAATTCGAATTAGTTTAATTCGCATTCGAAACGTTTAACGTCCTTACGTCAATTCTAATTCGATTGCAATGCGCGTCACATTCCATTTACTGTCCGAACGACGTTAACTTTTAATTCGTATTAACAAAAACGTATTTCAAATGCGAATTGGGTAATTCGAATTAGCTAATTCGAATCAATTCGAATTAAAGAAGAAGAGTGTGTGAACGCGATTAACGAATTCGATTCGCATTCGATTCAAATTCAATTCGAATTAAGTGTAAGTGTGAACAAGGCATTAGCTTATACTTCTCATGCAAAAGAATTCATTAAAAAATATTAAACTCTATACAATCAGAATTAATAATGTCATTATTCAAATTCAAATTGATAATGTTTATTATTCTAGTCTAATACAAACAATATTGTCCAACTGAAAATGTAATCGGGTGAAACTGCACAATAACATTTGACTTCTACCACGTGACTACCAGTCGGAAAGTGGTGATGTTTGCATTGACGAATCTCGGCCTTCGATGAGATAATTTGGCGGCAATCTGGAGGAAAACGGTTGATGTAAAATAGAACGACTTGATAAAGAACCATTTAATGCATTGCCATTGTCAACAGGAAGAGATCTGAAGGAAACATCCGGTCTGTGTGAACTACCCACATATTGAGCTATTACTTCCGGTTTATTTGAACTGCCTACATACTTTGCCACGACTTGTCCTCGCTCTTCAGCAATATGCATTTGTTTCTCGCGGAGTTTCTCAGCAATGAATTCCTTGTCTTTGGATATCGGATATAGCGCAGCTTGGAGTGTATTTTTCTCTCTTTTTTCTTGTTCAAGTGCGCGTTCTAACTCCTCACATCTGTCTTGTACGTCATTAGTGAAATGCATGATATTTGGCTTGACCTCAGTCTCGACCTCCATGTCCTTCAAAGCAATGTTTTCCTGAAATTTGATAGCAGCTATTTGTCTTTCGATTGCATATCTTTGCAGTTTGTTCCTTTCGTACATTGTCAATAAGTTTGTATGCCCGGAAACATTTATGGTCTTTTTTGTACCTTCAATATCTTTGACCAATTTTATTTTTTCTTCATTCAGAGTTTGCATGTCTGTTTCAAGTTTTGATATTTTCCCTTTAAAGTCGTGCACTTTTAATTCAAGGTCGCTAGTTCTATCTTCTCGCTTTAACAAATTCTGTAATTCCCTTGTCCCTCGTTCTAATTGCGACTCGTGATCCTGAATATTCTTAGAGAGTGCAGATAACCGTTTTGAGAACTGTCCCTCCAACGCCGCTAGTTTTTGTAATCGCTCATTCAAGTCTTTTGTTTTCATATCATCTAGTTCCAACCAACGCTTTGCTAACCATGCAGCCTTCTGAAACTTGACAAGTATATCTGGAATCAGTCTCATCAAACTATAAGTTCTGGAATTTTTCACTTTTAAGTGACAGACAGCCTTTTCGCTGTCTTGACTGAACATTTCCGAACTAAATTGAGACTCGTTGTCAATAAGGAAATCTAATTGTTCCTTCAAAAACGAAAGTCTGTGTGAGATCTTTTCGACTTCAGTAGAATCGTAAAGGTTTTTGATATCTCTAAACTCCCTACCAAGCAGGAGCAATGCAGCTCTTGCTAACATCTTTTTTCGTGTCGTGTGAATGTTTTCGTCAGATTCCTGACTTCCGGTTTCAGAGAGTCCAAGTTGACTCCATCCAGAAAACGAGGACAATCCTGTTACATGACTATCGAACGTTTTCACTGAGTTTACGCTGATATTTGAAAATGACATCGCTGAATCAACTGAACGTTCACGATCTGGCCCTGTACTCCCAAATTCATAAAAGTATTTGAACAGAGGATTGAAAACTCTGTCTACAAAGTTAGCACGAAGATCTCGTAGGTATTTTAAATTGTTGAAGAACCAAATAAAATATTGTACAACTTGATCGGGTTCTTCTGGTTTCTTTTCTGGTAAATCAGTTTTTTTATTTCTTTGACGCATGCGGGCTTTTCTTATTTCCACCTGTAGAGCCTGTCGTAGTCCCGCCAGTGTGTATATATCACGTGCCCCCTTACAACGTCGTGCCATTTCTCTGAACATTTTAAGGAGCATGTCCACGTTAAAGTTGTCATAGCTAAGGTACACTTTCTCTTCGAAAGCTTTTATTTGTTGGTAGAGAAGGTAACTGCGATATTTCTCTTCTAAAGTCAAAAGGCGTACCTAAAATATATTATTTAACAGAATTAATGTATATAAAAAAGATGTGGTATGATTGCCAATGAGACCACTCTTCACAAATGACCAAATGACCCAGAAATTAATAGCATATTTTACATTGTATGGGACGACATCGCGTGTTTTACATTGTATGGGACGACATCGTATTTTATTTACATTGTATGGGACGACATCGCGTGTTTTACATTATTTGGAAAGACAGAGCATATGTAACATTACATGGGACGACATATTTTATGTTGCTTGGAACCACAACGTTGTGATTGGTTAAACGCCGTCACGTGGTGACCCCCTATGAGACTGTAGGGGGTTAGTAAGTTTCATAGGGGGTTCATGACGCATTACTGGTGACGTCATCTATTGCTGTTGTTGTGTTTCATTGTTTATTTTTCAACAAAACGCAGCCGAAAAAGTCCAGCGTCCGATAAATTCGTTATACTGTTAACTACTGACCCCCTACGGATCCATAGAGGGTGAATAAAATTCATAGGGGATTCGGCCTCCGGCCTCACCCCCTATGGATTTTACTAACCCTCTATGGATCCGTAGGGGGTCAGTAGCGAACCATATAACTTATAATCTCCGATTCATAGATGATATCGGATATGTTACTTATGTCGTTACTACAATCCCGTTCCCTTTTCACGAATGTCACCTACCGAATTCAAATTGAGAAAGGAAATGGGGAATGTGTCAAAGCGACAACAACCCGACCATATAGCAGACAACAGCCGAAGGCCACCAATGGGTCTTCAATGTAGCGAGAAATTTCCGCACCCGTAGGCGTCCTTCAGCTGGCCCCTTAAAAATATGTATACCTTTTATAGCTCACTATGCGGTATGGGCTTTGCTCATTGTTGAAGGTCGTACGGTGACCTATAGTTGTTAATGTCTGTGTCATTTTGGTCTTTTGTGGATAGTTGTCTCATTGGCAATCATACCACATCTTCTTTTTTATATACTAGTACAGTGATAATTGACGTCATTCTAAACTCCGAATTATACACAAGAAACTAAAATTAAAAATCATACAAGACTAACAAAGGCCAGAGGCTCCTGACTTGGGACAGGCGCAAAATTGCGGCGGGAATAAACATGTTTATGAGATCTCAACCCTCCCCCTATACCTCTAGCCAATGTAGAAAAATTAGACTATTTGTCGGGTTTGTAATAACATGGGCAACACGATGGGTGCTACATGTGGAGCAGGATCTGTTTACCCTTTCGGAGCACCTGAGATCACCCCCAGTTTTTGGTGGGATTTGTGTTGCTCAGTCTTTAGTTTCCTATGTTGTGTCTTGTGTACTATTATTTGTCTGTTTGACTTTTCTATTTTAGTCATGACGTTGTCAGTGTTTAAATGTCCCTCTGGTATCTTTCGCCTCTCTTCTGTAAATATATTTGAAACTTGCTATGATGCCCCAAATACTATATATAGTGGTTAATATCTATCTTGATTTTAATCACATTGAAACAGATGCTTTATTTAAAATTTAGTTTTATAAGTAAAAAAAGTGCGTTATACTTTTTATCATAAAGTATAGTAATTGTCCTAAGTGTATGTCTTTTGATGTATATGCGCTACATGTTTCTTTGTATATTTGTTTTAGAAGTTGGTTAAAAGAACTTTTCAATTTCTTATTATTTCTGTTGACGAAATGATTGCTCCGTTAAAAAGGACAGAATTCGAAAATAAGAAAGGTGTTCTCAAACACCTTATTGTGTTATGTGTTGTGGGCCATTTACATCCGAACTGTTGTACTTTGTATACTGTTTGGTAATGGTTTTCGGGTTTTGCCGTGTATTGACAGTTTGTATTCGACTGTTTGGTAATGGTTTTCGGGTTTTGCCGTGATGTTGACAGTTTGTATTCGACTGTTTGGTAATGGTTTTCGGGTTTTGCCGTGATGTTGACAGTTTGTATTCGACTGTTTGGTAATGGTTTTTCGGGTTTTGCCGTGATGTTGACAGTTTGTATTCGACTGTTTGGTAATGGTTTTCGTGTTTTGCCGTGATGTTGACAGTTTGTATTCGACTGTTTGGTAATGGTTTTCGGGTTTTGCCGTGATGTTGACAGTTTGTATTCGACTGTTTGGTAATGGTTTTCGGGTTTTGCCGTGATGTTGACAGTTTGTATTCGACTGTTTGGTAATGGTTTTCGGGTTTTGCCGTGATGTTGACAGTTTGTATTCGACTGTTTGGTAATGGTTTTTCGGGTTTTGCCGTGATGTTGACAGTTTGTATTCGACTGTTTGGTAATGGTTTTCGGGTTTTGCCGTGATGTTGACAGTTTGTATTCGACTGTTTGGTAATGGTTTTGCCGTCATGTTGACAGTTTGTATTAGACTGTTTGGTAATGGTTTTGCCGTGATGTTGACAGTTTGTATTCGACTGTTTGGTAATGGTTTTGCCGTGACGTTGACAGTTTGTATTCGACTGTTTGGTAATGGTTTTGCCGTGATGTTGACAGTTTGTATTCGACTGTTTGGTAATGGTTTTGCCGTGATGTTGACAGTTTGTATTCGACTGTTTGGTAATGGTTTTGCCGTGACGTTGACAGTTTGTATTCGACAAATACGTTTGAATGTCCCTTTGGTATCTTTTGCTTCCCTTTTGTTGAAATGAAGTAAAAAGGGGATATTCAACTGCCCCTTTCTTTTCTTGTTAAGGTTTTTGTTATCAGTCGTTATATCTCTAACCTCCTTTTTTTTAGAACTTACTAAAACCGAAGTCAATGAGAAATCTAAAAATCAAAAAGAAACTCGTCATGTGTGCCCATTCTTAAAATGATCAAACAAGTGAAAAAAAGAATATAGTTCCTCCATTGAATACACCTATAGGGTATAGAAACAAAAAATCTCTAACTCATTTTGCGGTATGTTCGAAGCCCTCTCAAAAAGAAAATCCATAACAACATTCATTATCAAATTAGTTAGTAATATCCAATATTCTGGCATCTTAATAGGTACGTGTATGTATATTAAATTATGACGTGTAAATCGCCTGCATACTTTTGGGAGCACCCGTGTCATTAACAATCAGGTTTTTAAGCTTGATAGATTTATGCTTATCAATCTAATTTATATTCGTCAGATAAAATATCGTTTCATTTCAATTTTGACAGCATTGATTTACAGACAATATGATATGACCGTTTTTATTTTTATTTTGCATATTCTAATGAAAACTAATTTCAGTATTGAGTTTACCATTAAATTATGCATTTAGACTTGTTTGACTTAAAGTATGCCTTTTATACGAATCTATTTTAATTCATTTCACTAACAACCGGGTTAATACAAACTTTTTGTTACTAAACTTGTCTTAATGTTTGACGTATTAAAAATCCACTCGGGAGAAATTCTGAATAAAATGCAAATATAAAAAATCCGAATGACGTAAATACAATAATACTGTGATGTGAACCTTCCATTAGTACACGGACATAGTTAATTTTATTCTTTACACAACCCAAATTTATGCATTTTTTGGAATACATATCTTACACAGGTCATCGACTTTCTAATTTTCCTTTTTTGTCAACTTATTTTATATGTGTATAATTTGTTTCAATTTACATTCATGTTAATATGTTTATAGACTGCTCAAATATAATATTGTTATAGTAGTATTCAGGGGACTTCATCAACACAAACGATGTACTTTTGCTTTCAACATATAAAATATGTTTATAAAGTTAATTTAAAATGAACCATAAACTCTTTCTCAATGTAATAGTTATCAATTATATCTTAAAAACTGTATGTGATTTACAGAAATACTAATGTCGGCAATCTTCATTGGATTTTTAAATCAGTACTAAAGTTGTAGAACGCTGATGATAATATTCAAAAGAAAATCAAATAAGATACGGCAAAGGGAATGGACTTAAAAGAGTATAAACTACTTAAACTTAAGCATGAAACAACACGAGTATGTTATATAGATAACCTGGATATTCGTTTATGTCAATCAAATTGATATACTACTGTTTATAAAAGCTTTTACTTATAGTCAATACAAATGGCTTGTTTCAAATAAATCGTTAAGATTTACTACCAATGATTTATGAAATGTTTAAACAGTTGAATCAATGTTCTTGTGATAACGTTGATATGTGACTTTTATAGCTCATATAAGGTATATACTAACACCTATGTGTAACCATGGATGCTCATTGTGGTTAATCAATTAAACTACTTCACTATTTGAATGTTTGTTATTGCAGTTTTCTTGTGGCTAATCAATTAAACTACTTCACTATTTGAATGTGTGTTATTGCAGTTTTCTTGTGGCTAATCAATTAAACTACTTCACTATTTGAATGTTTGTTATTGCAGTTTTCTTGTGGCTAATCAATTAAACTACTTCACTATTTGAATGTTTGTTATTGCAGTTTTCTTGTGGCTAATCAATTAAACTACTTCACTATTTGAATGTTTGTTATTGCAGTTTTCTTGGCTAATCAATTAAACTACTTCACTATTTGAATGTTTGTTATTGCAGTTTTCTTGTGGCTAATCAATTAAACTACTTCACTATTTGTATGTTTGTTATTGCAGTTTTCTTGTGGCTAATCAATTAAACTACTTCATTATTTATATGTTTGTTATTTCAGTGGCTAATCAATTAAACTACTTCACTATTTGTATGTTTGTTATTTCAGTGGCTAATCAATTAAACTACTTCACTATTTGAATGTTTGTTATTGCAGTTTTCTTGTGGCTAATCAATTAAACTACTTCACTATTTGTATGTTTGTTATTTCAGTGGCTAATCAATTAAACTACTTCACTATTTGTATGTTTGTTATTTCAGTGGCTAATCAATTAAACTACTTCACTATTTGTATGTTTGTTATTTCAGTGGCTAATCAATTAAACTACTTCACTATTTGTATGTTTGTTATTTCAGTGGCTAATCAATTAAACTACTTCACTATTTGTATGTTTGTTATTTCAGTTTTCTTGTGGCTAATGAATTAAACTACTTCACTATTTGTATGTTTGTTATTTCAGTTTTCTTGTGGCTAATCAATTAAACTACTTCACTATTTGTATGTTTGTTATTTCAGTTTTCTATCATGGAACACTTTTGTTTTAAGCATTCTTACTATTCTCAATGTTATAACTATATGATTAATAGGAAAAGATCAAAATAATAAAAATCTATTTGTCGACTTTAAGGGTTTTGTTTTGTTTTCTCTTTGCTTTGTTTTATGTTATCTTGTCTGAACGTTGCTAGCACACAGTCTTGCTTGAATCTGGTGACTATTTTTTATAAAAAAACGTATTTTTATATAAAAGAAAACTCTTAGTAATATGTGTACACAAAACTAAAAAACCAAAAATTTTGAAAGTCAAAAAAGTTGCACTGAACTCTCATTCTAAAAATTTAAATCTCTACAAAAGTTCTCATATTTCAGTAAACTCGAACTAAGTCAAAACTAGCAGACACTTCGTGAATATTTAGGACGAGAACAAGCGAATTAGGTACGGATTTAAATTATAGAGCAGGAAAATGAATGGATAATTAAAACCGAGGTAAACACACATTGGCTTTGTGTCCTCTGTTTTAAATTCAAACCAATAAAAAAAAATTTAAACGGCCACGCATAAATCGAGTAATTGTAACTTCAAAATCGTCCAGTGGCAAACATTTGATGCCCTTGTATGGTGAGGTAGTGTTTTAACATAATTATATTGAGAAAAGATTGCTCAAAAAAAGAAATCAATCACAATTGGATATCAATTTACAGCTGGAGATTAATACATTGCTGCCTCTTTTGATTTAACGCCTAAATTTATCTGTAGAAACTGAAAAAAGAACCAATCAAGCAGTGGATCTAAAGCTAAGGCTATTATTCCAAAAGTATGACAGAAAATAAGAAAAATAGCTAATTCAACTAAAGCTTATATTAACATTCTGGGAAAATAAAACCTGTCAAATAAATCTTATTTTACAACTGACCTGTTGAATCAAATGTTTGAAAGTTATATCCATATCAAATTCTAGACTGACAATTGGAATTTACAAATATTTAACTTTACATCGGTAAAATTGAATTTAAATATTCACAGCAGTGTATGAATTGTTAGTATTGATCTACGGTAGTTAAAACACAACAACGATATAGATTTTTGAGCAAATCCACAGTTCTCTAACGGAAACGGATGTTTATATGTCCAAACCTGAGAATCAATAAATACACGAATATATTGTCACTTGGCGGGAATAGTTCGCAAATGGCCTGCAAAATCAATTACACCATAGGCACCATGTATTGCTTTATGTAAACACGTGAACAACTGTAAGACTCGTGTTAAGACGTGTGACAGAATATAAGTTCCTCCATAATATTTGTTCCAAAGAACTTTTAGCATAAAACAAAAGTTCCATTGGGAACTTTCCTTATATAATATTTTATCCAATGCTATAAGAAAATTTCCTTCAAAAAGGATAAAATATTACATAAGGAAAGTTCCCAATGGAACTTTTGTTATATGCTAAAAGTTCTTTGGAATAAATATCATGGACTTATAGATTATCGTTGATTATCTCAACGAGATTGATTTTCTCGCTTGAGCTGGTACAGCGAAAGTGAGAAAAGCAATCGAGTTGAGATGACCAATGATAATCTGTTTATCGCTATTTTACCTATTTTTTTCAATGTCAATTTCGTTAGCAACGCCACGTGGCTTCCTTAGTTTTTAGTGATAATTTTTCCATATCAAGCAAGAAGCATGATATGAAAATTATCACAAAAAAAGATCAAAGGAAAAATGCACAAAATAGTGATAACATGTTTTATATAATAAAAGTTCCAGGAATATTTGTTATATTATAAAAGTTCCAGGAAAATTTGTTATATTATAAAAAGTTCCAGGAATATTTGTTATATATTATAAAAGTTCCAGGCATATTGGAATAATGGCTATATTACAAATGTTGCAGGAATAGTTTTCATGGTTATTAAATAATTAAAGTTCCAGAAATATTTATTATATGATCACAGTGCAGCATGCAGTAATAAAATATTAAAAATATATACAGGTAAATGTCATGTGAGGTGAACATAAATTAAGAGGTAAGCAGGTGTAAAAAATCAAATGACACTTTTTCTTTAAAAGAACAAATATTATGAAATCATATGACATTTTAGTTCCAGGAAAATATCTTATGAAGGTGGAAATAATATTATGTAATGTTTGATCCCAGGAACTTTTATTATTCATAGTTTTGTTCCAGGGGGAACAAGTATTATGCGGAACAAATATATGTTCACAGACGAACTCGTTGGCTGTATGAGCAAAATTACAGCTATGATACTTATGAAAAAATGAACCATAGGCTGTATGAAAAATGAACCCTTAAAAACCCGTTTTTAAACCCCAAACATGAGGGATGGTGCTTAATTTTCATATGATGAATGCATAATCTTTCAATCGGTTTAATTAAGATCCGAAGCTGGCATTATTAATACAAAACGTGGTTTGTTCTTTCCAATAAAGAAAAATTGATATAATCAGAAATGATTAATTGACATATTTCATATTTTTTTATTTTAATTGAAAAAAGAAATCCAATAAAAGAAGAGATAACAGTATGATAAGATAAATAGTGACTTGCTGAATATTGTGAAACTTTTTCTTATGCAACTTCCTTTTTTATAATCACCAAAAGACTTGTATAGCTAGTTTAAATCCTACCAACAATAATAGGACTGTCAAACCGGTATGTTAACACGATATACTTTTACTAAAGCATTTTTTAAGCTCATTTGACTATGTAAAACATGTTTCCTGCCAGGTATTTATGATAAAGGTGTCATGTAAGGTATTTATTGTAAATGATTGCTGCCAGGTATTTATGATAAAGGTGGCATGTAAGGTATTTAATATGAATGATTACTGCCAGGCAATTTATTATAAAGGTGTCATGTTAGGTATGTATTGTGAATGTTTACTGTCAGGTATTTATGATAAAGGTGGCATGTCAGGTATTAACTGTGAATGTTTCCTGCCAGGTATTTATGATAAAGGTGGCATGTCAGGTATTAACTGTGAATGTTTCCTGCCAGGTATTTATGATAAAGGTATCATGTCAGGTATTTATTATGAATGATTACTGCCACGTATTTATGACAAAAGTATCATGACAGGTATTTATTATGAATGTTCCTGCCATGTATTTATGATAAAGGTGTCATGTCAGGCATTTATTATGAATGTTCCTGCCAGGTATTTATGAGAAAGGTGGCATGTAAGGTATTTAATATGAATGATTGCTGCCAGGTATTTATGATAAAGGTGTCATGTTAGGTATTTAATATGAATGATTGCTGCCAGGTATTTATGATAAAGGTGTCATGTTAGGTATTTATTATGAACGATTGCTGCCAGGTATTTATGATAAAGGTGGCATGTAAGGTATTTATTATGAACGATTGCTGCCAGGTATTTATGATAAAGGTGTCATGTAAGGTATTTATTATGAATGTTTCAGGAATATGGCCATTGTTATATTATAGTTCGTTTCTGAGTGTGTTACATTTTAACGTTCCATGTTTCCGTTGTGTCGTTTGTTTTCTCTTATTTTTGAGTGTGAATTCACATTACTATAAGACGTGTCACGGTACTTATCTATCCCAAATTCATGTATTTGGTTTTGATGTTATATTTGTTATTCTCATATGATTTTGTCTAATGCTTATTCCGTTTCTCTGTGTGTGTGTGTGTTACATTTTAATGTTGTGTCGTTGTTCTCCTCTTATATTTAATGCGTTTCCCTCAGTTTTAGTTTGTTACCCGATTTTGTTTTTTGTCCATGGATTAATAAGTTTTGAACAGCGGTATACTACTGTTGCCTTTATTCCTGCCAGCAATTTATGATAAAGGTGGCATGTCAGTTATCAACTGTAAATGTTTCCTGCCAGGCATTTATGATAAAAGTGTCATGTCAGGTATTTATTGTGAATGTTAACTATCAGGTATTTATGATAAAGGTGTAATGTCAGGTATTTATTATGAATGATTACTGCCAGCAATTTATGATAAAGGTGTCATGTTAGGTACGTATTGTGAATGTTTACTGTCAGGTATTTATGATAAAGGTGGCATGTCAGGTATTAACTGTGAATGTTTCTTGCCAGGTATTTATGATAAAGGTGTCATGTCAGGTATTTATTATGAATGATTACTGCCACGTATTTATGACAAAAGTATCATGTCAGGTATTTATTATGAATGTTCCTGCCAGGTATTTATGATAAATGTGTCATGTCAGGCATTTATTATGAATGTTCCTGCCAGGTATTTATGATAAAGGTGACATGCAAGGTATTCGTTTTAAAGGTAGCCTTCCATATTTAATCAAATTTTAATGGTGAAATACTTTGCAAACATTACCAATATATTTAGCTTTTCCACAGTGTTTTGGAATTTTGGATCCTCAATGCTCTTCAACTTTGTACTTGTTTCGCTTTATAAATATTTTGATATGAGCGTCACTGAAGAGTCTTATGTAGACGAAACGCGCGTCTCACAGTGGCGTACTAAATTATAATCCTGGTACCTTTGATAACTAATTAGTATTCCATATGGATCATTTTTATACTTTGAATAATTGGATTTACATTTGCAATATATTTATATTTATGTTTATATCGCTTATATGGCAATCGGAGGTATTCGGAGGTCAACTCAACAGTTGATTAGATAGCGTCTAGACTAAAATACACACGAAACGAAGCTACATATTATCGAGCTTATGTCCGGTATATTGTTTATTTTATACTTTTTTTTTTAATAATTTTGATAAATGTTTGATATATCAAATAAGAGAATTTGAATCAAATCGGTAAGCATGCATTTGACAGCTAGTGCATCTTTACAGATTTTCTACAACGATATACGAGTTCCATTTTGATAACAAAAACACAAAATTGTATACGTATTTGCACATTTTTCAAACATCATTATGTTTAACATGATCACAAACAAATTAAAAGAGTAAATGCCTATAAATAGACGATGAGAGATAGAAAGAAAGAGAGAAAGAAAGAAAGTCAGTAAGTCAGTCATTTAAACTGACGAAATGCTAATAATTCGATTTGCTTGTAGTTGTCTGTACCTGTATCTTTTCAGCAGTTTTATGACTTTTCGAAGTTTCTTCATCTGTAGAACTGAAAAAAAGGAATAAAGAATACAATTGTGTCTGTGGCGTCAATCTTCTACTTGTAAAAACATCCTTTACTATACAGAGACGCTGTTGATCTTTAAGTACTCAAATGGGGGATAGTGAGGGTATTTTTTTATGTAATTGTTTGCTCATTGTTGACCACTGACCTTGTATCATGTATGTCTGTACACACTGAGATCTCACTAAAGTAAGTTTCAATAACCAAAATATTTTATTGTAAAGATATATTTCAAACCTATTTTTACCTTTTCTGCACTGAAACTTTAAGAATTCGACAACATTACATTATTGTATAGACATCAAATAGTACTACTTGAACTCTTTGTCATCCTCAAAAAATAATTTGGCAGCACAAAAATAAACTGATTTGTAAATATACCTCTTCCTAAACCTATCATTATACGACAGACTTTTCTGTCAGTCTTTTCATGTGTAAATATATACACATGATTAGTAAAACTAAAATAGATTGAATAATGTGACTACTTGGGTGAATTAGAGGGTTATGGAGTGAATTATGATTTGTATGCACTATACAGATCCCAGTAGTAAACATGTGAATGAGAAGAATGAAGGGTGTTCGACAGTGATCATAAATTCTGTGTAAAACGATTTACTTTTGCAAGGTACCCATGCAAATTAAGATCACCTATCAATATATTTACACGTAGAAAAATATTATGACCTTATTAATCTTTATGAATGCTGCACCTTTTTGTGCAAGTATGAAGTTGTTGGTTTAAAATAAAAATAACACCAAAAACAAGAATAGGCATTATTTCGATGGGAACTCAATCTTGACAAATCTGTTAATTTTATCGTGCGTTCTCGATTTTAAAAACATGGTAAAGGACGATTTAAATTAAAAAAAAAACGGATTTGACTAAATTAAATGATATAAAGTAAAATCACAAAAATACTGAACTCCGAGGAAAATTCAAAAAGGAATGTCCCTACTCAAATGGCAAAATCAAATGATAAAACACATAAAACGAATGGATAACAACTGCTATATTCCTGACTTGGTACAAATATTTTCAAATTTAGAAAATGGTGTATTGAACCTGGTTTTATAGCGCTTAACCTCTCACTTGTATGATAACTTCACAAGAATGTTTATCATTTGACGTTAAACTATCCTACTGTATATACCTATACCATTATGGAACAATATACACTTAGCAGTTAGTTATTCTATATTCTTATTCAAGTAGCGCGTGTTTCTGGTTCGAAACAGCAACTCTTATAACGACATTGAAAAAAAAACCCAAAAAACATTTCCACGGCAACATAAAATACAGTTTTCAAAAATAGAAATGCCTTAGGTGCCTGTAAAATATGTCATGTTCTGAAGTAGTTACAGTTGTCATTGTGGCGAATTTTATGAGAAAGGTGTGTCACAATTGATTGCAATCATATTTTCTTATCTGATTCACAATTTTTACCATTTCAGCACCCCAAATCTTTTCATTCCAAGCGAAATACATGTCTTGTTCGCCGAATTCATTATATAGGCGCTGCCACTGAAATCAATAGCTACAACCAACGAGGCCCCTGCCAGAACAATCCGCCATGTAGTAATTGATTTGGTATTGAGTTGATTTATATAATATATATTGTCTTCTGTGTTTTAGGTAACAGATTATGTAAATGCACTATAGATTTGTACAACAACAAAACAACAACATGCAGTAGGGTTTCATAGGAAATCCCATAGGCTAAGTTTTAGAAATGTATGTAGTTTCTATCTTAAGAGTTATATACTTTGGTTTGATACCACAGTAACTTTGGCTACACTTTCAAATAGATTTAAAAGACTTTTTTTCGTATGAGATTTATGGATTGTTTTGAATAATTTGTTTATAGTGATCAATTCAAAATGATAAAATGAATTTACAGTCTAACTGAGTGTACGTTTTTGTATGATTCTTCAAGAATTAGTGTACGCTTACCACGGTGGTGCTCCAAGTTCAAAGAAATTCACACAAAAGATGATTAAAGAGCTCAAAAATGCATTTATTTTACATATAATTTAATGGCCATTTAACTTTAAAAGTCGGTTCTTTATGTGTAAATTATGTTTTAAGGATTCATTAGACGTATTATATATTATAACACCTATGTCTAATCAAAAACTGGAATTACTTTGTACGAAAAAACTCTTCTTAAAAGTCCTTATTAAGTATTTTTCGTGGTAATTTTATCACTCACTTCTTGTTTGGTTAATTTCAACTTTCTATCAACTACAAATTTAAGCAGGGAAATAGCAATTGGAATTTATAATTGATAATCAAATATCAATTGTAAATAACTTTATGTTTCTACTTTACTATACAGAAGTTTCATCAAGCACTGTCAATTTTCATACAAGTATGACTTTGCTTTTTTGTATGTTACGTAACTTACTGCGATAAAAGGATCAGTAAATACTATGACATAATGATTATAATACAGATCTATAAGTGCACCCTACCGAGAATAAAGGAAATTATTCTCCCTTTCTGACAATGATGTCATGTTTTTATAACATAATTCAATATCAATGACTTAATATCATGCATTGAACTTTTTAGAAGATTAGAACACAAGATTTGATCATATCTGGACTATGATGATTTCTTCAAGTGTCAGGTGTTGTTTTGTCGCCAAAAGGGGACGACAAAAATTACAAATGGTCCACTATCATGTAAGGAGCCATTTCTTTCAAGCAAGATTTCTTAATTAAAAAATACTGTTAGACGTACGCCTAATTTTAGTTGACAGTTTCTATACGAGCAAGATTTCTAATTTAGAAGCTACGAGTAGACGTACACATAATGTTTGATGACACTGTAACCATTGAAGTGCAATAGTACTTCTGTTTTTTAAACAAAGAATAAAACCTCCCTGGTTTAAGTCATACTCTGGTAGTATCGCTACCTTCGTACACACTATCTAAATTGTCATGATTCTTTCACGACATGACTTTCTATGACTAAACATGAAAACCTAAATATTTTTCCAAAAGGAGATGCACACGAGGGAGGGGACAACAGTTTGGTATATGTATTTGTTTACAGAATAGGTCTGTAAATTTGTGACAGGCATACTTAATCAAAACGACCCCCTTCTATGCATACGCATCCAAGATATGCCATAGCTCTTTGAAATTATGTAAAGGAAGTAGATGAAAATAACACGTTATGTAAATTCAACATAAAACAATTTACAGGACAATTTACAGGACCCGATTTAGATGTCATGATATTTATCAGAGGTACCAGGATTATAATTTAATACGCCAGGCGCGCGTTTTATCTACATAAGACTCACCAGTGACGCTCAGATCAAAAAAGTGATAAAGCAAAACATGTACAAAGTTGAAGAGCATTGAGGACCCCAAATTCCAAAAAGTTGTACCAAATACGGTTAAGGTCATGAACATATATTAAAATCATTAAAAATGGACTAATAAGTTATTTTCTTTGAAGCGCATAATTGTGTACATAAATTTCAATGGAATGTCCAAATATGCGTCAGTTAAGACTTTTGGGCCACTTTACTTTAGACCGATAAGGAAAAGGTCAATACTCAGAAAATATGATATTTTCTATATAAAGGACTGACTACTTCCTAAAAAGAGTAATTTCTTTATTATCTCCAGAGTTTTCACTATAAATGATGGTTTATTCATAAAGATTTAAGTAGTGTTGAAGTGCACAAAGAGCAAAAAGGTAAATAGAAAAAAATCTGCCACAGCGACAATGACATGAATATGATAATGAATTACCAAGATGATATCTTAGTTAGCCAACAGCAGCAAAGTGATTTATCTATACTAAAATGTATATTGTATGTAAAATAATCAAAAAGGTCGAGACAGGGTGCATTGATATTATTTATCACACGGAATATATTATGTATTATTCATTGTAAGGTGTCGAATACAATCTCAATAGTTTGTATTCATTTTTGGTTAATCATAAAAAAGATTTTAGAAAACGTTTCTTCCCCATTAAAATCTAATTTATTTTCATTATTCCAGAATCAATTAAAGTGTTAAATATTTGGGATGAGTAAACGATTTAGTATAAAACCATCAAAAGCAATAGAAATAAACACTATTATCCTTGAAAATGACAATCATTACAATTTATGACAATGATTACAATTTATGACAATATTTGATTATGTTATGATTTGTATGTCATGGTGTCCCCTTTACAAGTTCAAACCTATAACTCTACCACATCTTTGCTAACTCTTTTCACGAGGAATTTAAATGAACATTAGTTATACAATAATTCGGTTTTATCTTTTCACCAATAATTTTTGAACCACGTCAAAGACCGAATTTATTAATTTTTAATTGACGTCAGTTTTTGTATTGAACTGATACAGTTGTAGATATCATTTACATATATCTCGCCACGTCATTGGTGGAACATATATTCTTTTATTATTATTAATATTTTTTTAGTAAATTAAAGATTTGAAGATTTTACGAAACACTCAGACACAGAAACATGCGTAATATCAGATTACAACAACAGCATAACATAAAACTGAAATCAATCTGATGTTACAGTATTTGTTCATGGATTTTATTCAAATATTCATATTGTTCAATTTGAATAAGGAGTGCAGAAATGTTTTCATCCTTTTTTATTCTTCTTAACTGCAATCTAATGTTGCCGGATCTTTATGTAAAACGACGAAAAACATTGTAAAGATGTTTTTAAAATACGATAATGCAATCAGAGATCTTTTAATTAGACTGACGTAATTGATACACAAATAAAGAAGCATTTGGTCCGTTAAAAGATACTGCGAGCCCGACAAGTACTTCAAGAAACTCCTGCTCCTTTTATATATGTTACTGACTTATGTTCTAAAGTACGTTATGAAGGACTTAAGTGCATATTTATTTAAGAATTGAATGCTTCTTTTTGTAACTTCATTGGGGTGTAAAAGCGTTGACCGAAGTACATTTTGTATGAAGTGCGGAAGCGCTTCATTCTAAAAATGTGCGCACGGTCAACTCTTTAACAACCCTATGAAGTTACAAAAAGAAGCATTTAATTCTTATAATTACATTTTTTAGCTACGATCATGAAAACACGAATTTTATCATTTTTTATTTAATTTGCCAGTGTACTTTATTGTGGGACCACGTGTTATCTGAACGATAAGTTTTATTGTGAAATGCAATTATTTAAGGCATAACACGTGATGTGCAATTAACCAATCAGAATAACGTATTATAATGAAACATACATCTAATGTAATTATTTTGTAACAAATTCGATTTTTCTTGGTACTGAATATTGCTGGTATTCCGTGATTTTATACGAAACAAAATAAATCTTCTTTGGTATGACATTATCAAGTTTCTTTAACGAATGAATATGAATTAAAATCTGGACTGTAAGACTCGGAAAGTTCGTTTATGAGTCGCTACTTATGAATGGATATAACTAGTTATATATTAACAAAGGGATTAGCATCTCGTGATATAACATGTAAAACATGTAAACAAATAAACATCAACAGCTACCTACCATTTTTTTTTATTAGTTTGTTTATTTGACATTCTAATCACCAAGATACTTTAGTTAGGAGGTAAATGTGACCAATGAGTATGTGGCAATACATATAAAGATTTTAAAGTGTTTTTTCATTGTCTTGATTTTATATCGAAATCTATTTAAAATGACACCCTTAACTTTTAGGGCTTGGAAGAGTTCAAAGAATAAATATTAATGACCTTGAAATAGAATAATCAAGCACAAAGATACTTATACAATGTGAGTAAGATATAACAAAAGCCCCCATCTTCACCACAAGTTAAAAAATTTAATCTATTTCAATTAGTAAAGATAAAGGCGACATAAGTTTACCTATGTTCAACTCTCCTAAACCAACAAGCTAGGAACAAATCAAGGTAGAAAACAAAAGCTGAGGGAATCGCATGAAGTCCTTATAGAGCGAGATCGGGTTCGTCGACTGATATGCATACATGTATAGCCCCGCCACATTATGTACAGGTCCCAAGTCAGGAGCATGTAATTCAGTGGTTGTCGTTTGTTTATGTGTTACATATTTGTTTTTCGTTCATTTTTTTTAATATAAATAAGTCCGTTAGTTTTTTCGTTTGAATTGTTTTACATTGACATTTCGGGGCATTTTATAGCTATAGTTATTAATTTCTGTGTCATTTTGGTCTCATGTGGACAGTTGTCTCATTGGCAATCATACAACATCTTTTTTTATAATCACACGCCATGCAAACTCGCACTCAGTAACATTTTCACAATCGGGAAAGACGTTTACAGATTAGACGACTTTTCTTTTATTTAAATGTCTAAGACAAATGCGTTGAGATTTCAACACATTGTATCGGTTTACCAATTCGTCATGGTGGCCGTAAATAAAGGCAACGGCAGTATACCGCTGCTCGAAATTCATAAATCGATTCAGAAAAACCCAAATCCGGGTTACACTAAAATTTAACACATACAGAAACGGACTATAATATAACAATGGCCATTTTCCTGACTTGGTACAGGATATTTTAAGAAACAAATGGTGGTATGAACCTGGTTTTGTGGCTAGCCAAACTTCGAACTTTTATGGGAATGTTAAATATAACATTAAAACGACACCATTACATGACAGGAATACTGTACAAATAAATGCAAGTACAACCAGGACAGAGAATTACGCAAATAAACAATACAATATAGTACATTTCGACAACGAAAAAAGAGAAAACATGAAGTTAACAAAAAACAAACGGCAATGCGACACACATAAAAAACTATACGACAACAATTGCCATTTTCCTGACTTGGTACAGGAAATTTTTTAAAGAAAAAATTGTTGGTTGAACCTGGTTTTGCGGCTAGCCAAACCTCGCGCTTTTGTGGAAATGTTAAATATAACATTAAAATGACCACATTATATGACATTGTAAATAAACATTACAATAGGACATTTTGACATGCTAATAGTTATTAAAGTTACCAGGCTTATAATTTAATATACCATATGTGCGTTTAAACTTATGTGTTGTCAGTTTCAATTATTCTTTCCCGTTACTCAGTATAAAGTAAAATAAAGTAAAAATGAACTCTGAGGAAAATTCAAATCGGAAAGTCCCTAATCAAATGGCTAAATCAAAAGCTTTGTAAAAATAGCCATGTTCTAATGAGCACAACATATGTTTGACACATGCAGCCAAATTTACTGTTTATTTTCTCGTCATTTTCATTGTTATCTTAATAAAATACACAAGTATACATTTTACCAGCTTACATAAACTTTAATTATTAATTGTTTATCAAAGAACACATTTTTACCCTGCTTTTAGTTTTTAAACTTATTAAATATGAAAATGCAAGGTATAAACACCACGGAAAGTAAACAAGAGCAGCCAAACATATTTAGTGATATTCGTACGCTTCAACCTATAAAAAAGTACTATATTTGTCCTTATAGAATCGAAATCATTCCATCATGTCATGCTGCTCTATGCTCATTTTAACATGGTAGGCATCATATTTGACCATATATTACACCTTGCTTATGCTCAGTGTAAAATATCGACCAATATAATGCCTACTCATGTTAAAATGAGCAAAGAGCATGACATGAAAGAATTATTTCTTAATTGAAAGGCAAAATCAACGAATCTATGTGCTCTTCATGACAACGTAATTATTGTCCGTAAAAATATTCAAAACAAGGTTAAAGACCGAAGTTTGACTTATTTCGTTATATTCTGGTTAACATGTACCATATAAATATAATAATAAAAAAAGTAAAATCACAAAAATACTGAACTCCGCTGAAAATTCAAAACGAAAATCCTAATTAAATGGCAAAATCAAATGATAAAACACATCAAACCAATGGACAACAACTGTCATATTCCTGACTTGGTAAGGTATTTTCAAATGTAGGAAATGGTGGATTGAACCTGGTTTTATAGCGCTAAACCTCACACCAGTACGTTTTTTTTCTAGTTTTATAGGACTTTAAAGGCACTGATCGTATATGTAATTTAAAGTATAAAGCCATTGCAATGTATAAAGTCATCGTTCATTTTTATTAAATATCTACAATATGTTCATTATTCTGTCAAAGTGCATATTAAACTGACATTATTAACAGGATTTGGTAAAGTACTCAAAAGTGCGCCTTGAAAATATATAAAAAAATATGGTGCATACTAGAATCTATATTTCTGTCAATCCAGTAAAAATATAAAAGAAAACCATTAAAAACTACCCTCTTCTGATATATATTTATTGGAATATTGATATTCGCTCCTTTAGGAATTCTCTGCAATTTGGACCTTACAAAACAAAAATCACATACATGTATATTGGTTGACATTATGACGGGGAAAAAACACAAAAACACAGTTTAAAAATCATGTTTTAAGCGTTTACAAAATTGCTATTCTAATCAGCATCAATATCAATATACATGTAACTACGTATTCTTTCTTCTTTATAATTCTTTTGATAACAAAAATTTATTTGAAAAAACAATAATAACAGTGACAATATTTTTTTTTTATTATTTATGTTTTTTAGAGGTAACTTTTTGCATTGATTAAAACAATATATTGTTTGTTATTAATTACCTCGTTACAGTAATTCTTGGAATAGATGGTGAAACGTCAGTATTAGTCATCTGTTCCTTTAACACCATGTTCATGTCCTTCTTAACTGTATTTAACTGTTCTTCTAATAAACAGTATTACACGTCCCTTTATTGTAATACTTTCACATAGATTAAGGGTCATAACACGATGATGCAGTACAACTCAAGAGTATATCTCCTGCTTATATATTTGATAAATGACATTGACTGTTTAATTTCCCATCTGAAATTACACCTGCAAAGTTTCACCTAGAAGTGTGATATAACGAAGAAGTAACATTTATTTATTTCAATAGAGACCAATATGATTCGTTTTCTCAATAAAAACGACCCACTGCGCCACAAAAATCCATTTCAATAACATCATCCAAGCATACAATCAAATCTTAATCGACTTAAACGCAATTCTCTACTTTTATTTGAAAACCTTTTGTTCATCTTTGTACACTTCAAACAATGTTTATTTACATCATCTTGACTTGAAAAGTAAATACCTTTAATCCCTTTAAATCTTTTGTTAATGTCTTTTGTTAAAGACGGGTTTTCAATCGGTATTACAGAATATATGTGTTATATCTTTTCTTATATTGTTTGCAGTTGTTCACTTACTTCTGTTAATTGTTAATTTTATAAATATTTTTTTCATATATTAGATATTTCTTCTGACTTCCAGCTTAAAAAAGGGACGAAAGATACCAGAGGAACAGTCAAACTCATAAATCGAAAATAAACTTAACAACGCCATGGCTAAAACTGAAAAGGACAAACAGACAAACAATAGTACACATGACACAACATAGAAAAACTAAAGAATAAACAACACACAGCCCACCAAAAACTAGGGGTGATCTCATGTGCTCCGAAAGGGTAAGCAGATCATCTCCACATGTGGCACCCGTCGTGTTGCTTATGAGATAACAAATCCGGTAAATAGTCTAATTCAGTAGGTCACATTTATGAAAGGGAAGGGGATTTTAGTTACGACGTAAGGAACATATCCGATATTATTTGTGAAACGGTTGTTCCATAACGGTCAACCAACTCGTGATGGCGTCCGTAAAATTTACGAAGAGATGGTTTCAACTTCACCATTTGGAACTCTTGATTTAATAGCTTCCGTGTGAGCAACAACCCTCTATCAAGAAAATCATGATAGGAAATGCAAGCACGGGAATATCGTATCAATTAGGATATATATACACCTGCTACTTAGAAATGGAAAGTTCACAATAGGAAAGCTTTTTGTCGTAAAGTTATGTTTTCAATCGACCCTCATTATTAATTTCTAGATGTAAGTCAAGATATGAGGCCGACTTAACTGTATCTGGTGTATCCTTTATCTCTAGTTCAATGGGATAGATGCATTCGACATAGTCACCAAATTTTGAATTATTTAGTGAAAGAACATCATCTATATAGCGGAAAGTAGAGTTAAAGGATATTGCTAACTTCTTATCTTTCTTCCTAAGAAGTTCCTGTATGAAGTCAGCCTCATAATAGTAAAGAAACAAGTGTGCAAGAAGAGGTTAAATGTGCAAGTAGAAAAAATTAATGGCATACAATTAATTAATCAATTAATTAATTAATTAATGGTTTATATAAACGAATGTATTTTTGAATGGCTGGCTTTCTGTATAATGGTATAGTTGGAAAGGCTCATTATAGATGGACAGTAGTAGACCTAGTGAATCTATGATAGGTGGTAAAAGTCCAGATTTTAGATCTGTGAACCATGAGTAATGGTCGTACGTGAGTGATGTGCGATAGTCGATATGTGCGATATAAAATGAGAGAGAAAAGATGATCGACATGCAGGACCTTTGTGATATGAACGGTAGTCGCCATGATGAATCTACGGCAGTGGGCGATATTTGACAGGTAGAATGTGTGACAGAGGACCAATACAAAAGATACCTTTTTATCTCTTCAGTTTTCTCCTTTACTGGTTAGGGGACGACCATTTGATATTCTGGGAGGGGGGGGGGGAGACAGGAGGATTTGTTTTTGATCAGTTATTTATTTCTGTAAACTAAGAGGACAGATTATTCATTTTCTACACTATTGAAGCAAGATTTTTCATTTTCGTTAAAGCAAGGGACTGATTATTCATTTTCAAACTATGTTTAAGATATTCAAAAACATAAAGGTTTTAAATGATTTGTTTATTAAAAATATTACATGTATCGTTAAGTCATTATGTACCATTTAATCAGAATTAATCATCATCCTCTGCAGAAATTAATCTTTTTTCCTAAGTGCTTATACATGTATTGCATACATACTTAGTTTTAAAGTTTGGTTGTAACTAGCCTCTTTTAAAAGTATCGACAAACATATTTCCCCGAGCGGAGCGAGGCAATTTTTTTAAGGGTTTTGGAGCCACTGAAGGCCCAAGAAGCTATAGAACAAATGATGCAAAATCATGCTCTTTTAATAGGTGTTTCCTCTACCCTTTCTTAATCTGAAAATGCAAGTTTTGTTTTAATAAATTTTTTTTCAATATTTTGGTCTCAAAGCAAAATGCATCAATTCAGTGTAAGACTTGAGTTTCTAGGGACAACATCAAAAGACCAATGTGCATGCTTAAACAAATATGGAATTCACATAGTTAAGTCTGTGGCTGCTGTTTTTTTTTTTTAAACTCATGATCAAGTTCATAACAAAATTACTAGATTACAAACGGAATGCAACACTAACTGAATACAGAAATGCAATCAATGAACAAATACAAATAAATAAGAAACATTGATCCCGAAAAATCAGGCCTACGTCTGAGGAAAAGAACTGGCTTCTTGCAAGGCACTCGCCGTGAACACAATTTGTTATGGAGACAAGTGTTTGGTCTGAAATTTCCTACATTTTACATGAGGCTTTTGCCTCAATGCAGTTATGGCCCTGTTAAATAAAAGTGAGGTAAGGTTTCCTGAGACAATATACCTCAAGTTAAATGAAACCAATTTTCAAACATTTCAAGTATATTTAAATAATATTAATACGTTTATCATTAAAAAAAATGGGAAGTGTTTCCCGATTTTTTTTGGGGAAAAAGATGAATTTATGTAGAATCTGGTGCCGTCCCAGACTTTCGATTAGACCTGCGGAGTTATTTATTTTCAATACATTGCAAGTCAGGTAATTTATGTTGAAACTACCAAAGAACAAATCATTTATTTTTGTGATTATCAAAGCCGAGTTATTTATTTTCAAAATCCTCTCCCCCCCCCCCCCCCCCCAGAAAATCAAATGGTCGTCCCCTTACTAGGATTCATAAAATGTAAATATATGTACCTATTAAATTAACCTTGAGTATATCAAAAAGGAAAAAATCACAGGTTTTTTTCTCGATGATTTCTTTTTTCTCTTTTCGGAAATCTTCTTTTTCAATTGATTTCTAATTTGATTTTTTTTTATTATTTATTTCTTCTTTTAAATCTTTTAAATTTTTCATAAAATGAGTTTAATAGGTAACACCAAATAAAAAAGGAACGTACAGAGATGTCAACAAAATTCTATTTGACTCAAGATGATGTAGTAGTTTTATTGTTTCCAAATCCTTCAATGAAACCGTATAACCTCATTTAAACACATCCATGGCAACTAACCGTATCAATAATATTCTCTCTATTTAAAGTTCTCGTGATTATATAAGATTGACACACAAACACAAAACGAATAAGTTATTGCTTTACACGAAAGATGAAAGTAATTTACAAAAATCTTACGTTTAATAGATGTTCGCAAATATAGAAAAAAAAACTTCTAACGTCTAAAAGCTTATATATGAAAAAAATTATTCGTTTTAAAGGGATGATTAGAAAAGCAATTTTTAAATAACGAAATAATAACGAGGTGATAACATTAGTAAGGAATTCAGGTTTGATAGAGAAAGTTTCTTTTCATATTGAAAGAGTTTAATCAAATCAATAAATATATTTCACCAGAACACCGATCATTTTCAATTAATGAATCGTCTGATTAGTTCAAATCTAAATTAGATGATTTGCTTCATTTACAAAGGATAAGCATAACAGGATAAGTATTGGTATTAGTGAAATGCAGTATGAATGTTTAACTGTGACATATTATACTGAAATCACGGCAGAACATATTGATCGAGGTCACATTAGAAAAAAAATATGTTATCCTTTTACTTATTAAAAGGTTTGCAGTAGTCGACTTATTTTGTATCTGTTTTATTCAAACAGTACAGTTATCTATACTAACGAATATTTCATAACAAAAAGTTATATCTTAAATTCCAAATTGAAAGTGTCATGATTATTTATAATATAGTTAGATACGATGATTAGTTCCCCCCCTTTTTGATTATGATGTTTGATGGCTAGTAAACGTCCAGTGTCACATTAAATTAATCTTTCTCGTAATTTCCTTCTAAATGGTGTTTTTTTATTTTCTCTGTCGTCCATTTTGAATTTCTTTTCGTTGTATTTTGTGATAGAGTAAATTATGTTGTTAGTGGCTTTGAACTAGCTGTCAGATAACAGATCTGTTCATTGTATCTTTTTGTGTCGGGATGTATATAAGTAACCGGCCACGTCCACTTGTATTTTTGCCTATCTGATGAGTTAAGCCCTTTTCAACTGATTTTTATAGTCCGTTCTTATGTTGTACTGTTATACCACTGTCCCAGGTTAGGGGAGGGTTGGGGTCCCGCTAACATGTTTAACCCCGCCACATTATGTCCCAAGTTAGGAGCCTGTAATTCATTGGTTGTCGTTTGTTTATGTGTAACATATTTGTTTTTCGTTCATTTTTTTTTATATATAAATAAGGTCGTTAGTTTTCTCGTTTGAATTGTTTTACATTGTCTTATCGGGGCCTTTTATAGCTGACCATGTGGTATGTGTTGCTCATTGTTGAAGGCCGTACGTTAACCTATAGTTGTTAATGTCTGTGTCATTTTGGTCTCTTGTTGACAGTAGTCTCATTGGCAATCATACCACATCTTCTTTTTTTATATAGATTAACTTGATGAGATGATTATAGCTTTTAATTCACTGCGGTACATCATCTTCTTCGTTCGTTTTATCAAAACAGTTTATCGACAGGTTAAAGGTATTTGACATCAAACCTTTTTCCTGTATAATTATTCATCACAGTTTATAGTCTAATTGAGAAGAGATCCGTACTTTATATCAATGTTTTATGTCTATTGGTTTTATGTTAGTTGTTTCTGTGCCTCGTACCGATCGTCCGAGATAAGCCAATTGCAACAAATTTTTACAATTTGATTTTATGTTGTGGTGTTACGCCACAGTTTCCTGTTATCGCGGGTTGTACGACTTTGCCCCCCGCAGAGCTATAGAAAAACAGTACATTAACGGGTGTTACACGGACTCTTGTTAGACGATACACGGACTCTTTTTAGTTGTTACACGGACACTTTTTATGAATAGAATCACTCGTGCATGATCAGTGAGTTCATGGGCACTTTAACTTTCAATTAGATTTGAACTTTTTGGTTCCCCGACTTATTTCCTGTCTTTTTATTGAACAAAATATTTACGTTAGCATCAATATCTTTTTTCAAACATTTCCATTTAAATACTATTCATATCAGTACACTAAGGGATTAGACATTTAACTTCAAAAGGGGGGTATGGTTTTCTCCTTAAATAGATATTTTGATCCCAAATTTTATGAGAAAAATCTATTATGGTCAAGTAGTTGACAAATTATTTTTTTGCATGATTCCCGAATACAATTAATAGTGCTAATTTAAACAAAAACATTTGGATGATGGCGTTGAAAAGTAAATATTAAAATACTAAAAAAAGAACATACCGCCCCCTTTATGAAGCAAAATATTCGTTCAATAAATGTTTTCTTCAATATATGGATATGAATAGTAATTTGGACAATGCTGAAATTAAAGAAAGGATGATACTGACGTATATTTCTATAAAAATAAGACTGGAAATATGTAAATAAAAATCAAATCTAATATCAAAAGATAAAATTCCTATCAACTCACCAATGCACGATTGATCATATAAACAAAAAGTGTTCATGTAATACACGTCCAAATAAGCATTCAACTTATGTCATCAATTTTGGGTGGTATGCTGCGATTGGATCATATAGTAACACGTGTTTAATCCCGATCAACACTTGCATATCTAGTGACGAGCATTAATTTAAAAAAAAAATCAAAGTATATGCCTGAATATATATAATATTAAGACAAAATCCATTTTGTTCATAAACATTTCATTCACTAATGAAGTAGGAAATTCATTCTTTTGATACCTTTATATTTTTTATCTAATTTATATCAGTGGCGGATCCAGGTCCAAATCCAGGACAAAACAGGGGGGGGGGGGGGGTCCAACTTTATGTCCCCATTTAAATTCATTGATCGTCAAAAAAAAGGGTTGTTCCAACCAACGGGACCCCCACCACTGAATATTAAATTCATGTATTTGGCAACAAACGCGCGATTTTTACGATTGTTTTAAGGGGGAATGGGGGATGAATGGCACATCCTGCATTTTTTCATCAAAAATAAAGATCACAGCCTGTTTATTTTAAAATGAATAAGCCCCCTCCCCCTCCCCGCTTTCCGTTTCATTCATAAAAATCAAACGTTATCTTACTTACCACTTGAAAAAAATCTCGGTTGAAGGGTAATGAAAAAAAAAAGTGTTTATACTACTTACTACTTACATTTACTTACATTTACTTACATTTACTGCTTTATGGCTATCTAAGTTTATCAAATGTTTAGTCTTGCTTAAAGTATTATAATAAATTTCTTAAAACGTCGTACAAGTCAGATAAAAAACAAAAGTAACAAAAGAAACAGGCCGGTTACAACCAGCCGAATAGTTTTTCTACACTTGTAGTCAGGTAAAGGTCCTCGGCTATCGCCTCGGACCTTGACCTGACTACTCGTGCAGAAAAACTATCCGGCAACGGTTGTTACCGGCCTGTTTCTTTGTTACCTTTGTATTTTATCTAATACGTAGAGCGCTATACATACATTTTATACACGCCACATTCTGTATGTGATTGGCACAGTTATGTCTTCCCCTCTTACACCAATCATCGGGTTTTACTGTCCATGATCAATGATGAGATTCATAAGTCTCAAGTTTTAATGCGAGTATAAAAAAGAAGATGTGGTTTGATTGCCAATGAGACAACTCTCCGCAACAGATCAAAATACACAGAAATTAACAACTATAGGTCACCGTACGGCCTTCAACAATGAGCAAAGCCCATACCGCATCGTCAGCTATAAAAGACCCCAAAATGACTATGTAAAACAATTCAAACGAAAAAACTAACGGTCTAATTTATGTACAAAAAATGAATGAAAAATAAATATGTAAAACAAACACAAACGACAGTCACTGAATTACAGGCACCTAACTTGGGACAGGCACATACATACAGAATGTGGCGGGTTTAAACATGTTAGCAGGGTCCCAACCCTCCTCTTAACATGGGACAGTGGTGTAACAGCACAACATTAGAACGAACTATGAAAATCAGTTGGAAAAGGCTTTTACTCATCAGATGGATAAAAATATAAATACTACAAATGCAAGTGGACGTCCAAGGTTTGTCAGACTTTTGTTTGTTGCTAAGTACATTGTTGTTTTTTTTTTCGTAATACATTGATTGATTGATTGCTATGTTCTTATTGTGAAGCTGCATCAGTTGTTTTTACAATGAATAGATAAGGGTCTGATGACGGTTCTAAACTATTATCATTCGTAGGGCCAGTACTGCGTTCGATGTCAGATTTCTCCGACACTAAATTAAAACATTGGTTATTACTTAAGACGGGTTTATTTATATAATGTTATATACATATATCGTATCCTCCGTTTGTCCCTTTTAAGGTTGCATGTATATAGCCTATTGGAAGGCAGGTTAACATTATGTTGAAATGATAATAAGTATTTGAAGTCAATGTTAACTTCATAAGCTCTTTTTTATAAAAAAAAATATGAGCAGACGTTTGTGTACTCTTGTAAAATATTGCTCAACCTTAAAATAAACTTGTTTCATAAGTGACAGACCAACGCACATTTAATATTAATGATATATCTTATTGTATTTGTCAAAGCCTTTGCCCGGATGTATTTTATGAATTGTTATAACTACCTTTTCAAACATTAGAATCAATTAAAAATATTAAGATATATATGTCTTTGCTCTTGGTAGAATCTCATATATTAGCTATCTTGTAGTACTTTTGACTTTTGATTTGTGTACTAGTATCTTTAAAATTGATTCTTTTATGCGATCCAAAACAGTAAAATCTGCCCGACTATTTTTCTTTCAAATGTTAAATATATCATTGACTATAACAAAAATAGGTTAATTAATTATTTGTACTTGTTTACAATTACTTTGTTGCTTATTTTGTACTTATTTACAATTACTTCGTTGTTAATATAGTACTTATAAGCAATTACTTTTTTGTTTATATTGTATTTATATACAATTAATTCGTTGTTTATTTTTGTACTTATACATAATTACGTCGTGCTTTATAGTGTACTTATAAACAATTACTTTTTTTGTTTATGTTGTACTTGTATACAATTACGTCCTTTTTTATATTGTACTTATATGCAATAACTTCGTTGTTAATGTTGTTCTTGTATACAAGGACTTCATTGTTTATATTGTACTTATATACAAATACTTTTTTGTTTATATTGTACTTGTATGCAATAACTTCGTTGTATATATTGTACTTATAAACAATTACTTTTTTGGTTATAATTGTACTTATATACGATTAGTTTGTTGTTTATATTTATATGCAATTAATTCGTTAAAGTTGTACTTTTCGTTGTATATATTGTACTTACAAACAATTGCTATTTTGTGTTTATATTGTACTTATAAATAATTACTTTGTTGTTTGTATTGTACTTATACACAATTAATTCGTTGTTTAAATTGTACTAATATACAATGTTTTCGTTGTTTATATTGCACCTATATGCCTAAATAGTGTACACAAATGAGAGATGATATAAATACGAATGTTTTATAAACTTTTCTAAATTCTTGAGTTATCATTCACACTTTGTACAAATGTTGTATTTGTATAAAGTCTATAAACATCAATCTTCCACTGTTGTTAAACATAATTGGAAAGCTATGCCTTAATCATTTGGAAGCACATGTAATTTGACTCTGCATCCTTTTTCTACAATAAACGAGTTAATATCCTGGTGTAATTAATATCAACTCAATCATTCAGTAAACAGTCGCGTTGCTCTCTATGACACCATTAATTATTATATTGACTGATTTTATATGAATTGAAAGAATTCAATTTTACTGATAAAAAAATATACGACACGTTAAATATCATTTGAACCACCGGTGCTTTACAACAAATCAAAAACAAACGCGGACATCAACAATTTTGCATAATTCATTATCTTACAGTAGTTTCCCCATAGTCTCTTAGTAATTTCTTAATTTGTCAACAGGGTACTTATAATGTTGTAAATCATGATGGTCTCTTGTAGAGAGTTTTATGGTATCAAATAACAGACTTCTTAGCTGCTGATACCCTGGTGAACCATTAATCCACTAGCAGTGGAATCGACCCAGTATTGGTATATAAACATCCTATTTCGTAGAACCGAAGCACTTTTTCAGATTTGCCTTCATCGGGAATGCTCAAACCAAAACTTTTAAAAGCCAGAATTATAAACCTGGTACTTTTTCACAACCACTGGATTGATGCCACTTCTGATGGTTCCCAAGGGGATTTTCTGGGTTTTTTTTTTTGCAATAACTTCATGCACATTCAGTGGTGAACACTATCTCTAAGTTGATAGAACAGCAACGGGGACACAGATGACTACATCTTTTGTTTATTTCGTTATATGCAAAATAAAACAGCAAATTCCCTTGGCGACCATCAGCAGTGGCATCAATCCAGTGGTTGCAAAACTCACCAAAAATACCAGGTTTCTAATTTTGTACGCTAATTGCTCGTTTCGTCTGCACAAGACGCGTTACCAATGTAAGGATCAAAATGGTGGCAAGATCAAGTCAAATTACGCAGTTACAGTTAAAGAGCATTTGAAATTTCTAAAATGCTGTCTCTATCTTGATGTCTTGATGAGGAAACCTAACAAATATAAGCAAGAACTATTTAGACATTTTATATAAAGATAGTTTATATAGGAGCTGTTTTATTTTTCATTCATATAAGCTTCATATTAATTCACATGATTTTTGTCGCATTAATGTGAAATATGTGCATGACCTTTTTTTTTTTTTTTTTTTCTTTTATCTAATTTTACAAAATATCGTCTGATCTTAGACGGATTTGTTTACCTTTTTCATTTGTGAGGTAGGCAAGTTCTTGGTCTCGTGTGTTCTTGTTTTCTGTCAGAAACACGTTTGTCAAGGTAACGAGCATCACACGTTTTGTATTATATAACTGTATAACTATAACGGCAACCAATGAACAACAGGCTCCTGACTTGAGTAATTTTTCCTTTTGGCAATGTTGTTTTCGTTTTTAGGTTCATTAATAGTTTATTTCCCTTGGTATCTTATCCTCTTTTTGATATAAAGGTAATTATGATATGGTTTAATATCTTGTCTAGATACGAAACAATTTATTGGTTGACATATGAAATGGATACCTCATTGTCGAACATCGGTGTGCTTTGTTTGTTCTTTGGTTTGTTTGATTTGATATTTGTGTCAATGGTGTCGTGGTATTGCTGTCTAATTCAAGTACAACACAAACTCCTTATAGTCACGCCTTAATATAAAACTATTTAATAGTTCTCTTTTCATTGAAGTTTTTTTGTCATGAAACGGGAATTTATTTCATTATATCTTTACATACAGGTATAATATATATTTATATTCAGCAGATACTAACAATTTACAAGCCATGCCATTTTCCATTTGTAAATGGCAATTAAAATATTTCATGTAAATACGATCTTTTCAAAAATAGAATTTGAATGGACCAATAGTTAAGATTGTCAGTAAATAACAATGCTTAAAGAAGTGCGAGCAATTCTAATTACTTTTTTTTTTCCAAAATAGATATCTATAGACGAATGAGTTTACTGGTCCAAATAATTAGTATTGCCAAAATTACTATAGTATGTAGCAATTAATGTTAGTTATCTAAATTTACCAAATGTGTTCACATTTAGGATCATTTAGGTCAAACACTAAAGGCATCTATCTAATCGACCAGAATGAAAGGGAGACATCCTTGATTCATATAGATAACTTTGTCAAATAATACCTCTAAAAATCATATAGATAAAAAAGAACAAATGGAGGGAAAACAAATAAACACTGAAACAATAACACCATTATATCAGATACGAAAATATATATAGAAGGGTTTTTTTGTGTTTTCATCTACAGAAGTTTACTTTTCCATTTTGTCATGCGGATCATTTTTGCAATTTAAACTTTTGACCGAGCTCCTTTAGTTTTTGAAACAATTGCAACGGAATACAAAAAAAAAAAAAAAAAAAAAAAAAAAATTCTCCCGTTGTTATTTCTTTCTCAACTTTTTTCTTTTCTTCGTATAAGATTCCTATTATAAGGAACACCCCTTAACAGATAATATCAAAATGTTCAAATGGGAGGACAAGGGTAAATATATTACATCAAGGTAAAATCCAATGGTGTTGCGCTCTACATTGACAGTGAACTGTAAAAATCATATTAGATTAAATATATAATAATATACATAAAAACGATAAAACCAATTTTCAAAAGGTCATATAACCCAAATAGTTAGTCATTCATTTTACCAGCAAATAATAGCATTCTTAAAATTATATAAAAATAAAGTACTTGTTACAGAATAGTTGGAACGATATATATAGTAACAATAATTAAATTTCAATAAATTATCTGATATTTCTCTTTTCCATTGTCTATGTTTCACCATCCAATTCTTAATGACACTTGTCAGCCGTCTAGCTTTTTTAAAAGAGATAATCTATGGGAATGTATTTTGAAGCAGAAGTGTCTTGTAAGGGTATCCAGTTTAAGAATTGACTCTTCTTTGAATCCTAGTTGTTTAGTATACTTTGTACTGTCCAGTACAAGTTGTGTAACTGCTAGCTTGTTGTTAAACAGTAGTTTCCATGTTCCGGGGAGAGAGTTTTCTGTCACAAATTGTTTAATAGGAGTGAAGTATTCTTTTCTCTCATTGCCTAGAACAGGGCATGTTGTTAGGACATGTAACTTATATCCTCTATTTCTTTTTGCCCTACTGAGTCCCACACGGGATGTGTTGTTTCTGCAATGCCATAGGTGATGTTCAGAAATTTTAATTAGCATCACATTTTGTTTAGTTGACATTCTATACATGAAGCTGCTAGACTTTGGTTTAGTTGACATTCTATACATGAAGCTGATAAACTTTGGTTTAGTTGACATTCTATACAAGAAGCTGCTAGACTTTGGTTTAGTTGACATTCTATACATGAAGCTGCTAGACTTTGGTTTAGTTGACATTCTATACAAGAAGCTGCTAGACTTTGGTTTAGTTGACATTCTATACAAGAAGCTGCTAGACTTTGGTTTAGTTGACATTCTATACAAGAAGCTGCTAGACTTTGGTTTAGTTGACATTCTATACAAGAAGCTGCTAGACTTTGGTTTAGTTGACATTCTATACAAGAAGCTGCTAGACTTTGGTTTAGTTGACATTCGGTTTAGTTGACATTCTATACAAGAAGCTGCTAGACTTTGGTTTAGTTGACATTCTATACAAGAAGCTGCTAGACTTTGGTTTAGTTGACATTCTATACAAGAAGCTGCTAGACTTTGGTTTAGTTGACATTCTATACAAGAAGCTGCTAAACTTTGGTTTCAATCCACTGAACAGAAACAGAGGTGAGAGTTTTCAAGAAATGTTTACCGATGACGGTCGATAGACACAAGAAATGTTTACCGATGACGGTCGATGGACACAAAAAATGATGACAAAAGCTCACCTGATCCTTTAGGTTTTGCTTCAACGACGAAAAAACCCTTACTTCTGTGCTCTGTCCTGATAAATATATATATCGTAAATCGTCGGTTCGTGGTTAGACAATTGTGTCTGGGTAGGGTATTAATACATCTTCCAGTGAATTGTTGTGACTCTTATTGCCCGACAACATCATTGAGAGGAAGAAATAAAGCAAAAGATGTTGGTGACCTTCTGTTGTTGTCTGTTCTATGGTCGGGTAGTTGTCTCTTTGACACATTCCCCATTTCCATTCTCAATTTTATAGAACAGTAAATAGCATTGTCTTTTAAAACAATGGAAAAATGAACTCACCTAGACAAGGAAATGTCACTGCTCTTACGTCGGAATTCCATGGCAACAGATTTCTCAAATAATTATTTTTCTTTGATTCTTCTTTGCTTGCATATTAATTTGGATTTCAGAGTTTCTTTGTATTTGAAATTCCAAATTAAGCATCTTACACGAACACAAATTTACTCGTTAATTCAGTTAGAAATTCCAATCTCATATATAGACTTTCAAGAATTTGTTTCGACTTGTAAATATAGTATACGGACTACAAATATCCTTATAGTCCGATTTTAAGACCACTCAAAGCACAAAATATTCAACAAAACAAATAGTGGTTGTTGGGAAAAAAAGAAGCGAAAGATAGCTATCTTTTCTGGACAAAAACAATGTCATTTGATAACAAGAACAGTATATCCTCAGCTACATTAAAAAATAAAAATAATATAATTTAATTTCGCGACAAAGATCACTTATCGCAATAATATAGATACGTGTAAGCTTCAATATAATTCTCTTTAAAGAAGTGGACACGACGATGGTGATTTATGAGGTTTTTGGACAGTGAGTATTGATGAAATAAGTCCACTTAAATCAAGTTGCTTCTAAGTAATATTGATATCATATAATAAATCAACTATTATTGGTTAAAATCAATTTCTATATGTTTGGATAAGATACTAGTGGTCATGTATATAAATGTCGGCAATTGACCGTCAATTTGACCTGTATGGAAACAATGTTTTCAATAACTGCTAAGTAACTGATTTCACTTCTTGTGGGTAAAATAAAATAATGATACATATGACTTCACAATGGCAAAATTCTTATATTGCTTATGAAGTCTTTTTATACACCAAAAAGAACAATCCCAAGAAAACCTATATATTTTGTAGTAGGGCTTAAAGCGTAGAGACAATGTGTAACCAGTAGGGCGTTTACATCTCAAATTATACGTTCTAGTAAATACTTGGATTCAAGTTGTCCATAAACAATATATGGCAGTACTAGAAACTATATATCTATCTATGCTATGCACAATGAACTAAAATATACACACTGACTTTAATCCGATATAAGGTAACAACGATTTTCATTTGATTTTTGGTGTTTTAACGCCACTTTTAAGCACCGCATTTTGGCTATTTCGTGGCGGACAGTTTTTATTATGGAAGAAGGTAACGACGAACACTTTAATTTAAACATGAATGCGAAGTTCAAATATAATACAATCTAACAGCCTTTCCTTCAGAGTAGACGGGCTGTCACTACAAGACAGTGTTGCCGGTACAGTCCGTCTCTACTAGACAGTGCCTGCTGGTACAGCTTTCCCTCTGAGTGGGACAGTCTGTCACTAACATACAGTGAGGGTTGGTCTACAGTCCCCCCGAGAAGACAGTCTGTCACTAACAGCTCACTGAGAGCCAACTGCCGGCAGACTTGAGTTTATAATGGGAGTTTTAACGAACTTGGTTGGCAACACAGCCCTCGCACGGTCGGCGTTTCTCATTCCTTTATATACTCGTGGTCGAATACATCATTTCCTTAATAGGGGTGTTCTTTTAATGTTCCCCATCTGGAACATAGAGAACCCCTTACACGAACACCCATATAACCTTCGACTCTACCACTAACTTTCCCGCTAAAGACGGCGTAACGTTTTCTGTAGCGTTAATCATGTATGGTTACACTAAGTCTCTTCGTATTTGTAACCTTCAATATACATTACATTAGCTTAGAATCCTGACTCACAGTTCGATGGTAAAGGCGAAGAGACGATTGTGTTAGAACACAACTTATGATGACAAGTAATTAAAAACCATGCAAAATCTATCAAGTCTCATCTTGTAGCACCTGTCACACGTTAGGCAGCAACCATTTGATTTTCTGGGGGGGGGGGCTATGGTTTTTTTTGGAAAAAAAAGTTTGTTTCCAGTTTTTGGAGAAAAAAAATAATTTGTTTTTGATTCTGAGAAAAAAAAAATTGTTTGTTTCACCCTCAGCTGCCACTATATGTAATGCTAAAATTGAAAGAAAAAAATTGTTTTCGACTTGTCCAGAAAAAAAAAACCATAGCCCCCCCCCCCCCCCCCCCCCCCCCCCAGAAAATCAAATGGTTGCTGCCTTATGATGTTCTTGTATTTGGTGGCATTCATTGTATACTCATTGTATAAATGCATCCCTAGTATAGCGGGGTCAACATGTGTCGGAGCGGCCAGCACTTCCCCTGTAACCTAGGATACTGTGTTCTAGCAACTGTAAAACATGTAAAACTCATTTTGAAATAGGTTAACACATCGCACAAGTACAAAAATGGAACTAACAAAAGACCAAAAGACAATTACCGATCTAGGAGTACTCGCAGTTACTGATGAGTTCAAAGCCAATATTATAACTTATCATCGGAATAAAACATGTTTATCATAAATATCAATCAGTACTACGGGGCGCCGAACGGGACTCTTGTGGTTTTGTACTCGAAATTCAATTTTGTACGGACAAAAGTGAGTTTTGTTCAACAAAAATGAGTTCAGTTTAACAAAATTTGTAGTATACTACAAATTTAAATTTTGTCATACAAAATTATCTTTCAGTGGACAAAAGTTACTTTTGTCATGATAAAATTCATTTTTGTATCACAGACTTGACTTTTGTTACCTAATCTGAAAATTGGGCGACGAAAGTCAATTTTGTATGCAAATTAGTTTAGTTTGGATTCTGTGAACTAATTTGCATACAAAAACGACTTTTGTGATACAAAATTGAATTTTGTCGTCACAAAATTGAATTTTGTCTCACATAATTGAATTTGGTTCACAAAATTGAATCTTGTCTCACACAATTGACTTTTGTGTTTTAATTTCCATATCAGGTAACAAAAGTCAATTTTGTATGCAAATAAGTTTATATTTGCATACCTTTTTGACAAAATTGACTTTTGTCATGACAAAAAATGAATTTTGTCTACAAAAATGAATTTTGTCTACAAAAAATAATTTTGTCATTACAAAATTGAAGTTCTCATAAAACAAGTCTGGATCACATAATTTTGTAAGACAAAAATGATTTTGTCATGACAGAATTGAATTTTGTATACACAAAATTGATTTTGATTACAAAAAGTGCAAGTCCCATTCGGCGCCCCGTTAGTACACATCTAACACATTTAATGTGGAGACGATATAAACAGTCTGAGAAAATTTGCAAGATATTGTTCCAAGCCAAATATAAGTATCCATAGGATGTAGGACTAAAGTATCTATCAGTGCACAACTTACAGACTTAGAGTGCAGTCTTAGAAAAGCATGACATGATTGCGCCACGCCAAATAAAAGCTAGTATCCAGAGGTTGTATGACTTAAGTATCAATCACTCATGCAGTGCATATCTAACAGATTTAGTGTAAAGCCCTTATAAACAGTTTGCTAAAATCAAGACATTGTGCAGTGTCTAAATTTCAGTATCCACACTGCCGTACAGAACGCAATAAAAGCAACAGAAGTATACCACTGTTCGAAAGTCATAAATCGATTGAGACAAAAACAAATCCGAGTTACAAGTTAAAACCGAGGGAAACACATCAACTAAGTATACAAGAGGAAAACAACAGAAACACTGAAGTGAAAAAAACAAAAAAAAAAAAAACAAACGGGAATGCAACTCACAGAAACGAACTACAAGATAACAACTGCCATTTTCCTGACATGGTACAGGACATTTTAAGAAAAATGTTGGGTTGAACCTGGTTTTGTGGCTAATCATACATCGCACTTTTATTGCAACGGTTAAATCATTACACTAAAATGACAACATGATTACATGACAGGGATACAGTTTCTGGATAAATTCAAGACTGACATTCAGGACAGAGAAATACACAAATAAACAATACAGTAGTAAAACACCAACCAGTACATGTCTTACAGATTTAGTGTAAAGACCACAGTTAAAAATAATTAAGTCAGTTGTGAAAAGCAAGATAGAATTAAAGTATCACAGGGTTCAGGACTAATGTATCAATCAATACACATCTAAAAAATTTAGAGTAAAGAAATTCTAAGCAGTCTCAGAAATGCAAGACATTGTGCATTGCCAAATATAAAGTTTATTTTTAAGAAGTTTAAGCATAGGTTGATGTTCTTCTTCCTGTATCTTCCTCCAGTGCTCAGGAGCACATCTATTTGAAAATACGGAATATTATTTAATTTTGACCGATATTACTTTTTTATTAATATTTTTTTTTTTATTATTTATCAGCTGTGTGTTTTAATTAATTTAAAATTAACACCACCGGCAAAGGACATAACGACACCGATGTAGAAAATTTATACACAGACAGGTTGAAATCCAGAACGTATCTCAGAAGATCATACAACGATTAAGTAAGTAAAGACTGTTTTTGAATTATACACAGTAAATATAGTTATATCCAGGTAAATTGAATTTAATATTCCTTATTCCATGTGGGAATATTGATATTTGCTGAATTATTGTAGAAACGTAGCTCAGGACAGTAGCTGTCTCCACAGGAGTTTGAAATCCTATCAAATTATAAGGGGGTAGAAATATAGCAAAGTCGACTATCACAGTAGAGCTTCTCTCGCTTCTCTCTTTGAGAGAATCTCTACTGTGATAGTCGACTTTGGTATATTTGTACCCCCTTATTGATAGGATTCCAAACTCCTGTGCTGTCTCATTGAAAAATACAGACCCCCTGCTATAAGACAGTCAAATCTAAATAATAACTTCTCCAATTTTACAGATTTTTAAACAATGAAAACAGAAAGCTTGGCTCATACATGTGTCATTGAGTCTACATGTTATTTTACTTGCCTTGTACATTTTGTTACACACTATACATGTATATCAGACAATCAATAGACCTGTTTCTAGTTTTTCCTTCATCGGAAAAAACTCATCAATTATGTGCGCCTTTATGACGTCATTTACCAGATAGAGGGGGTTCTGTATCCCTGCACTATTAACGTTCATCAATCGTCTTAGTGATCATCATTGTGCAGGATAAACTAGAAATAATATTTGTTCAGAAGGTACTTAATCACAATTCCCTATTGAGAGTAGTGCTGATTGTCAATTACAACATTTCAATTTGTTGAATAATCCGTGCAATATAGCACCACAGTTTTCCAACCACTAGCTGAACAGAAATGACAATGCCCCTAAACGTAAATGATGTTCACCAAAACCAAGATTTTTGAAGGAAATGCATTGAACTCGAAAGTTGTCTATTGAGTACGCTGCCACAGTGTGGGACCCCCATCAAACCACGGGAACTGCTATTTTGCATGTTGCATGTTGCGTGTTGTATTAAGAATAAAGTTAAAACACATATTTCTACACTAAGTCTTTTCTTTCTTATTTGTTTGTTGTTGTGCGATTGCTGTTTCGATGAGGTCATTCAAAATTATACTACAATACCTTCGATAGATGAATGGTGGTTTAATTTTAAAGGGTGGTCAATTAAACATCACGAGAACAAATTTATATATAAAAAAGAAGATGTGATATGATTGCCAATGCGACAACTCGCCAAAAGAGACCAAAATGACACAGAAATTAACAACTATGGGTCACCGTACAGCCTTCAACAATGAGCAAAGCGCGTACTGCATAGTCAGCTATAAAAGGCCCCGAAATGACAATGTAAAACAATTCAAATGAGAAAATAAACGGCCTTATTAATATAAAAAAATGAACGAAAAACAAATATGTAACAAATAAACTAACGACAACCACTGAATTACAGGCTTCTGACTTGGGATAGGCACATACATACATAATGCGGCAGGGTTAAACATGTTAGCGGGATCCCAACTCTTCCCCTAACCTGGGACAGTGGTTTAACAGTGCAACATAAGAACGAACTATAAAAATCAATTGAAAAAGGCTAAACTCATCAGATGGACAAAAATACAAGTGGACGTGTTATGTTTTTACCAGTGTCTGTAAATTTAACTTTTTTTATGTTGAAGTGACAGAATCTGAAAAATGAAGGCTATAAGTTTTCAATATTCATTTGTTTAGTTTACTTGATGTTCAATGTTAAGGTTTATGTCATAACTGAAATAATGAGTCAAATTTATTCTGCAGTATATTATGCTTGAAGATATCCTTCAATTCATTCGAAATTTATAATTAACCTTTCACCAAAAGTCATTTAAACTTGGATTCTGGAGACTGATAGTATTAATTCGATGATATGAGTAATTTGATAGAAAATTGTATAACCTGTTAATTATTTTCAATGACAGAGATTTTCTCTCAACATAGAGATTTTTGTATCTAGCTAAAATAAATAAACTCTGTTTATCGCCCCTGTAATGGATGCGCCCATGATATTTTTATAAGAGTTAGTTTTTGAGGCATTTATACTGTTGAGAGGGGCAGAGGCACTATGTATGTGTTAGATATGTTTATGTGCAGTTAATGCAGTGCGTATAAAAACAATATAGTATAAAAACCGACATAATTTACGATTTTCAATGATATTCCAAATCGCTACAATGTCAATGTTACAATGTTACATGTACATTATTATGACTACATGTATTGAAAGTGTTTTTGTTATTTACGCTTGACTTTCGTGACCACTTGATATGAATTTTATATAGCCTAGTATTCACATAACTTTGAGAAACGACCCATATATCTACGACTATACTCAGGTGTCATACATAGATGAACAATATACATGTAGCAGCAACTGTCTACATGTAGTTTCAAGTGTGTGAAAATATTTGAATGTAAGCAGACTAATATAGCAACTCTTCTTATAATTTCAAGAATATTCAAATTACATATTACATATTAATATTAATATGGCATCAGGTGAATTTAAAGAGCTCAAAAGCCTCATAATGGGAGTTGATAAAAAAGTAAGTGACTTTTCACAGCAACTTCAAAAAGTTGAACATAATTTAACAGGTATGATCAATGAAGTGAAAACTGACGTGCATGTATTGAAAACAAAATACGATGAATCACAATCAGAAATAACCACTTTAAGACGAGACTTCACAGAGTTGGAACAGGGTGTTGCAGGTATGGATCTGCAAATACAAGCAATTGAAGGTGAAAAATTACAAAAACAAAAATATGAGCTTCAAACCCAGATGAATGAATTGAAGGATCAGGTAACATTGCTTGAAAAGCATGAAAGAAAATATAATGTTATGATTTATGGTATTGATGACAGTAAGGCAGACGAGAATATCTATATTGTTGCTCGTCAGTTGTTTAGCGAAAATCTAAAAATTGAACAGAGAAAAGCAAATGCCATTCCGATTGCTAATGCTCACCGTGTACCAACAAGGGGTAGTGGACCCAAACCAATTATCGTTCGATTTATCCACTATGGAGATAAACAACTCATTATGTCCAGTGCCCACAATTTGAAAGGTAGTCAAATTCGTATTTTAGATGATCTACCGATATCCATGAAAGAGGAAAGATTCCTTCTGTCTCACGTAGCCTACAAAATACGCAAAAAAGAAAAATTGCAAACACGTCTTCGAGATGTCGGGGCACATATGACACTTGAAACCCGGAAAAATAGAGGAGAACCATGGAGTGCAAGAGAATGATAAGCAATACATAACAATATACACTTTCTTATTTTTGTTTAAATGTATATATATATATATACAAAATTGTACTTGTACAACAATAAGCCATGGCCCTAGTTATATATATAGGTTGTTGTGACCTACATTTTTGTATTTGTGAGAAACTACAGAACTTTATAGGCAGATGTAGATATCTGTTTTATTACATATAACTTATAAGATAATTCTTAATATCAAACTATACACTTACTCTGAGAAAAAAAAAATTACAGTAATTTAGCTAAATGAATACTAAACAGAATTGGATCAATTTGCTTTTTCATCTATTGTTTAAATACATGTATAACCTTTTTCTTTATCATATTTTCACAGAAACCATTATTAAATTGATACCAAATTGTAAGTATAGAACTGGGAATTTCATATCAGCTTTATTATCTATTTATGCAAATATTTTATTTTTGTTTTTTTTTGTTTATTTTATTTTTTGCTTTTTATTACTTTAGTTTTGCTTGCTCTCTATGCTTTCTTGCCTGATTGCCTGCGATATATTGGCAGACACATAAATGTACATGCTAATTCTGCTTTATATATATACTCATTTTCCAACTTGCTGTGTTGAAATTTTTGCCTTTGTTATTCATTTATATGTTTATTCTCTGCTGCTTATATAGTTATTTATAATTTTGCTCTTGCTGGTTATTTAGTTTTATTCTAAACTGCTATAATGTGCTTAATGCTATGGTTGCTATATGCTTTACTTTATTTAATCAAATGCAGACTGACACAAATGAGTTGAAGTTAGAATGTGTAAAGTACAGACCACTTTTAAAGTGATGTTTATTTCAAATTAAGAATGAGACACTTGTTTAAAATTATCTTTCCTTGTTTGTGTTGATGGTACATGTACATTATAATGATATGACCTTACTGTAGTAAGCTTTGCACAATCTTTGCTGAAACTAACTCATTAATATGATAAGCATACACACACTCAGGATGTGCAGTCTGTGTTCGATTGTTAGATAGTTTTGTTAGTTTTTAAGATATATTGATCATGCATTATTTTGATTTACACTGTGATACAAAAGTATTGCTACATATATATATAGTGATACTACATTTGAAGTCAGTCAGAGTTCTTAATTTTTTGAAATCGTCTCTCAACTACGCACTGTTCTTTTAAACAAGAAATATTAACATTTAGATAAATCTTATATATTAAAAGTTACATCTCATAAAGAATATTGATCTTTAATTGTACAAATGTATCAGAGATATAATGAGTATAAAACATCTCTGCCTTGTAAATAGACATAGGATCATATAAATCTGTATATTTGACATGGGAGTTTTAATACATAGATACAAAGGACAAACATAGAAATTCCAATATCTACATGTAGTCATTTGAACAACTCTGACAGTCTTGAAATATTGTGCATAATAGGCTTATTTCGATTATATATAGTTCATTTAACTAAAACTGTTTTCAAAAAGAATGAACGCGTTAGACAGACAACATCTTATGATAAAAATATTGACAAATCTGACTGGATCAGATTTGAAGGCAGAACAATGGACATTTGTATACTTGTGCTTCTTGTGTGATCTTTTCTTTTTTGCCATAACCACATATAATGGAAAAGTGTCTTTGTGTGTTGGAAAGAATGACAGTAAGGAAATTAAATGTAATATGAAATTATAGGAATGAAATAATCTTTCAAAATATGTACATAACATGAACTATACAGATATTCACTGTTGGGTTTGCTCAAATTAAATTTCCATCTGAATCCAATGTATTTAATAAAATTTCTTCTGAGTTATCTCCCTTAGACCATTTAGAGTGAATATCCTATACAACAACAGTGAATGTCTCAGAGTGCAGATTTAGTATTTGATTTTAATGTTGGACTCTGTCTTGCTATTGTATTTTATGCTTTCATATATATGTATTTATTGTAAATTACAAATATGTCTTAAGGTTTCACAGATCTGGAAAAACTATACAGTTTTAAAGGAAAAGAATTTTAAAAGTCCCTTGATTTCACAAATTTCATGGTATATTCATGTATACTCACTCATCATTAGAGTTATAAATATTGATAAAGCTAAATGCATGCATGAAGGGTGATATTCTTAAAATAATTTCTTATAATTGTCAAGGTCTTTATACAAAGGAGAAACGGAGAGATGTTTTGAACTATTTAAAGTCAAAGAATTTTAATATATACTGTCTTCAGGACACACATTTTACAGAACAAGATGAATTAAACATTAAAAATCAGTGGAAGGGAGAATGCCTTTTCAATTCATTTACATCCAATCAGAGAGGTGTGGCCATCTTTTTTAATGAAAACTTTGATCTTCAAATTCACAAAGTTTAAAAAGATGAGGGTGGAAATCTTCTTGGATTGGACATTACAATTGAAGAACAAAGAATTACCTTAGTAAATATTTATGGGCCAAATGTAGACACTGTTTGCTTTTATCAAAATGTGGCAGAGTGAGGAATTTGATAACCAATCTTGTATTCTTTGTGGTGATTTTAACCTCATTCAAAGTTTTAATCTTGACACCCATAATTATGTTAATATCAACAACCCAAAGTCTAGAGAAAAAGTATTACAGCTAATGGAAGACTTTAATCTAGTTGATCCATTTAGAGAATTATACCCCAATTTGAAAAGATTTACTTGGAGGAAAAAAAAAACCTTTAAACAATCTCGTTTAGATTTTTTTCTGATTTCTGATAATATTTTTCACTTTGTTAGCGATGTTAAAATTGATAATAGTTACAGGTCTGATCATTCACCTGTGGTCTTTTCTTTCAAGATTAATGAATTTATAAAAGGCAGAGGCCTTTGGAAGTTTAATAATTCCCTTCTTCATGATACTGACTATGTTAAAGAGATAAAAAACCTCATAAGTATAGTAAAAGAACAATATGCTGTCAAGATATATAGAGATGAAAATTTACAAAATATTGACAACTCTGAAATTGAATTTACTGTTGATGACCAGTTATTTTTAGAAACTTTACTCACAGAAATACGCGGTAAAACTATTTCATATGCCTCTTATAAAAAAAAGGCGGGTATAAAAATTGAAAATGAAATTATTTCAAAATTAAAACAATTAGAAGAAAATGCTCTAACAGTAGAAAATCTGGAAGAGATTGATCAGAAAAAAGCAGAACTTAAAATTTATAGACAAAAGAAGGTTCAGGGACAATATGTTAGGTCAAGAAGTCAGTGGATTGAAGAAGGAGAAAAACCTACCAATTTTTTTTTAAATCTAGAGACTAGAAATTATATAAATAAGACTATTCAAAAACTTACTTTAGAAAATGGTGTTATAGTGGAAGAACAAAAAGAAATCTTAAATCAGACAAAGGTGTTTTATGAAAAACTTTATAGAAAACAAGATTGTTTGAAAAAGGTTGATTTAACACGGGACTTTTGTTATGACGAGATACCGAAGCTTAGCGAGGATGAAAAGCAGTTATTGGAGGGAAATATTATTTTTTCTGAATTAACTGCAGCATTAAAGAGGATGAAAAATAACAAAAGTCCGGGGTCTGATGGTTTCACTGCAGAATTTTTCAAATTTTTTTGGATTGATATTGGTAAATTTGTCCTTAGATCTATAAATTTTGGATATGGGAAGGGCCAAATGTCTGTCACCCAGAGGCAGGGAGTGATTACATGTATTCCAAAAGATGGTAAACCAAAACAATTTCTTAAAAATTGGAGACCTATTACTCTACTAAATTCTACATATAAATTGGCATCAAGCTGTATAGCAGAGAGAATAAAATCTGTTTTGTCAAAATTAATAAGTTCAGATCAAACTGGTTTTGTTCCAGGTAGATATATAGGCGAAAATTGTCGTTTAATATATGATATTTTACATTTTACTGAAGAAAATAATATTCCAGGAATTCTCTTGCTGATTGATTTTGAGAAGGCATTCAATTCCATATCGTGGTCATTTCTTTATGATACATTAAGATATTTTAATTTTGGTGAATCCGTTATATCCTGGGTTAAAACCTTCTATAACAATATAACAGCTGCGGTGACACAAAACTGTTGTCTGTCAGAATTCTTCACTATAGAGAGAGGCTGTAGACAGGGAGATCCTTTATCCCCTTATATTTTCTTGCTATGTGCAGAAATATTAGGCATTTTGGTAAGAAATAGTAGGGAGATAAAGGGTATTACTATAGATGATACAGAATTTGTACTTTCTCAATATGCGGATGATACATCATTAATATTAGATGGCTCGCCAGAATCGCTCGATGCATCTCTTCGTGTTCTCCAATTGTATGCTGAAATCTCGGGACTTAAGATTAATATAGAAAAAACAAGTGTTATTTGGATAGGTAGCAAAAAACATAGCCAGGATCAAATTTGTTTAAAGTGGGGATTGAAATGGGGCTCCAGTACATTTAAGTTGCTTGGAATTACGTTTTCAGTCGACCTAGATAGAATGATTAATTTAAATTATAGGCCAGTTTTAGATAATATAGACAACACTTTGAAAAAATGGTCAAAACAGTATCTCACCCCCTTTGGAAAGATTACCATTTTAAAAACTTTGGTCATAGCTAAATTAAATCATCTGTTTCTATCTATCCCTAGTCCAGATGAGAATATGTTACGTAATTTAACAAATAAAATGTATGCTTTTATATCTGGGATAATAAACCAGATAAGGTCAAGCGAGATCTTTTATGTCAAGATTATTATAAGGGTGGTTTAAAAATGCTAAATTTAAAAGCTTTTATACAGGGACTAAAACTTACATGGGTAAGACGTCTGTATAATTCGAACTCAAAGTGGGTGAGATTAGTCTCTATTGTGGAGCAAATAAATTTTATTGAATAAGTTATATTGGGCCTATTAAAAGGTCAACAAATAAATTTTGGCAAGAGGTTTTTGATGCTTGGAAAACCCTTAATCAAATTAGAAAACCAAGATGTATTGATGAAATTCTATCGTATTCTTTATGGGAGGTAGAAAATTTTAAAATTGGTGGTTCAAGAGTCTACTATAAAAACTGGGCAAATGCGGGAATTTGGACAGTACAAGATTTGTTAGATGACCAGGGCAAAGTTATGTCATTTCAAAATTTCCAACAATTATATCAATTTAGGCCAAATATTTTACATTATTATGGAATAGCGCACTCGCTTAATGAGTGGTTAAACACGATTAATATTGAAATAAATGAGAAAAAAATTCATGCAATACTACCTTTTAACATAAGTATCTTTTTTGAATCAAAAAAAGGTTCAAGGAAAATGTACAAAGTATTGAATGAAAAATATGTTACATTTGCTGCAAAGGAAAAATGGGAGAACCATCTTAATATGACTGGTATTAACTGGAAAAAAATACACACTTCGTGTACAAAATATAGTAAAAGCACTAAGCTTTGCTGGTTCCAATATAGAACTATCCATAGAATTTTGGGAACTAATTCACTACTTTACAAGATGAAAATAAATAGCAGTAACATATGTACATTTTGTAAAGAAGGACCAGAGACCATAGAACATTTCTTTTGGAGCTGTCCGATGGTTGCCAGTCTCTGGCATGCACTTAACATCTGGATTTTTGAAATGACAAGTATTGAACTGCCTTTGAATATTATGATTATTTTATTTGGTATCTACGAAAATGTTAAATTGAATTTTGTTAAAAAGAAGATTATTCTACTTTCAAAATACTACATTTACAGAACAAAACTACAAGAAGTTTTGCCAAACCTAAATGCTTTAAAAAACCATTTAAAGGAACACTTGAACTTAGAAAAATACATTTCATTTAAAAACCTCTCTGTAGAGGAATATAACAAATACTGGAGTCCCTGGGCCCCTATCATAGAATAAATAATAAATGTTAAAATTTGATTGAAACACCACTTATGTATATTGCAAGAACACATAAGATTTCAATGTTATAAGATATTTATTTATTTTCAACCTATTATTGCACCATCATATTTTTTCAATTGTTGTTTTATTATTTAATACTTCCTTTGTGTGAAAATGTCATTCTGTATACCTTTGTTCATACATGTTGTGCTAATCTATTTGTTACAATAAAGAAAATTCATTATAAAAAAAATAAAATAAAATAAATAAACAATTTATCAAGCTAAAGGTGAAATGATCTCTAATACAACAATTAAGAACAATTAAAATTAAAGAACGCCCATGTGAAACGGTTTATTTGTCCCACCCCCACCCCCTTTTCAGAAAGTCATCCATAAACATACTCAACTTTTTTCACATTTTAACATTTATTACTTTTTTATGTAAACGAACAGAAAGTCACAGGACATAAAGTCACAAATAATTTGCTGTCAATTGTTTGAAAATATACAAGAAATATCTTGAAATATATACTAGAAAAATAAAGAATCGCTAAAATTTAATCATGCAAAGGATATATTTTTTGGCACCATGAAGCCTTTTAAGGGCCAAGCCACTTTGACAGTTTGGTGGTTTTTTTTTACCATCATAGATAAAAAAAAATATAAATTGTGTTTACAAAGTTGGTTTATATACAATAGTTTAAGAAATATACAACACTGTTTTTGCAAAAATAAGCGTTTTCTTATTTAAAGAAAATAATCAGATAAAATGAATTGTGACTTTTTGTCCTGTGACTTTTTGTCCCTGACTTTACACTTTTAATTTTGACCAGGACTTGGAATATTTTCTAACATAAAGCATCTAGTTCCAGTTCACACAACTTTAGGAACAGAATATAAAAACAAAACAGTCGTAATGACAAGATTAGAGTTGTAACAAAATCATACATTAAATTTAACAGTCAATGGTCAGTCTGCTATATTACAGAAAAACAATATAAAAAACACTCTTGAAAATAGCAAATTATTGTCAACAATTAAAAACTGCTTATTGATAAGATATAGTTTACAAACTTAAGCTCTATGACAGTATTTTAAACTTTAATTAAAAGACAGATATTGAAAAAAAGTGCAAACTACATGATGTATGTCAAAGAAATATGGTGAAAATTCATTGACTGGTATTAAATTTTACAAATAAAGTTTTACAAAAAGTATATGAATATCATAGGAGGTCATATAACCTCCTTGGTATATCATAATCAACAATTGTTTCAATTTTACAAAAAAATGTAAAAGAAATAATGCAACACGCAACATGCATAATAGTCGATTTCTCAAACCACACCACTCTAATGAGTACAGCGCCAAGCAGCACATTTTGTATACAACCAGTACACCTACACTTCCCCAGGTTGTGTCACTGGACCAACTTCAGTGGGTTACCCTACAACAAAGACGAGAAAAGCAATGACTTGTCCTTTGCTAAAAGATCCAGAACTAACTAGTGGAGATGCAACCAGGTATCTTCTACACACCTGAGGACAGTAGAACAAGAGGTGCCAGGCCATAGAATCAGACAGATCAGTGCAAGAAAGAGAGTTTACAACAATTCCTTTTCCACACACTCTATAGGAGACTGGAACCTATTGCCAGACACAGTAGCAGCTGCAGCAACACTTGAAGAGTTCAGGGCCAGATTAACCAATGTGCCCTGGGCCCAGATGAAGCCTAACTTGACCATCTAGACACCAGCTTGTCAATTATACAGTGGAAATAGTTTTAATTATTTGGTTAATCTTTTATTTTTATTTAATGGAGACACATCCTGTTTTACCAAGTGGAGTTATTAAAACACTCAAGTATGAGGTCAACTCCTTACCAGAAGAAGAATAAGGGTTTATAGTGTGAGTTAATGGTCTAGTGGTTAAAACTGATACATGTAGTTACAGTGGTGAAGGTCCCAGTTCCATCCTGACTTTGAGTGCAGGAAATTGCAATACATTATTTTTAATTTGTAAGTTTAGTTTCTTGTGTATAATTCGGAGTTTAGTATGACGTCCATTATCACTGAACTTGTATACATATTTGTTAAGAGGCCAGCTGAAGGACTCCTCCAGGTGCCGGAGTTTCTCGTTGCATTGATGACCCATTGGTGGCCTTTGGCTGTTATCTGCTCTATGGTCGGGTTGTTGTCTCTTTGACATATTCCCCATTTCCATTCTCAATTTTATTAGAACCATATTTATCATGTGTTTATCGCTTATACTCAGACCAGAGTTTAAATTAGAATGAGGCCTTGGTTGGTTTGGTATTGCAACATCTTGCACATGGTCACGGCCATCAACAGAACAGGAACAGTTAAACATTACAGACATATAGATTGATGTCATAATCTATAATTTTACTTTTTATATCAGATGACAAGAGGGAATCATGATGAAGTTCTGCTGTGACCAGTTAAACATTACAGACATATAGATTGATGTCATAATCTATAGTTTTACATTTCATTTCAGGTGACAACAGGGAACCATGATGAAGTACTGCGGTGACCAGTTAAACATTACGGACATATGGATTGATGACGGTATCAATCAGTGTTTCTTAGATACTGTGACCTCTAGTTTACTATTTGCGTTCTTGTTGATTTTTGGTTGTGTACAGTGTTCAATGTTCAGAAAATATTCCACACCAATAGATACAAACACCAGGAAAGGAACATTAGGATTCACATGTCAGGTAATATTCCACACCATTAGGATTCACATTTCAGGTAATATTCCACACCAATAGATACAAACACCAGGAAAGGAACATTAGGATTCACATTTAGGTAATATTCCACACCAATAGATCTATACAAACACCAGGAAAGGAACATTAGGATTCACATGTCCGGTAATATTCCACACCAAAAGATACAAACACCAGGAAAGGAACATTAGGATTCACATGTCAGGTAATATTCCACACCATTAGGATTCACATTTCAGGTAATATTCCACACCAATAGATACAAACACCAGGAAAGGAACATTAGGATTCACATGTCAGGTAATATTTCACACCAATAGATACAAACACCAGGAAAGGAACATTAGGATTCACATGTCAGGTAATATTCCACACCATTAGGATTCACATTTCAGGTAATATTCCACACCAATAGATACAAACACCAGGAAAGGAACATTAGGATTCACATTTAGGTAATATTCCACACCAATAGATCTATACAAACACCAGGAAAGGAACATTAGGATTCACATGTCCGGTAATATTCCACACCAAAAGATACAAACACCAGGAAAGGAACATTAGGATTCACATGTCAGGTAATATTCCACACCATTAGGATTCACATTTCAGGTAATATTCCACACCAATAGATACAAACACCAGGAAAGGAACATTAGGATTCACATGTCAGGTAATATTTCACACCAATAGATACAAACACCAGGAAAGGAACATTAGGATTCACATGTCAGGTAATATTCCACACCATTAGGATTCACATTTCAGGTAATATTCCACACCAATAGATACAAACACCAGGAAAGGAACATTAGGATTCACATTTCAGGTAATATTCCACACCAATAGATACAAACACCAGGAAAGGAACATTAGGATTCACATGTCAGGTAATATTTCACACCAATAGATACAAACACCAGGAAAGGAACATTAGGATTCATATTTCAGGTAAAATTCCACACCAATAGATACAAACACCAGGAAAGGAACATTAGGATTCATATTTCAGGTAATATTCCACACCAATAGATACAAACACCAGGAAAGGAACATTAGGATTCACATGTCAGGTAATATTTCACACCATTAGGATTCACATTTCAGGTAATATTCCACACCAATAGATACAAACACCAGAAAAGGAACATTAGGATTCATATTTCAGGTAATATTCCACACCATTAGGATTCACATTTCAGGTAATATGCCACACCAATAGATACAAACACCAGGAAAGGAACATTAGGATTCACATGTCAGGTAATATTTCACACCATTAGGATTCACATTTCAGGTAATATTCCACACCAATACTGTGGATTCATTTATTTTCGTGGGTACCAATTTTCGTGGATTAAGGAAAACCTGCATGTTCGTGGTTATTTATTTTCGTGGTTTTGCCAAAGTCTGCGTACAAGCCTATTAAAAATTTGTTATTCGATGAACATATAATTTCGTGGTTCACCTGTACCCATGAAAGCCACGAAAATTGGTATCCAACGAATAATAATGAATCCACAGTAGATAGAAACACCAGGAAAGGAACATTAGGATTCATATTTCAGGTAATATTCCACACCAATAGATACAAACACCAGAAAAGGAACATTAGGATTCATATTTCAGGTAATATTCCACACCATTAGGATTCACATTTCAGGTAATATTCCACACCAATAGATACAAACACCAGGAAAGGAACATTAGGATTCACATGTCAGGTAATATTCCACACCGTTAGGATTCACATTTCAGGTAATATTCCACACCAATGTTCGTGGTTATTTATTTTCGTGGTTTTGCCAAAGTCTGCGTACAAGCCTATTAAAAATTTGTTATTCGATGAACATATTATTTCGTGGTTCACCTGTACCCACGAAAGCCACAAAAATTGGTATCCAACGAATAATAATGAATCCACAGTAGATAGAAACACCAGGAAAGGAACATTAGGATTCATATTTCAGGTAATATTCCACACCAATAGATACAAACACCAGGAAAGGAACATTAGGATTCACATGTCAGGTAATATTCCACACCATTAGGATTCACATTTCAGGTAATATTCCACACCAATAGATAGAAACACCAGGAAAGGAACATTAGGATTCATATTTCAGGTAATATTCCACACCAATAGATACAAACACCAGAAAAGGAACATTAGGATTCATATTTCAGGTAATATTCCACACCATTAGGATTCACATTTCAGGTAATATTCCACACCAATAGATACAAACACCAGGAAAGGAACATTAGGATTCACATGTCAGGTAATATTCCACACCATTAGGATTCACATTTCAGGTAATATTCCACACCAATAGATACAAACACCAGGAAAGGAACATTAGGATTCATATTTCAGGTTATATTCCACACCAATAGATACAAACACCAGGAAAGGAACATTAGGATTCACATGTCAGGTAATATTCCACACCATTAGGATTCATATTTCAGGTAATATTCCACACCAATAGATACAAACACCAGGAAAGGAACATTAGGATTCACCTTTCAGGTAATATTCCACACCAATAGATACAAACACCAGGAAAAGAACATTAGGATTCACGTTTAAGGTAATATTCCACCCCAATAGATAAAAACACCAGGAAAGGAACATTAGGATTCATATTTCAGGTAATATTCCACACCAATAGATAAAAACACCAGGAAAGGAACATTAGGATTCATATTTCAGGTAATATTCCACACCAATAGATACAAACACCAGGAAAGGAACATTAGGATTCACATGTCAGGTAATATTCCACACCATTAGGATTCACATTTCAGGTAATATTCCACACCAATAGATACAAACACCAGGAAAGGAACATTAGGATTCATATTTCAGGTTATATTCCACACCAATAGATACAAACACCAGGAAAGGAACATTAGGATTCACATGTCAGGTAATATTCCACACCATTAGGATTCATATTTCAGGTAATATTCCACACCAATAGATACAAACACCAGGAAAGGAACATTAGGATTCACCTTTCAGGTAATATTCCACACCAATAGATACAAACACCAGGAAAAGGAACATTAGGATTCATATTTCAGGTAATATTCCACACCAATAGATACAAACACCAGAAAAGGAACATTAGGATTCACATGTCAGGTAATATTCCACACCATTAGGATTCACATTTCAGGTAATATTCCACACCAATAGATACAAACACCAGGAAAGGAACATTAGGATTCACATGTCAGGTAATATTCCACACCATTAGGATTCACATTTCAGGTAATATTCCACACCAATAGATACAAACACCAGGAAAGGAACATTAGGATTCATATTTCAGGTTATATTCCACACCAATAGATACAAACACCAGGAAAGGAACATTAGGATTCACATGTCAGGTAATATTCCACACCATTAGGATTCATATTTCAGGTAATATTCCACACCAATAGATACAAACACCAGGAAAGGAACATTAGGATTCACCTTTCAGGTAATATTCCACACCAATAGATACAAACACCAGGAAAGGAACATTAGGATTCACCTTTCAGGTAATATTCCACACCAATAGATACAAACACCAGGAAAGGAACATTAGGATTCACCTTTCAGGTAATATTCCACACCAATAGATACAAACACCAGGAAAAGAACATTAGGATTCACGTTTAAGGTAATATTCCACACCAATAGATAAAAACACCAGGAAAGGAACATTAGGATTCATATTTCAGGTTATATTCCACACCAATAGATACAAACACCAGGAAAGGAACATTAGGATTCACATGTCAGGTAATATTTCACACCATTAGGATTCATATTTCAGGTAATATTCCACACCAATAGATACAAACACCAGGAAAGGAACATTAGGATTTACCTTTCAGGTAATATTCCACACCAATAGATACAAACACCAGGAAAAGAACATTAGGATTCACGTTTAAGGTAATATTCCACACCAATAGATAAAAACACCAGGAAAGGAACATTAGGATTCAAGTTTAAGGTAATATTCCACACCAATAGATACAAACACCAGGAAAGGAACATTAGGATTCATATTTCAGGATGAATGATTGGACAGAATATTCCTATCTTTCAGATACACATGACAAACTACATCGAACATGAAAGGGACAAAAATTTGGATTCACATTTCAGTTGTAAAAATATTTAAACATGCTCATGAAATGTTCCATTCCAATAGACATGTTAGATACAAGCATGACAAAGAAATGGTAATTTAGATTCACGTTTCACTGTTAAAACATGATTAAAAATATATACAGAAAATTTTCCCACTGAGTCAATAGAAAAACTGGAGAAGGAACAGTTTATTTATATTTTAGACACAGCAGTTTAAAAAAAAAGTATAAAAATAAAAGCCTAATGATGATTACATGAGGGCATTTTGATTTTGTTCTAGTTCAGAAAAATGATCTTATCCAAAACTTATGATGAAAAAGGGTATATCTCAAGATTTTCCAAATGACAAACAAGTATAGGAGGACTAAAATTGTACGCTAGCACTCTGCCTTCCAAGGGGTGATTTATAACATTTTTTATACTGTCTGAACTGGAAACATGTGACCCAGCTATTTTTTCATGCTATGGTACATGTATATTGTATTTGTTTTTCAGGTTTTATTTACATTGGTCTTAGCTACAGAACCAGTTATTCATGCAGTTCTACAAGACACAGCCATTTATCCTCAGAAAGTTTATGGCTATCAGATACTAACAATGATAGCTTTGTTCTTAGCCTGGTCTGGATCAATTAGACTCTTGTTTCTGGAGAGGAACAAAGCTTTGCCGACCATCCCCACAAGAGGCCATGGATTAGTTCTACTGATGTTGTGGACTCTTGCTCTCATTAAGGAGCACCTCCCCTTGATCTCATGGTGGAGCAACAGATACTGGTGGAATATCAAAGGGTGTGTATATCTATTCATCAGTAACTACATGTATTGTAATGAATTTAATTTTTTTTTTTTTTTTTTTATGAAATACAGATATTCTGTATTATGTTCTTCTCATATATGTTATGATGGTATGATACTAAACCCCTAACGGGAAGGATTGTGCCTGATGTTCATATGATGAAATCATAATCTTTCAGTCAGTTTAATTGAAGTCTGGAGCTGGCATGTCAGTTAACTGCTAGTAGTCTGTTGTTATTTATGTATTATTGTCATTTTGTTTATTTTCTTTGGTTACATCTTCTGACATCAGACTTGGACTTCTCTTGAACTGAATTTTAATGTGCGTATTGTTATGCGTTTACTTTTCTACATTGGCTAGAGGTATAGGGGAGGGTTGAGATCTCACAAACATGTTTAACCCCGCCGCATTTTTGCGCCTGTCCCAAGTCAGGAGCCTCTGGCCTTTGTTAGTCTTGTATTATTTTAATTTTAGTTTCTTGTGTACAATTTGGAAATTAGTATGGCGTTCATTATCACTGAACTAGTATATATTTGTTTAGGGGCCAGTTGAAGGACGCCTCCGGGTGCGGGAATTTCTCGCTACATTGAAGACCTGTTGGTGACCTTCTGCTGTTGTTTTTTTTTTTTTTTTTTTTTTTTTTTTCTATGGTCGGGTTGTTGTCTCTTTGGCACATTCCCCATTTCCATTCTCAATTTTATTAAAAACTATTTTTTATGTACAATTGATGAAAAAGCATAATTTCATAACTGCAAAGCAAGATTAAAATTATTCTTGTTGAGAAACTGTTGCTTTGCATTTATTTAATTGTTTCCTGTATGTTGTACTATATCAATATAAACTAAATGGCCCTAGTGGCCAATGCAAGTGGTCTATCACTAGCCTTTCCACACTGTGGATGTGAGTTTAAACCAAGCACATGGAGGTTCAAATCAAACGCAGGATATTGGTTATACACAAGAGCTTCAGATTCCACCCCTAGTAAAAGCTGATCTCCACAATATAGTCAATAGTGCTGAAAGTGGAGTTTCAACAATCAACCAATCAATATAAACTAAGCATAGATGTATGAATTAACAAAAGCCTAACGAGTCAAGATATTAGAACCAAGAAAATCTTTTAGAAATATCTACTGTAATCATAACTGTTAAACATCTAAGTGCTCAAATGAATGGAAAACCGGGAAAGCATCCAGAACATTTCTTTTCTTATTTGTACCCGTACATATTAGTAATTTAAGGGGCATATGATACAGTTTTGATCCCGTATTTACATTTTGATAAAAATTTCCATATTGACTATTTTTTACCTGATTAAATCAAATATGTAATAAAAAATATACCTTCATGTGCTACTTTTTTAGTAAAATGAGGTCGAAATTTTGTATATTTGCTCAAAATTTGGATTTGTGGCCATGTTTTCCCTTTCGAAAGAAAGACATAACTTTTTTGTTTTAAAAGATAAACACAAATTGTTTTTTGTTAAATAATTTGTAATTTCTGTATTTTATAAGTATCCTAAAAACTTATACATTTTTTTATTCAGAAACAACTCATATTTATCAAATGTTCATAAATGTAGGAAAAAACATCATTTTTGAGGGTCTGGATGGGGGGGTCAGTTATTCTGTAAACATTTAATTTTCACCCCTTTTTTCTCTAATCTTCAAAAAATTAGACCACCCATTTCTCTAATCTTCATTTTTTTGGCCCGTTATTCTCTAATCTTCATTTTTTAAGGGCATTATTCTTCAATCATTTAACCCCATCAAAACCCTAATTTTTTGCCTATATTTTTTATCAAATTTAAAAAAATTGCACTATTTACGTTTTCATGAAAATTGGCACACATAATCTTCTCGCGTAATCAAACCAAATGGACTTTTAAAAAAGAGGGGTCCATGAACTCGTTTTCAAGTAAAATAAGTTTGAAGGATAAAATCAGTTGAAAACTGGATCTTGTCCTGATAGGTCAAAGTTTGACGTTGTGAAAATAACAATTTACGTTAGCAACGTCATTACCTCCCCTGTAACTGTATCATATGCCCTCAACCACATTCAGGGTCAATTTTAAGATGGACATATTATTATACAAACAGCTGTTTGATACTTGCTTATTGTTATATCATTGACAGTAACCCAACATCTACGGTTATATCTATTGAATAGAACAATTCATTTTGAATAATTCCAATTTAAATGTATTTATATTATATCTTTCAGTGATTCCAACAAGATAGAGTTTGGATTATGGGTTGTCAGATATGTGTGTACTATAATTGTATTTATAATAGGACTTAAAGCACCTGGGTTACCAAGAAGTGTCCATCAGTTATTGGTCAATGATGAAGATGAGGTGAGCTTGATGTAAATCTGTATCAGTCAAAACAGACATATACAACTACAGTAAAACCTGGGACATACTCTGATAAATTCAATGTCCACCATGGTGGCCTTACATTTCTATCATTATACTATCTGTTGCTAAATTAGTACATAGGGTATTAACTATTATAGCCAATCAGGGTAAAGGGAATCCTGATTACATTTTAGTGATAAAATGAATAAGCTTTCAGGTAAAGCATCTCTGGTAAAAGACTGTGACAATGACATAAATTAAAAGAAATAGAATAATACAACTAGTTAAACATATAGCTTGATAAAAATATTAAAGTCAATTTTAGAAAAAAATATTTGCCAAGGAAGAGTTATAAAAATGCCTATTTTTAGTCCCTAGAGGTTGAATATCACAAAATATCAAAATTACACCTTCCATATGGTCACTATACAGATAACTGGTATCAGTTAAAAATACATTTAATTTTTGTATATGTTATGCTTTCAAACTTTTATGTGGAAAGTGCAAAGACTGCCATATCTGCCTCAGTTTTAGGTATTCTCTTTGATATTTAGTTCCAGTGTGTAGAAGAAACCTGTGAAAAATGATATGTTGCCCTCAAAATATTGTATGTGAAGGTGCTGTTTCAAGTTATAACTTTTTGTGTTATGGCTGTTTCTCATATTTAATTTAGCTGAAAACAATAAGTAATGATTAATTTAGCTTGTTAAGGATAATTATTGACACAAATTGTCATGGTCAAATGTGTTTTTTTTTTTTATGTTTGCAGATTAGGGGTAATTATTATCACCGATCCCCATTGTCAAATATTTTTTGTTTTTTTGAAGGTTAGGGGTAATCAAGGCCAGGAATCAACATGGTCAAATGTGTTTAAGAAGTTAAAGATCATGATTCCTTATGTGTGGCCTAAAGGAAGTTTATGGCGACAGAGTCTAGTGATCTTATGCTTAGTATCACTGGGTATAGGCAGAGCTGTCAATGTTTTTGTTCCTATTTATAGCAAATATATAGGTAAGCATGTTAATTACCGGTAGGTGTCTATTGATGGTGTATTTGATATCTCTGGGTAGCATCAGTGATGACAATGTTTTTGGTCCTAGCGTCACCTTTTGCCCAGATGTTTATTTAACCAGATAGGACAATTTTAAACTTTGTTTGCTTTATTAACACCCCTACAGAAACATTATTGATTGCTTATACTGCCTTTTTAGCTCACCTGACCTGAAAGATCCAGTGAGCTTTTCTCATCACTTGGCGTCCGTCGTCCGTAAACTTTTACAAAAATCTTCTCCTCTGAAACTACTGGGCCAAATTTAACCAAACTTGGCCACAATCATTCTTGGGGTATCTAGTTTAAAAAATGTGTCTGATGACCTGGCAATCAAACCAAGATGGCCGCCATGGCTAAAAACAGAACACAGGGGTAAAATGCAGTTTTTGGCTTATAACTCAAAAACCAAAGCATTTAGAGCAAATCTGACAGGAGTAAAATTGATTATCAGGTCAAAATCTATCTGCCATGAAATTTTCAGATGAATCGGACAACCCGCTGTTGGGTTGCTGCCCCTGAATTGGTAATTTTAAAGAAATTTTGCTGTTTTTGGTTATTATCTTGAATATTATTATAGATAGAGATAAACTGTAAACAGCAATAATGTTCAGCAAAGTAAGATTTACGAATAAGTCAACATGACTGAAATGGTCAGTTGATCCCTTTAGGAGTTATTGCCCTTTATAGTCAATTTTTAACCATTTTTCGTAAATCTTAGTAATCTTTTACAAAAATCTTCTCCTCTGAAACTACTTGGCCAAATTTAACCAAACTTGGCAACAATCATCTTTGGGGTATCTAGTTTAAAAAATGTGTCAGGTGACCCGGCCATCCAACCAAGATGGCCACCACGGCTAAAAATAGAACATAAGGGTAAAATGCAGTTTTTGACTTACAACTCAAAAACCAAAGCATTTAGAGCAAATCTGACAGAGTTTAATTGTTTATCAGGTCAAGATCTATCTGCCCTGAAATTTTCAGATGGATCGGACAACTGGTTGTTGGGTTGCTGCCCCTGAATTGGTAATTTTAAGGAAATTTTGCAGTTTTTGGTTATTATCTTGAATTTTATTATAGATAGAGATAAACTGTAAACAGCAATAATGTTCAGCAAAGTAAGATCTACAAATAAGTCAACATGACCAAAATTGTCAGAAAACTCTTTAAGGAGTTATTGTCCTTTATAGTCAATATTGAACAGCTTTTCGTCATTTTTGTAACTTGTACAAAAATCTTCTTTTCTAAAACTATGGGCCAAATTTAACCAAACTTTGCCACAATCATTACAAGGGTATCTATTTTAAAAAAGTGTCTAATGACCCTGCCTGCCAACCAAGATGGCCGACATCAGTAAATACAGTAACAGGTGAGCGACACAGGCTCTTGAGAGCCTCTAGTTAGACTTGTATTAGCTGGCTTATTTATGTTTACATTACTAATAATCATTGTCATCATGATTACCCTAGGTTGTTTTTTTTATTTGAGTTGTGAATGTTCAATATATAGTTCAATTATCCAATAAAATCATTGCCTTCAACATCTGGCAGTGTCCCTGTTTTTCACATTGAAATGTTTTCTTGAATGGTTGCTGAAAAACCTGTTAGATCTTATACACAGAACAAATGTTATTCATATTCTTTACATGTAATTATTTTTATAGCTGATATTGTGTTAAATTAGCCGTTTTACCAAATCAGGAGGGCTATTAGTTATAGCAAGTTGTAAAGAGTATTACTTTGGGTTGTAACAGTACAAGAATATAATTTTGAAAAGACTAATTATATTGGTATTACTATTCAATATTTGTTGTTAAGTCATGCTCTAACTTAATTGGTATATTTTATATATTTCAGTTAATAGTTTAACAGTTGTTGTCCAGTCATCTGAGGATGCAGTAATAAAGACTGGTCCAGAGTTTAGATGGGACTATATTCTTATTTATTGTGGTCTGAAGTTTTTATGTGGATCTGGTAGGTGATAAAATTAGGAAATTGAAATACTACTAAATAAAAATCATAAGATTTTACCTGATCAAACTATTTAAACACAATGTAAGTCATGTAAGTAATAGACAGTATATCATCATATAGATGTGGTACAGATATGCCTTAATTAAGTTTACTTGTAAAAAAAAAAGGAAATAAAATGAAATTGATGACCATAGATTGGTCTAAGTAAAAAGTAATTCAAAACCGTAAAAGACAAAAATAAATAGCCATATCTGATCATATCTGTTTACAAAATTAAATTAAAGTAACTTATTTTAGCCTTACAATTAATATGCATTGTTTTTTTTTTTCTTTTTATTGTTTTTTTTCTGACCTCTTTGGTTTTGTTATTTCAATAACTATGATAAATGTACTTTGTATAGAATGACATTAGATAGTATATCATACCATTGTGGATATGTCAATGACATTAGATAGTATATCATACCATTGTGGATATGTCAATGACATTAGATAGTATATCATACCATTGTGGACGTGTTAATGACATTAGATAGTATTTCATACCATTGTGGACATGTCAATGACATTAGATAGTATATCATACCATTGTGGACGTGTTAATGACATTAGATAGTATATCATACCATTGTGGACATGTCAATGACATTAGATAGTATATCATACCATTGTGGACGTGTTAATGACATTAGATAGTATATCATACTATTGTGGATATGTAATGACATTAGATAGTATATCATACCATTGTGGACGTGTCAATGACATTAGATAGTATTTCATACCATTGTGGACATGTCAATGACATTAGATAGTATATCATACCATTGTGGACATGTCAATGACATTAGATAGTATATCATACCATTGTGGACATGTCAATGACATTAGATAGTATATCATACCATTGTGGACATGTTAATGACATTAGATAGTATTTCATACCATTGTGGACACATTGTGGACATGTCAATGACATTAGATAGTATATCATACCATTGTGGACATGTCAATAACATTAGATAGTATATCATACCATTGTGGACATGTCAATAACATTAGATAGTATATTATACCATTGTGGACATGTCAATGACATTAGATAGTATATCATACCATTGTGGACATGTCAATGACATTAGATAGTATATCATACCATTGTGGACATGTCAATAACATTAGATAGTATATCATACCATTGTGGACATGTCAATGACATTAGATAGTATATCATACCATTGTGGACATGTTAATTATATGTTTCATACATGTGGTTAGTTAACAACTGTGAAGTAGGTCAATTAAATTTGTCTTATACTTGCATTTTATTTTTTTTAGCAACATCAGGGTTTTTAACAAATATGAGGTCATTTTTCTGGATACCTGTTCAGCAGTACACTACCAGAAGAATCTCTGTGAAATTGTTCAGTCACTTACACAAGTATGTTCAACTTAAATATACTTATCTCTGCATAATTTATGATATTAAAAATCTTACAAAAAAGTTAATTCTTCACTGAACTATTTACAGTTGATAGAAACTTTTCTCAATAGTTTACTTGTGTATTCAATATTATTCATGGGATACTAATTTTCGTAGAGTTCTTTGATATAGTTAACCACAAATTTTCATGTTAAATAAATAAGGAACACATGTACATTTTCTATAGATTTGAATGCAGACTGGCAAAACTTTGAATTCTAATATCCAGTAAGATATAAATCATCCACAATCCAAGAAAATTGATATCCATGAAAATGAATGCATCCACAGTAAAGAAAATGACTGAACATATTTTTAGGAATATTTAACATATCATTTCTAGTTGATTAAAATCTTATCTCTACATTAAATTTGATAGTAAATCTTATCTGTACATTACATTTGATAGTATACCAATTTAAGTTTCAGTTCATCCTTATACTAACCAAAATAATTTAAATTTATATATATATTTTCTCTGTTAGGAGTGACTAATGATAGTGGTTAATAAAGTATTAATAAGTGTCATCTTTGTCTGATACCTTTTAATATATTATGCAAATTTAATTTCCAGTTTGTCATTAAGATGGCATTTATCAAGGAAAACAGGAGAAGTATTACGAGTGATGGACAGAGGTACTACAAGTATGAACAGTCTTCTAAGGTGAGAATATATATATATAAATATACAGGAGAGACCATCAACAAGGCAACAGCTGTCAACATCAATACAAAAAAGAAGATGTGGTATGATTGTCAATGAGGCAACTCTCCATAAGAGACCAAAATAACAGGAATTAACAACTATAGGTCAACGTACGGCCTTCAACAATGAGCATAGTATGGCCCCGAAATGACAAACACTTCTAATGAGAAAACTAACACATACCTGTCAACTGACCCGTATTCTGCGGGTGTGACCCGAGATTTTCACAATTCTGAGGGATCACCTGGAACACCCGCCGGGTCATTGAAATAACCCGGGAATTCCGAAAATGACCCGATTTCACCCGTATTTCTTAGCCTTGAGATTGATTTCATAAGTAATATTCCTTTGAAATACCGGCAAATTCGTAATTCTTCCATGAACAGGAAGTTCATCTAACTATGTAAACTGTCAAATTAATTGACCCATTAAGTGCATGGCTTCACTTGACAGCTTTGGTGTCAAACACACTGTTAATTTACACCAATTACCTTAGCTTTAGGTCGTAAATAAATTGCACAATGGTTTACAAACTGAACTAGAGTCACTTCCCCTTATTTGTCACCATTCAAAATTATTCCTTATATTTACGTTTTATGGGTGAAAAAGATTAAATCATAAAAATATAAAATTCAAATACATATTGAAAAATAACTTTTCATTATTTTTATACCTTTATACAATTTTTTAAAAAAAGTTGAAAATTATTTTTTACATTTATACTTCCTTTAACTGTATTACTATATTTTATCATAGTCTAATTTCCTTGTTAAATGAAAATTCTGACCGTGGGAGGGCTGAAAAGCCTGTCAAGGTCGTTAAACACTTCCATATATATAATGAAAGATTTGATGGTTAAAGGCTATTTAGTCAATAGTCTCAAACATTTAAGAATTACATTAAATTCTAGTGTTTGATGATTGTAGTATTTTTTCTCAAAAAGTAAAGCGCATAAGACTGAGTTACACAAATTTATAAAAATCTTTGAAAGTGCAATGAAATAATATTTAATAAGATTTAAAATGACTTAACAAAGTGAACATGCATTGATGTTTTGGTATCTTTGATATACGTTATAAGAAAATGTACCATAAATACTGAAATTCAGCTCGAAAAAGTTTGTACGCGTTATGACCTGAGATTTGATTCTTCAATGCAGGTCATGACCTGCATTTTCATCGTCACAGGTTGACAGGTATGCTAACAGCCTAATTCATGTACAAAAATTGAATGAAAAACAATTATGTAACACATAAACAAACGACAACCACTGAATTACAGGCTCCTGACTTAGGACAGGCACATACTTATAGAATTTGGTGGGGTTAAACATGTTAGAGGGATCTCAACCCTCCTCCTTACCTGGGACAGTGGTATAACAGTTCATCATAAGAACAAACTATAAAAAAAAAGTGTCAATACCTTTCTATAATCTGAAGAGACCTATGAATGTTATGACTGATTAAGAACAATGGTTGAAGAAGATTGTCATTGTTTGTTAGACCAGGTTTTTATAAAACAGATTGTCATTGTTTGGTTAGACCATGTTTTTATAAAACAGATTGTCATTGTTTGGTTAGACCATGTTTTTATAAAACAGATTGTCATTGTTTGGTTAGACCAGGTTTTTATAAAACAGATTGTCATTGTTTGTTAGACCAGGTTTTTATAAAACAGATTGTCATTGTTTGGTTAGACCATGTTGTTATAAAACAAATTGTCATTGTTTGGTTAGACCATGTTTTTATAAAACAAATTGTCATTGTTTGGTTAGACCATGTTTTTATAAAACAGATTGTCATTGTTTGGTTAGACCATGTTTTTACAAAACAAATTCTTACATCCAGGTCATTTGTACTCTATGTTGTCTCATAGGTAATCATACCACTTTTTATAATTAAGTTGTGCCTGATAATTGAATTTAGTGATAATATTTTTTCTACTTTCAGCTATGTTTTGTTCAACATTTTACCAACTATAATTGATATTACAATTGCTGTGGTATATTTTGTAACTGCCTTCAACTATATCTTTGGACTCCTTGTATTTCTATGTATGGCTATGTATTTAGGTATGTTCACTAAGAAACATATTAACAATAATTACCCAAATTTGTATTACAACAGATGGATTGTGAGTTTGATTTATAGAATGAAATATTTTATAATCAAAAGTTACATCTTTTTAAGAAATTCAATATTTTCATTTTTTTATGTGGGTTATCAGTTAAAATCAGCTAATTAACAGTATTTCTATATTATCATGATTATAAGCAAATATTTTGCACACAATTATAATCCAATATTTAACATGAGTTTATGAAGTTAATACATGTATGCATCTTTGTAAATTAACAGGTCTTACAATATCGATAACCGAATGGAGAACTAAATATCGAAGAGAAATGAATTTAATGGACAATCAAAGAAATACAAAGGCTGTAGACTCCTTACTCAACTTTGAAACAGTAAGACATAATATTTTAGTTTCTTTATAACTGATAACTTGAGAAATAAAACAAGCTTTAAACCTGGGCATACATTTGTTCTCGTATAAATTACAGATTTATAACTCACCTTTGAAATAACAAGGCAATAAACTTAAAAAGAAAAGATTATGTAAATGATATGATTACAAATAAGCACTGTGCACAAAACCAAAAACAAAGGAACAGTGTTTTATTGCTGTTCTTCATCCCAAAGTCAGGTTGATGGAGCAAAAAATCTCACCTTAGTTAAACACATCTCGGATAACTTTAGTCAGAGGAAGAAAAACGTCACTTTAGTTATTAAAACACATCTCAGATAACTTTAGTCCGAGGAAGATATAAACTAGAAAACTAAGGACAAAATCAATGCTTATGGAATCAATTGAATCAATCAATTGGTTATTATAGTAAATGGAAGGGAAAATGGGGTATATATCAGTGAAACTACAACACAAACATCCAAACAAACAAACTAGCAATAAGATATATGTAGAGACATAAAGTCCACAATTTCATTTATTGTACTTTTATATGGAATGGGATGACTAAATTTTTCTTCTTTTTTTAGGTAAAGTATTATGGAGCCTCAGAGTTTGAGACAAACAGATATGATGATGCCATACTGAAATATCAAGTAAGTTCATTAACCCTTTCACCAATTGCTGCCCAGACAGAAGCTACTCTGAGACGATGGCTTCCCTGGCTACTACTACTCAAGTGGGCTCAAGTGGGAGATCTTCATAATAAATGTCAATAAAAACTTGTTTGTAGTTATTTGTGTATTTATTTCATTCACTAACACCATGTTCACAGTTTTGTTCATGTTTTGATAATTTTTTCCTCATAAAGTACTCAAATTTTCAAATTTTCGGCATGATCTAGGTGAAATTCTCAAAATTCTGCTCTTTGATCCCAAAACGGCAAAATTTGGAAAAATTTTATGAGGCTGTACAAATTCCTCACACTGAACGATGTCCACTCCAAGTGTTTTGTACATTAAACAACATTTTATGTCTAAAAAGTATACTAGTTTGGCTTCAATTCTTCCATATTCTTTCAAAAAAAATGTTCCCTCATTTCAAATTCTCGTAAATTCTGTAAATTTCCTCTGATTTTGACACGGTTTTCAACAAACGAGAGCGCCATGTTTACACTTTCATCCGGGTATCCAACAAAGAAAGATAAATCATGTTTGCACTGTTTTGAGCGGGAAATATAAAACAGGTATTCCAATCCCGGTAAAACGGGACTCATTGTCAGCTGTCTGAAGCGTGAATCCCGGTAAAGCGGGACTCATCGGCGAAAGGGTTAATAATAATAATGGACTGATTAAAATAAAGAATGGATATTTACCGTAGATTTACAGGAATTCTGATTTTAAAATTCAATTATCAATGATTTAATTTACATGGCACTAACATAACAACCTAACTAGAATTGGCAAGTTATGAAAACATTCAATTTAACTTGGTTGAAAAAAGATGAATGGGGACTGCTGTAATTGTACTTCCATATCACTTGTCATAGGTGTTAATGTGTAGATGGTAATGGATGAAATGACAGGTACCACTATATGTTACATAGAAACAAGGATGTAAACATTGGTACCACTATATGTTACATAGAAACAAGGATGTAAACAAATAATTGATAAGAGGGTAAAACACTTCAAATTATCAACATAAGTAGGTGAATTCACAGTCAGTATTTTTTTTAAATGACTAAGATATCTTATTTTTATTTTGAAATGTTATTGAAGGAATGACTGTAATATTTTTTCTGTCTATGAAGAAATAACATAAAAAATTTGGTGCACACTGAATAACTCATGTAGCGGGTTATTTAACAGTGTGCAGCACATTTTTTATGTTTTTTCGAATAGACAGAAAAAAATATTACAGTCATTTCTTATAATTTAATTCTAAAATTCAATTTAAACCGTAGAAAACCTTGAAAAAACGTTGATGACGTCACGGTCACATGACTAAATTATGTCTATGGTCTGATAACAAAATAACGTCAACCAATCAGAAGACGCGTTACATCCAAAATTAAATTATTATAGCATATTTATGACAATAGAATTTTCCACAATAGATTTTTACTGCAAAGAATACTAAGCCTAAACTTTTTTTGTTTTTTTACAGAAAGCAGAATGGAAATCAATGGCCACATTAAACGTGTTAAATACACTACAGAACCTTGTGATAACCATGTCTACCGTAGCAGGCTGTTTACTGTGTGCCTGGGCCGTGGTCCATAGTCTCAGTAACCTACATCTAACTGTTGGGGACTATGTCTTGTTTGGTACTTATCTCATGCAACTGTATGGACCTTTAAATTGGTTGGGAACATATTACAGGTCTGTATTTGTTTTATAAACCATATGAATGGAATTATTCTTTGATCTGTTTTAAAAGAAGATGCAGGGTTTATATGTAAGGGACAGCAACCCAATGGCAGGGAGAAGCAATCTACCACATTTATTTTTCTAAAACCTTTGTCTATGCATTCATTAGAATTTCTGTACCTTTGTCACTAGCTACTGATTTAAGAAAAAAAGTATATTTAATGAATTCTAGCTTAATTTTTAAACTAGGATTTAATGGCAATTGTCACAAGGTATCAGACTTTAAAAACATGATCAGATAGGATATGTATTTAAGCTTGCTTCTTACTTACTGTATCTTAGGCGATTGTGATGGAATTATGTATAAATATGCCTTTGATCTATTGTTATCTATGCTGTGTGTGTATTTTCCTTTCATTGTATGATTTGTACTTTTTAATATCTTATTTATATTTGTGATAAATATCTGAAATTTAGTCTTCTTTTATCAGAATGATACAGCAGTCTTTCGTTGACATGGAAAACATGTTTGATCTTCTTGATGAAGGCCAAGAGGTAATAAGCTACTACTATTCTATTGAAAATGAAATAAAATTAAACTACATCAATTGAACACTTTTTAAACTTCAGAATTTCTTTTAACGAAAATGGGAAATTTGATACTGTTCAAGCTTTCTCAACGTGACATTTTTTTAATGTATTTTTTAATTGATACAGTGAAATCAGCTTAATATTCAAGTTGTCATCATGTTATTTAATAAAACTTTAATGTAACTAAACATACACCACATGGATAAGCAAAAGTAACAATAAGGTATTGTTCATGAAAAAGATTCTAAAGCTGTGACATTTAGGAACATGTTTCTGAAGGATTTACTTGTTTTTCCTCTTCGTTGATCAAGTTCATAGCTTTGTTCCTATTTTAGCATGTTGTAAAGTTAACATTTTCCAATTCCAGGTGAAAGATATTAAAGATGCAATGGATATTGTTTTGAAAAATGGAGAAATACAGTTTAAAAATGTTGACTTCTATTATGATCCAAGGTAATTATAAGAACAAAGTAACCTGTAGATGTGACCATTTTTGTTTTAATACATTAAGTCTTAAGATTTATTAACAGTTTAACAAATAAGTGAAGTATAAATTGTGATTTTATCTGCATGAACTAGTTTATTTAGTTCTGTACCCTCGCTTTACTTTTCTCTCTCTCTCATCTGATTTACAAAAAAATACAAACATGGAAATAAAAATTAGAAAAAATAACCAAGTTTGAAAACAGAACTTTATCCATTAAAAAAAAAGGTAACATAAACAAAATACTAGATTAATCAAAGACGGTTTAGGTGTCAATATTGTATCTTCTCAACTTCAATTATTTTGTTAATATTTTAACTTATATTTACTTTTCAGTAAACAGATTTTGAAGAGTATAAATTTTACAGTCCCTGCTGGTCAGACCTATGCTCTGGTAAGATAAAGTTGTGAATACAAAAGGGAGACAATTTGTGTGAATACTTGGAGCTCATATATATAAATTAAAATGTTTTTGTTCAATAAAGAACTCCTTTTAAAGTAATATTTAATTCAGCAATTTCATCAGATTTATTATATTGTGTATGTTTGAGCTTGATTTTCTCAGCACAAAACCTCTGAAAAAATTTGGATTTTAGTTTAAACAATATTTATTCAGATAAATCAACATTAAACATATTATACAATGAAATAATATTAGGGATTCAGAAACAAGCAATTTGCTTTTACAAATCTGTCTCCCTGGATTTTAATCAGTATACCATGTATTAATGTGTAAAAGTTTGAAAATATTTAGGACAAGACAAGTTAAGTTAGAGTCTAGGATAGTTTTCTAAATTGAGTGTTTACTACAAACATATGGATGTAGAGATACATTAGTTATCTAAGCACTCGAAAAAATGTAAATATGTTTAGAATACAGTAAGTTATCTTTATACAGGTTCTGAAAATAACACTTTATAAATGTGAATAAGTATTTTTATGTATTTGCCTCAGGATGGCTCTAACTCAATATTTGACAATCAAAATATATAAAAGACCTAAATGACCCAAATATCTGATTGTATGTAATTTATTGAAGATTATTTGATTGTTTCAGGTTGGTCACTCTGGAAGTGGTAAGAGTACAATTATACGGTTGTTATTCAGATTTTATGATGTCACTGGTGGTCAGATTATTATAGATGATCAGGATATATCCAAGGTAGATATAATACAAGAATTGATGTTTAAAGAATAGTTTGCTTGTCAGAGCATTTATTAAAAGTTACAAGAATATATGTAAAAAAAAATAGGCCATAGGTTCAAAACAAAAGATTGATAAATTATATGCTATTTATATTAAACAAAAAGTCCTAACAAACATAAACATGATAAATACTGAATCAAAAAAAAAAATTTGCATTGACTGGAAAAAAAAGAGAAAAAATTTAGAAAGATTTTGGATTACAGATTACTAAATGAATTACACTGAATGTTAGGCAAACTGCAACAATCAATCTAATTTATTGAGGAAATCATCCTTTATCTTAAAAATAGAGGGATATTATTGAAGAGAAGGAAAGGTAGAGGTAAAATATTATCAAGACTTTTAAGAATTAAATGTATTTTACATTCCAGGTGAAACAAGAATCATTACGACAACAGATAGGTGTGGTACCACAAGATACAGTTTTATTTAACGATGATATACGTTACAATATACGATATTCTAAGTTTACAGCAACTGACGAAGAAGTAGACAATGCGGCTGATGTGGCTGATATACATCAGAGAATTCTAACCTTTCCTAAAAGTAAGTAGAGGGAGCAATTGTGCACCAGATGTGGCTGATATACATAAAAGAATTCTAACGTTTCCTAAAAGTAGGACAGAAATGAAAGGGTATAGAATGTAGGAATTATCTTTGTTCAGTTTTCCTTAGGTTTAGACAGAAAAAAGTGAACATTTAAAAAAAAGAAATTATAAAACCAGATAAATGAATTTCTCAAATTCTTTGTTAATTTATCCCTTTATGCACCCCTTGTATTATTTTTTTTTAATCAAAGTGTGGTTCATTTGATCTCAGTTCTTCATTGGTTAAAATCCGATTATGACTTCGAATTTTCTTGCTTTCCTCTGAATTTTCTATTGTGATGGCATGAAAAAAGGCGACCATGTCTGATGACGTCACATAGAAAGAACACATCTTTTTGCAGATCATTTGAAAAGAGTGAATAACTTTGTCTACATATTGTAAGAATCATTAGAGAAACAGATTCCACCACCAAATGTAGTGTAATAAGATATTTATCCAATCTTAACAAGTAAATTTTCAATATTAAAACGCTCTCCAAGCTTCATGTTTTAAATTTGAAAATTTAACTGTCTCGAGTGGATAAATGTCGTATCTCACTCGATGCAGTGGTAAAATCTTTATCTATATAATTTCACAAGCTCTATTTTATTAATTTATATGTTGGGTATTGAAATAATTCCCTTTATTGTCTTTTTTTCTTCATGGTTCTGATTAAGATAGATACGTTTGAAATGATTCAAACAATTGTGTTTTTTCTTTTCAGAATATGAAACAGTAGTCGGTGAAAGAGGATTAAAATTAAGTGGTGGAGAGAAACAAAGAGTAGCAATAGCCAGAACAATATTAAAATCTCCTGCTATTGTATTAATGGATGAGGTATATCTAATTACCAAAACTTTATAAAAATATTTGTCCATCTTTCATTATACAGCTGTGAACAAGTTTAAGTTGGGTTGGAAGTTTTAAATCACTCTATACATCTATCTACATGTCTGTCTGTCATTGAGCTGTGAACAAGTTTAAGTTGGGTTGGAAGTTTTAAATCACTCTATACATCTATCTACATGTCTGTCTGTCATTGAGCTGTGTAAGTGCTTTTCCTTAATGACTAAAACATGAAACTTTACACAATTGTTGACCACTACCTGAGACTACATTTTTAAGGGGAGATAATCAAACATTACTTACTTTAGCATTGAAATATGCTTCAATACTCTGTCATATTCACAAAAATGCTATATATATATGTAGGACTCTAAAGTGTGATGGGGACGCTAAAGTACGATGGTCTATGCTAAAGTACGTTGTTCCATACGCTAAAGTGCGATGGTCCGGGAAAATATAGATGAAAAACGTAGTTTGATAATGACGTTAACAGTTGTTTACACAAACTAAAAATGAACATACCGGAAAATAAATAAGAAATATTTGATTAACATTTTTTACACCATATGTCCATGACTTACGAGTAATTGATTGAATTTAACCGTTTTTTGTCGGCTGAATCACAATGGTTTTTTTTTCGAGTGCTGAAAAAAGGACTTGTATCTCACATTTAGATTTAAGCTTATGCAAATAAATGTTGCATATTCGGACAATGAACGAATTAGGGATTTTTAATTTTCAATGACAAATGTAAGGGAGGTTGTAACATTAGTGTGAACATCAATCTACACCAATTATCCAAATATTCAATACGCTCCGAATTGTTAAAAACTTGTTTTACATGAGATATAATATTAGCAAAACATAATTTACCTTTATAACAATTATTACTTGGTCGGACTTGTTAATTTAGAAACAATTACTTCCGCCTACCGGTAAATTGTAAAGCCTATCACATATGTTATACCTTAGCATAATAGCTTTTGCAAAAAGACTTTTTAAATCTCGATGATTTAATACTTCGAATCTTACCCTTAGGACCATCACACTTTAGCGTGATACACCATTGTACTTTAGCGAACAAACAACCAAAGCACTTTAGCATGAGACACCATCGTACTTTAGCGTAGACCATCACACTTTAGCGTGACCATCGCACTTAAGAGTACCATCGCACTTTAGAGTCCTACATATATAAAAAGATGTGGTATGAATGTATGTTTATTTAATGGTGATACAATTGAAATTAGAAAAAAAATACAGAACTTATGCATAGGAAAAAGAATTAATGCATTAGAGCTTGGATTTATGTATAAAAATGTAATAATGTAAAAATCCACAAAATTTCTTGAATGTTTTGGTACATAAATATCATGTCAAAACAAGACTTTATTCAACTGAGACCTTTCAGTTTTTCCACTATTAGCTCCAAATTTGATAATTTGAATACTGTGGATACCAATTTTTGTGGATTGCAGAAAACTTGCCTTTTCGTGGATATGTAATTTTACGCATATGGTTTTGCCAAAGTCTACATACAACCTGATAGAAAATTTGTTATTAGTTGAACATTTATATTCAGTAGTCTAAGAAAACAAAAAAAGGATTAAATACAGTCATCTTTTGTGTTCAAATAAATATTTTACATACAAAAATGAAAATTATTACTTTTGAAGACATCTTTTTTTAAATCCATAATTTTCTTGGATAAAAAGCAAGAACTAAGATTTCTAATGCTTATTTAAAGCTGTATAAAATTTAATTTCAATTTTTCCATTCTGTGTCCTGCAATAATGTGCTAAAAACAATATAAACTGTCTTTCAGGCTACATCAGCATTAGATACTAAAACTGAAAGAAATATACAGGCAGCTTTAGAAAGAGTGTGTGAAAACAGGTCTACAATTATAGTAGCTCATAGACTTTCTACAATTATACATGCACATAGAATTCTAGTTTTACAGGAAGGAGAGATTGTAGAACAAGGGAGGTAAGTGCAACATATTGATATAGGGTGTGTTTGGATATACGCCTGAGGCGGCCTATGGTTGCCCATAGGTACCTATGGTTGCCCATAGGTACCTATGGTTTGGTATTTTGTGTATAAAATATCAAACCAGGCGTATATCCAAACACCCCCATAGTATTGAACAAAATGGGGAAATAAGCCAGCCTTATAAAAGGTAATGACTATCCTCTCTGCCAAACAAACTTAATTTGATTGGAATAAATCCTTCAGTTTTGTGTGTATTTATAATTGCAATAATTGAACAATGCATGAATAAAGGCAACAGTTGTATATCGCTGTTCGAAATTCTTAAATGGATTGAGAAAAAGACAAATCCCGGTTACAAACTAAAACTGAGGGTAAAACATCAAATAAAAGAGGAGAACTACGACACAACAGAAACAACATTAAAATGCAACACACACAGAAACAAACTATAATATAACAATGGCCATTTGTTTCAAAGATTTGAAAATATGGGATTGATTATAAAGATTTGAAAATATGGGATTGATTATAAAGATTTGAAAATATGGGATTGATTACAAAGATTTGAAAATATGGGATTGATTACAAAGATTTTAGGAGGGATTGATTATAAAGATTTGAAAATATGGGATTGATTACAAAGATTTTAGGAGGGATTGATTATAAAGATTTGAAAATATGGGATTGATTATAAAGATTTTAGGTAACACTGCAGACAAATAATGCTATTATTATAAGAAATTATTTGATCTAAACGACAAAAACAAATGTTTCTGCTGTAATTTTCTTTAGCCTATGTGGCCACTACCATAAATGGAAATGTTAAAAGTTTTGAAACCAATACTTTTGTTGCTGGGCAACCTGAAGTGTTGACAGTCACTTTTACTGAAGTTTCTAATAACTTTATATTTGTTTTCAGTCACCTTTACTGAAGTTTCTAATAACTTTATATTTGTTTTCAGTCACCTTTACTGAAGTTTCTAATAACTTTATATTTGTTTTCAGTCACCTTTACTGAAGTTTCTAATAACTTTATATTTGTTTTCAGTCACCTTTACTGAAGTTTCTAATAACTATTTATATTTGTTTCCAGTCATGAAGAGTTACTGTCAGCTAATGGACTGTACAGTGAAATGTGGTCAGAACAGCAGACTAAAAAGGAGGATGTAGATAATTCATCACTTAATGGCACTGCTGAAAACAAGGATAGTTGATAAATCATGCATTGGAATTAATCTTATGTTGAAGATGAATTATTGAGATTTGTTTCCAGTTTTCTATGTCATTTCCAACTTTCCTGCCATTCCATTATGACTGTATTATCTGTCTGTTATGAAGGGTATATTATTATGATAACCAGCCAACCCTCCTTCCCATCCAAAATAGGGATACAAAGATTGTACAGATGGTGTTAGCTCAAAGCATGGACATTAAATGACTGTATGTTTGTTATGTTTTTCTATTAGTGGTCACCACAGACTGTATATTAGAAACCTAAGTCTATTAGTCTCTGTCCCAAGTCATGAATGGTGTTAGCTATACAGTGGTTGTATCTCTGTCCCAAGTCATGAATGGTGTTAGCTATACAGTGGTTGTATCTCTGTCCCAAGTCATGAATGGTGTTAGCTATACAGTGGTTGTATCTCTGTCCCAAGTCATGAATGGTGTTAGCTATACAGTGGTTGTATCTCTGTCCCAAGTCATGAATGGTGTTAGCTATATAGTGGTTGTATTTTTTGTATTGTGTGATATATAAAAGTCTTCAGGTTTTTTTTTCTTTGAAGAATTTGGTGCTGAGTACAGTTTTGATGGTCTTATAACTTTTTAAAACGTTTTTTGGAAATTAAGGGCAACCCCTTAGGTACAGTCATTTGAGGTTGTATGTTGTCCTCTAGATATCTTTAGGCTTTGTTGTATGTGATTCTCTCAATGGGTAATATTCCTCACCATCTTTTATACATTTTTTTAATGTAGCAAATTATTTTAATTAAATGTTGTTGTTTCACAAAATATCTTTCAACACTACTATAATTATGTCAGTCCTCAAAAAATAAAATTGTTATGCTATTTCCAAGAACCACAAATCTGATCCATGTGAAATTGGTATCTATCTTTCTATGAGCATGCTACATCTGTGTGCTGTATGTTTAGGTTCATCACTCAACATCTTTATATGTACTGAATTTTTATATGTTCTTACATATGTTATGAAATTACTACAATTGCTCATCAACTTTCTGTTAAGGGAATACTTATTGCTGAGGTAAGGTTTTTTTTTCTGAAGCATTTATTGGGATAGAATGAAATGCATCAAGAGACCAAGTGAAATTGATAAAATTTTACACAGACTTAGTGCGTTATATTGTGTTGTACACTTGCTACTTAAAAGTAAAGAAGATATTATGGATAACTGTTTAGGATTATGATGGGGAACCTGCAATGATTATTTCGATATTAGAATTTTTTAATTGGAAATTTCACATCATCTTCAATTATAAAAGTCTGACCAACAAATTTGAGAACATTGATTTGTTTTCCTATTTAGATAAATTTGTTTTCCTATTTAGATCAGCAAGTGATAGTACTATGTTATTTATGGTCTTTTTATACTAGAATGACATGCATGGTTGTTTGTTTTGTAATGTTTATACTAGAATGATATGAATAATTTGCTATTATTTCAAGTGTGTTAGTAATCATTTATCATCTATCTATTTATTTAAAGATTTTGATAATTTTATTGTCTTCTCTTTGATTGATTTTAATCAATTTGAACCATCCATGAAGAATGTACAGTTTGATATCAAAATTATATATACTTTACAAGTAAGACATTCTAATTTAGATTCCTTTATCTTCTTGTTTCAAACCTTCATACAAACTGTAATTCAAGTTACAACCCTTCATATGATGATGAATGCTTTTATTTTAATCAGTTGTTCCTCCTTATTGCCTCCTAACATTCTCTCTTCTCTGATGATGTTTGAAAAAGCTGATCAGAATATGCAATTTCCTCTTGCCTGAAATACAATGAAAGAATCAGATTTAATTTGTATAGATTCTGTCTAATTTATCTGATAGTCCTTTTGTCCACAAAAGATTTTTAATTATTAATTGTCAATGTTGAAGATTAAAATTTTTAGATTCAACAATCTGGGTAAGAGAACTTATGAGTCATAAAATCTGTGATTTCAGTAATCATTAAGAGCTTATATCACCATTTGAATCAATGACACATTTTTTTTTAAATTGATATCATAAAATGCATACAAATATTTAGCACAATGTTTAGGAATTGTGTGAAATGTGAAAGAATTATGTTGCATAATACATGGGTTACATTTATAGAATTGTTGTTGTCATTTTTATGATTGTTGATATATGTGGAAATACTACGGTTAAATCGCAAGATGCTTCCAGCTGATTACTTGCCATGAATATTGTGGTTGTGTATTACATTAAACTTTATTTATAAGTAATTTTATCTTATTTAATTGTACCCATCACTTACTGTCTGTTACATTTATATGTTTTTTGTATGAATTGAAATAAAATTATTTTTTTTATTGAAAGATCCCATAGTCTAGTTTTGTTTCTATATCTAAAGTATCAAGCAACAAGTATTCTTTAATTTACTAAAAAGTTTCATATGATTAACTCTTACACATATACACATGTATTGCTTTAGGGAGGAAACATCATACTTTATTAAGAATAACTCATTCCAGAAAGTAATTTTCTGAAACTTATATCATGATTATACATTTGGTTGATTGACAGCATATTTTATGTTTGGTGAATGCATTTTAACAAACTATGACTGAGCTTCACTTGTTGACATGCCCATTTTTCTTATGATGCAGACATCTTTCAGAAGCTTCAATTTCTTACAAAGTCCCCAGACTAAGTAAAAATCCAGAAAAACAGTTACCTCCTTGCAAGAAATCCTTTGTACTGACATTAAAAACCTGTGAACAAATCCTCAAAGTCACAAATAATGAGTTACTAGACTAAGTACATTAAATTTAAGCAATATATGAATTATCCTGATTTGCTTCAGAACTCCCCAAATAAGCAAATATGACTCTTATCAACAATATACTTAACATGATTTAAAGTCCTGCTCTATCCCATTATAAATAAACTTTGTAAATACATGTATTGTATAGCAGTGCCAATGGTATCCAGGTCTGACGAAATATCAAACATTAATGAACTAAAACTTATTATTTTATATTCATCAATAAATTGGGAGTATATCAAGTCTTAACCAAAAGCCTATGTGCATAATGAAAAGTAAAAAAGTATAGACACCTGGCTTGACATAACAATTGATGGCTCCAAGTAAATGAGTGCGGCTTTCAGAAAGCCTAAAATGCTGTGTCTGAAGAAGCCTATAGTGTGGCTATGATGAAGTCTAGTATTTGGCTATGAGTGTACAAGTAGTATTGGTGTTGGAAAGAAAATGTCCACAACACAGATAGTTACAGCTGATTGTCCCCAAGGATTTGTGAAGTAAGAAAGAGACACCTTTTAATAAAGCCATGCATGCACAAGAAAAAAAAAAGAAAAAATAACAAACACAAAGCATAAAATCAAAGCTAAGAATAATCACACACACATGTAATGATAAACACATAAAAAATATAAGTCAAATAAAATCTTCTTTGAAATTTGTTTTCTAACAGAAAAAAGGATGTGGAATATTTGTTCCAACATGATCAGAAATGATGGCAAGTTTATAACAAAGTTTCCAGGGGAATATCTGTTTTGCAGAACAAATATCCGTTGAAATCTATCATATGCAAATCCAAAATCTAAAGCTCTTACACCGCATAAACATTTCGCAAACGAGTTGAGACACTGACATGTTGTACGGGTCAACCAATTTGTTATGGCGACATTACAAATTAAGTAGTGTCAATTTTTGTCCTTCATAATTATAACGGCCATAGTAGTATGCTGGTTGTCAAAAGTCATAAATCGATTGAGGGAAAACAAATCCAGGTTACCAACCAAAACCAATGGAAACACATCAACTGTTAGAGGAAAACAAAGGAACAACAACAAGAATATCGAAGTGCAACAAAAACAAACGCCAACACACATAGACACGAACTATTTGATAACAACTGCCATATTCATAACTGTGTTTAGCCTTTTTTGTGTATCAAAGAAAGTTCCTGGTCAATAAGTCTGCATAATGTGAAAATGCACGAACTGAGACATGGAGACACCATACAGGTGGTAACTGCTAAAAAATACGAAGTTGAAATCATCATGTTTGTTATAGCACCCGTCATGTTGCTCATGTTAGTACAAACCCGATAATAAGTCTCCGGTAATTCATATTCGGAGAAAAGGGGACGGGTTTGTGGTTACGACATTTGGAACATATCCACCATCATCTGTGAAACGGAAACGACATAACGCTCAACAAACTGATGCTGTCCGTAAACTTAACGAAGGGATGATTTCAACTTCACCACTTAGAACTCTTGGTTTAATAGCTTCTTTGTGAGCAGCAACCAACTATATACTCTCTATGCAGTCGCTGCTGGTATATTGCTACGTTCACAATTGAGAAACTGAAATCATCTCTATTGTCGTAATGATTTGTCTCCAACAGACCCAGCATTTTGTGTAACGCCTATTCGTTATATTTGTAGTTGGAATTAATGAGGTTGTTTAAAAAGCATTTTTGTTGATTAACTTCATTTGAACTTTGGTGGATAGTTGTCTCATTTGTAACCATATCATATCTCAATTTGTTCATGGAGAGTAGCACATACAAATATTGATATCACTTTCAAATTATGTAAACCGTGGTTGAAGATTTTCAGAGGCCACATCTGATAGTCACAACTGGTTAAATATTAATCTTTACAATATTTCAGAAAGCAAGCTTTAAATGAAAAAAACAAAACACTCATCGAAAATACCAGGCTTTTGTTTTGTATGCCAAGCGGGCGTTTCGTCTACATGTCACGGCGTATAAAAATCTGCAGTTGAAGAGCATTAAATACCCAAAAATTTAAAAGTTGAGCCAAAACGGCAAAAACGTTCTCTCCTACTCCATCGCAGCTTTCAAACCTCTGTTGAAATGTATTGAATTATAATCCTGGTAACTTTGATAGCTATATAATTACCCATTTATCTATTTTGGAATACGTAATAGAGTAGTGATTCTTATATAAGCTGGAACAGATGGATAAAACGTTGAAGAATGACTAAAATCGACATTTCAGAATATTTATATTCACCGTCATGAGCTGGATCACAAATATAATGTGTCCGCGTGTCCCAAGTCACAAGCGACATGTTTTTCACGGTATCATTTTGTTGTCCGATCTATTTTACTGATTTTGTTTTATTCTCTATTGTGATAATTTGACTGTTGGGGGAGTGCATGCAATTCCCTGAGGTTTACTTTTATTATTTTAAATTGTGTATTTTACACTGAGCATAAGTAAACTACTATTGTATTCTATAGTAGCCCAAATATGTTATGAAAAAAGTAAAATTACAAAAATACCGAACTCCGAGGAACTGTTGCTTGTATTTCGTCTTTTTTGTCACTTGTGTGTGTAGTTATCCCTATACTACTTCGTCTTAGAACTGTCTGATTGACGATTCGGTATCTATTTACTTTTTTTCATGTACATGATTACTATGTTTACCTATTGACTGTACTCATTCAACTAAATTAAGATACCATTACCTTATCATAGACGTCATCTGTCTTTTTGTTTGCAACATTACTTTGTATAACGCATTTTCCTTAGAATCAAAATTGACCAATCTATCGCTAATAAAATCTTGACAAGCATAAGCTTGTTATTGTCAGTCTTCATTTTCGAAGTCTGCAAAATAACTTCTTTTCATTTACCTATTGTATTAGCAATCGTACATTCAAAAAGCAAAATTATGTATTTCAATAAGTTTTTCTAACAAACTATAAGTAACAAAAAAAAAAAAAAAGTAAATTCACAAAAATACCTAAGTCCGAGGAAAATTCAAAACTTTCCCATATCAAATGGCAAAATCAAACACTCAAACACATTAAACGAATGGATAACAACTGTCATATGCCTGATTTGGTACAGATATTTTTTTATGAAGAAAATGGTCACTGATTAAGGAAGCTGATTAACATATGTCACTGATTAATGAAGCTGGTATTTTGGACCCTTACAGAGATGCAGGTTTCATCCAAAAGCTTTTGGTAAAGTTAGTGTTGCTTTTTAATTTTCCGTTTGGTGTTTTTTGTCTTCATTATCTCCTTTTTGTTGGCAATGGAGTTGTTTGTTCTCGTCTTACTGTTTTCGATAAGTCCTTTACATTTTACTTAGTATAAGTTTGAGTATAGGGCATTAATATAGCGATGTTTGTTTTTGTTTCGAAACAAATATCTTGAAAGGTGTCAATCAACTGCACGATTTTAATATTTTTGCATTTTTTAACAAAATTTTTAATCATTTCAATATTCCATGTAAACTGGAACTCTTAAATAGGGTTATTTTGAAATGAAAGAAAATTTAATCAATATATGTTTTTTATTTGGTCGGGTTGTTGTCTCTTTGACACATTCCCCATTTCCATTCTCAATTTTATTTTATTTATACCAATACGCTATGTACAATGTTGAGACTCTAGAAAACAATCTATTGTGATATGAATTTAAGGTGATTGTCAAAGTGCAAGCGGTATTACTGTTTATGTCACAAGAGCATGAGTAAGAATCCATCTGAGTTAATAGTTACATTATACGTGCCTGTCCATAGCTATGTCTATCTGGTCTAGTTGTTGATTGTCATAATCGTTTGTTGATTTTTTTAGTCTGACCGGTAGGTTTCAACCTCTGTATAGTTTGGTCCTGGTTGAGAGTTGTCTCATTGTAAATCATACCATATCTTCTTAATTTTATATTTTTGTCACGTTTTGTAATCCCGGTGCCTTTTCAACCCACCAAATTCTTCTGAATGGATGTACCAAATCAGGAATGTAAGTTATTTTCCATTCGTTCTTTTGGTTTGAGTCTAACGTTTGATTTTGTCCGTTTTTATGGACTTTCCGATTTTGAATGTCTCTTGGAATTCATTATTTTTGTTATTCTTTTATTTTCTATAGTAATATATACACGACTTGTTCCTCATTGTTAAATGCTTTATACATATCTAGCTAAGGGGTTAAATTGAAGTTTACATGAATACGGATTGAATGAAGTCAAATTATTCACTTGCAATGTTTCATAGCTTATTTTGACAAAATTGTACCATATTAGCTGTTAAAAGCGAATTATTATTTTACTATTTCACTTTAAATAATGATTGAACAAAACAAAAATTAATATATTTTTTTTATATATTTCGTAGCTAGTGCCCCTTTAAGAATTTTCATATTATTTTATTCTACTTTTTTATTATAACGTGTTCAGTGTTGGTACATGTGACTCGCGCTATATCCATTTTATGGCATAATCCTCAACTCCATCCATTAGTAACCGGAAGTTCTTTTTCAAAGTGGTGGACTGGAAATTCGATATTTCGGGGCTTTGACTCATAACTCTCTTATTTTTACAACTATTTTGATCTGAGCGTCACTGATGAGTCTTATTAGACGAAACGCGCGTCTGGCGTATTAGAGTAAAATCATGGTACCTTTGATCACTATTGTTTCATAGTTGATGATGCCAATGTCTCTAGTTTTAACATAATCAATAAGACTATATTTGTATGGGGACAATGCACGCATATGGGGGGCTTTGAATTCACATCCTTGACGGCAATGGTTTCTGATAACGTTTCGTGGTTGGAAATTTTAGAGGCAATAGGTTTAGCGTAAATGTATGAAATGACAGATGTATTTTTATCTTTGAGAGCACAATATTTCGTCATATATTTGTCAAAACATGCTTTATCATACCATCACCGCGTGCATTCACAATACGTAGAATTTCAAAAAGATAACCTTCTATTATAAAAAGCTTGTGCTCAGGTTTGTCAAGTTATATCTTAAATTTATTGAAGATGAAAGTTATCTATTTACTAGGAATATTGTTGGTGGTTTGTGGACTTAATAAGTCTGAAAAATGTGTCTGTCTTCATTGGGCAAACGATCCAGGTAAAACCGTGTTAGATTGTATTTTTATTTTCGCGGCAGAGTTAAAATAAAATAACGCAATATTATTTTTTATCAATGTTTTCAAATATTCAACCTTTTATTCTTATTTTCATAGAATCAACGTGCACTTTTTCGAAGGGTTAATAAAACAGAATGTCAGTGTAAGTATTATGTCTTCAAATACAATTGAGAATGGAAATTGGGAATGTGTCAAAGAGACAACCACCCGACCAAAGAGCAGAAAACAGCCGAAGGCCACCAATGAGTCTTCAATACAGCGAGGCAGACCCGCACCCGGATGCGTGCTTCAGCTGGCACCTAAACAAAAAAGTGTACTAGATCAGTGATCATGGACGTCATACTAAACTCCAAAATATTTAAATGAACTAATATTAAAATTATACAAGATTAAGTTGATTTCGAATAGTATATCATTCTCTTTAATCGACAGCTCATCAAAATATCCGAATTTATCAAGGAAAACCTAAGTTTGAGAAAATGAAATAAAAGATACAAACTTAGATTAGAAACGCAAAGGCATATTAATGGGAATTCACTGGTAAATATATCCAAACAGCAACGACCATTATTATCTAAATCAGATCTTATTACCGGCTATCGGTACGACAAAAACAACAGGTTTTGTGCTAAAGATTGCAGATTCATGTTTACGTTTCCGTTTACAATTAGTAAAATTGGATTTTACAATCGTGTACAGCAGCTTTCGATCTGTGTTAAATTTTGAATCTGCAATACAATTGCCGGTAATTGGATATGAAATTTGATATAGAAAGTTAAAAGAATATTCTTTAAAATACTGTTTCGCCTCAGGTTTGGTCAGATTGATTTAGTTTATATACTTAACTTGTGCTTACAAAATTAAGTAAAATATGAGAAATATATATCTCTGGTAAAATACACGAAAAGTGACTGTCAGATGTTATCTGTTTCGGTCGGGTTGTCTCTTTGACACATTTCCCATTTCCATTTTTCATTTTATTTTCCAAAAAATTGTGCACTATTTATCTTTGTAAGAAATAACGAAATACTTGACATGAATAAAATGTGTATCTGGCCTAAACTTTCGTGAAACTTTCGCTAAATTTGTAATTACATAGAAAAAGGTAAACCTGTGTTTCAAAATAAATATTTGGAACAACAAATGAAAAAAGGCGTCCTAAAAAATGATGCAAAAATTCGACAAGTCAAAATAACCGACACGTAAAAGTGATAGCTTGGTGAAACTTTGATATGGTTACCATACTTTGATATGTCTACCATACACGCACTTACTCGTTTTAAAATATGGCATTTGTAAATTCTGTTACTGCAATGCATGATAAATCTTAAAATGAAAAATTGATCATAATAATATTTAACTATGTAATTCGTTTCCAGATTTCGACTCTCGATATTTCACTCATCACCATAGAGGAAAAACAGATATGGAGAAGTAAGATTAACAAGTTAATCTCTTTTTCTAACAGAAATTTAAAACATTGGTATAAATGATCATACCTATACTACCTTCGAATAAAGCATTATCACCTTCATTTCAAATAATAAACTAACAAAATAATTATTTAAAAAGATGTGATTAAAAGTGATACTGGGTCTTCAGTAAAGTAACGTGAACCAAATACGAAATAACTGGGAATTGCACTCTTAAATTTCAAAATATTTCCTTATGTATGAATTATTTATCAGATCTAAAAGAAGAAGACAGAAAGTTTGGAGGGAGCATTGATATAACAACAAACCCAGACGGAAGTCATTCGTATGGCGGTAGTGTAGATACGCCATTTGGGGGCGTTAGCGGTCATGTGCATACTTCTCCAGATGGTCATATATCTGGTGGAGATGGTGGGTTGTCTGCTGGAGAAGATGGTCTTGGATCTGTAGGAGTACACGGTAGTTACGATAAGGGTAAAGGTGTGAGTGGAGGTGTTCATGGTAGTTTTGGTGTTCCTTGAGCACAAGTAAGAGGTTCTGTTGATGTTAATTCACATGGGACTGTTACTGCAGAGGGCAGTACAATTTCAGGGGGAACTACGTTTAGTGGAAGCGTTAATTCTAAAGGAGAAACTGGTTCAAGCATGACTCAATCATTTCCCTTTGGTAAACGTCACGGTAAGGTTACAAATAAAACAAAGCTAGAAACAATGTTTCATAAAGATATGCTGTTACTAGTAATTAAACAGTCCATGATAGGTTAAACGGGAGGTTTGGCTAGCTATAAAACCAGGTTCAACCCACCACTTGTTCAGGGATGTGGCAGTTGTTATTAAATAGTCCATATCAATTACACACCAAATGTATATATTGGCGTTTGTTTTTGTTGCACTTTAGTGTTTCTGTTGTTCCGTTGTTTCCGCTTATAGTTCAAGTTTCCTCGGTTTTAGATTGTAGCCCGGATTTGTTTTCACGCAATCGATTTATGACTTTTGAATAGCGTTAATTACTGTTGCCTTTATTTAAATCAACTTGGGAGTAAATACCCCTTTTCCACAAAAGTATATAATACTCAAATTAAAAAAAAACAGTTAAAAATATGTGAACATCTTGTATTCTATTAATAATATGCACTATTCAAAGACCGACCATGTTGATGGTTGTCCATATTGTTATATTTGCTGCGTATTTATACTTAAGAGTTTGATATTTTACTAATAATATTTACAGTTGAGGTTGATGAAGAAAGAGTGAGTGAGGAATCCGAAGAATTAAACATGATCATCAGTAACAAAAAAACAAATGACGACAAATCCGGTGATGTCTTGATAACTATACTTATTCCACAAAGGAGTAGGATAAAACAGTCACGGATTACTTACCGTTAATTCTACAGGACACATTTAATGCTCCAAGACAAAGAAACATTTAGTTGTTGTATATCTGAATCGGTGCTCACTGATTACCTAGTCAAATGTTATTTTGTTGAATTAGATTAATATATTGTTCATTACTACAGAAAGTTAATAAATGCATGGATTTCGTGTTCCTAACGTTTTTGGCCTGAAGAATTCCATTGTGACACTAACTTATAGTAGATAAGAAATTTTTCATTGCACTTCTTGTAAATTTAGATTTTTTCCCCATAACAAACAGCTGTATTCTTGTATAAAATATGTGTAGACTATTTATAAAACAATATAAAATGTGAAGAATCTGTATATTATTTGTTAGCACGATTGATTTGAATCAATGTGTAGTTGGAAATCTGATTTTATTTGTTTTCATTGCTTTAACTGGTCAAATTTTAAAGTTGTGACTAACAGGAAATTAGCAAATACGAACGCAAGATAACGTAAGGATACATATCCAAACCATGTTGGTTAGTTGCAAACTGTGATAAGCCATTTATAACATAGATGCATAACCAGGGAATACGTAAATTACAACATTGCCTGATTAACTTTATATGAAAATTAATCTGTCTGTCCACTATGAGATTACATATTTTCTTTGACAACCAGTTCTGATAGAGATATTTTCCCCATAAAAATTAAATTAGTGAAACAAAAGATAACAAAAAATGTTTGACATACTTACTGCTGTTTTTACTCTATGATTGATAATGATAGCCTTAAAAGGGGGAGGCAGAAGGTACTGGATGGATAGTCAAACTAATAGTTGATGACATACTGACAAAGTCATGGTAAAATACCAACAAACAGAGAAAAACAAAAAACCCAAATAACTGTCTGCAAAAAAAAAACATAGAAAATTAAAGACTGAGGAAACGAATCCCACCAAAAACAAGGAGTGATCTCAGTTAATCAGATCTCAACATGCGACACCTGTCTTGGTGTTCCTAATAAAGCATTGAAATGAGGTCAATGCCCCATCCGCATAATCATTTCCATGTGGACCGTAAAAATGGGGTTACAATTAGAATTTTCATATCAGAAGGAACATGTAAACTAAGTTTCAAGTTGATTGGACTTCAACTTCATCAAAAACTACCTCAACCAAAAACTTTAACCTAAAGCAGGACAGACGAACGAACAGACGGACGCGCATACTAGAAAACATAATGCCCATAAATGTGGCCTAAAAATAATCACTGTCCATAATCTATCATATATTATATGACAGTTGTTATCTTATGGTTCGTTTCTGTTGCATTGTTTTTTGTTTTTGTTGCATGTCAGTGTTTCTATTGTTTTGTTGTTTTCCTCTTATAGTTGATGTGTTTATCTCAGTTTTAGATTGTAACCGAGATTTATTTTCTCTCAATCAATTTATGACCATCGAAATAAACTCCTTATAGATAACAGGATTAAATTTTGTATTAACGCCGGAGTTGCATTTCGTCTACAAAAGACTCATTAGTGACACTCTAATCCAAAAGAGTTAAAAATGACAAATAAAGTATGAAGTTGAAGAGCATTGAGGACCAAATTTCCCAAAAGTTTTGCCAAATACAGCTAAGGTAAACTATTCCTGATTTAGAACAGCGGTATACCTCTGGTGCCTTTATATAATTTACCCTAAACTTTTGGTTAACCTTTAGTGCCACAACCACCATTATTGTAACATTAAAACTTCTGAACAATTTACCTTTATCTCTACTATTAAATCACAAACAGGTGTAAAGCTATTTAGAAAAAACATTTGTATGATTGAACATTTTCTGTTGACTTTTGTACAGCAGTATACTACCTTTGCCTTTATTCCTTATAATCATAAAACTATTCTCCCTAAAACTTCGTAGAGAAAGACAGAGAGTGATCATTAACACAATTTAAAACATTTCAAGCTTTTTTATAGTCAACATATATGAGTAAATAAACAATGAAATAAAGAGTGTATGTAAATATTTTATTTAGCCATCACTTAAACATGTAAAAGTGCTATATTCTGGTTCCTTCATACTAAAACACATACATCAAAGCTCTGAATTTCCTGGAATTTCCCTGGATCTGTGTTTCTTATTGGCATTGCATTAGGCATCAAAACTATTATATCAATTAGGCATTTCCACTGATGTAACATGTGTAAGGGAGTTCTTGACTTATATACCTATTTAAGGTCGTATAAAAGTAGATTTATTAAAAGTTTTGATAAGGTGGATCATAACACAGTTGTCAATTATATTTGTGTTATATAATATTTTGAGGAAATTTAAAAAAAAATCTGATTTCTTTTGAATATGTAGTTAGCTCAGTTGACATTTTACTTTTGATTGTTGTCTCTAAAATATTGGTGTTAAAGAGTTGAGTCCTGTGTGACTTTTATTATTTCTCTCACTGTACCTTTTATCATTTGATTGATAAAGATGGTAACCAGGGAGGAATGAGTTCTCCAGAACTAGTTTAGCACAATCCAATGCTCATGTGCCTAATCCAAGTCAGGAACCATATCAGTGGTTGTGTTTTTATGTCACACCTTAATGTTTTTGTCGCTTAGGGAACTTAGGGAAGATAACAGATATATGGTAGTCTCTGTTAATATTATTTATTTGTCTGGTGTTGAACAGTGCTGAATTTCTTCCTTAATTTTGTATTTTCTGTGCTAAAGAGGTTCCTCTTGTTACCTATCTTCCACAGACAGTCTGTAACTTTCATTTAACTTGCGTATTCAAAACTAATTTTGCTCATATATTTCTTTTCCATAACTATCATCATACAGATAAGTTATAATTGGAACTTAGAATGACCAGCTGATAGTGCTTTCTCTGCTAAAGATACTCTCTCTATCAATAACTTAATCTGTTCTTGTTTAGACTTCTTCCCGACAAGAAAATGTCTCATAAATAATTTAAGACCTTCATGTAAAAGATGTAATTTTGTCAATGGTGCAATTCTAGAGAAAACTTCTTGAATCACATGATCAGGATGATCCAATAGAATTTCTTGTAACACTTGCTTTAGGAATCTCACCATGTTCTTGTCTAAAGTACCAAACTCTACTACCTGAAATAAGATAACATATTAATTCTCACTTTTAATTTTGTTCCTAATTTATCAATTTCACCATTTGAATGGAATATTTTCAATTTTACTTTTCTTGCATTGTAGCATTTGTCAAATACTAAATGGTTACATTGTATGTGTAATTGCTAATTCAGGGTTGCAATATAATGATAGGACTGTGCCAATTAACATACACTGACAATATAATGATAGGACCAATTAACATACACTGACAATATAATGATAGGACTGTGCCAATTAACATACACTGACAATATAATGATAGGACTGTGCCAATTAACATACACTGACAATATAATGATAGGACTGTGCCAATTAACATACACTGACAATATAATGATAGGACTGTGCCAATTAACATACACTGACAATATAATGATAGGACCAATTAACATACACTGACAATATAATGATAGGACCAATTAACATACACTGACAATATAATGATAGGACCAATTAACATACACTGACAATATAATGATAGGACTGTGCCAATTAACATACACTGACAATATAATGATAGGACCAATTAACATACACTGACAATATAATGATAGGACTGTGCCAATTAACATACACTGACAATATAATGATAGGACTGTGCCAATTAACATACACTGACAATATAATGATAGGACTGTGCCAATTAACATACACTGACAATATAATGATAGGACCAATTAACATACACTGACAATATAATGATAGGACCAATTAACATACACTGACAATATAATGATAGGACTGTGCCAATTAACATACACTGACAATATAATGATAGGACCAATTAACATACACTGACAATATAATGATAGGACTGTGCCAATTAACATACACTGACAATATAATGATAGGACTGTGCCAATTAACATACACTGACAATATAATGATAGGACTGTGCCAATTAACATACACTGACAATATAATGATAGGACCAATTAACATACACTGACAATATAATGATAGGACTGTGCCAATTAACATACACTGACAATATAATGATAGGACTGTGCCAATTAACATACACTGACAATATAATGATAGGACTGTGCCAATTAACATACACTGACAATATAATGATAGGACTGTGCCAATTAACATACACTGACAATATAATGATAGGACTGTGCCAATTAACATACACTGACAATATAATGATAGGACTGTGCCAATTAACATACACTGACAATATAATGATAGGACTGTGCCAATTAACATACACTGACAATATAATGATAGGACTGTGCCAATTAACATACACTGACAATATAATGATAGGACTGTGCCAATTAACATACACTGACATAAGAATATATAATTTTATTTATTTTTGTCGAGCCTGCAACTTTTGTTGCAGAAAGCTCGACATAGGGATAGTGATCCAGCGGCGGCGTTAGCTAACTTCTTAAAAGCTTTATATTTTAGAAGGTGGAAGACCTGGATGCTTCATACTTTGTATATAGATGCCTCATGTTACGAAGTTTCTGTCAGTCACATGTCCAATGTCCTTGACCTCATTTTCATGGTTCAGTGACCACTTGAAAAAAAGTTCAGAATTTTTGTAATGTTGAATTCTCTCTTGTTATAAGTAATAGGATAACTATATTTGGTATGTGCATACCTTGCAAGGTCCTCATGCCCATCAGACAGTTTTCACTTGACCTCGACCTCATTTCATGGATCAGTGAACAAGGTTAAGTTTTGGTGGTCAAGTCCATATCTCAGATACTATAAGCAATAGGGCTAGTATATTTGGTGTATCGAAGGACTGTAAGGTGTACATGTCCAACTGGCAGGTGTCATCTGACCTTGACCTCATTTTCATGGTTCAATGGTTATAGTTAAGTTTTTGTGTTTTGGTCAGTTTTTCTCATACTTTATGCAATAAGTCTACTATATTTGTTGTATGGAATGATTGTAAGGTTTACATGTCTAGCAGGCAGATGTCATCTGACCTTGACCTTATTTTCATGGTTCAGTGGTCAAAGTTAAGTTTTTGAATTTTGGTCTTTTTATCTAATATTATATGCCAAAGGTCAACTATATTTGGTGTATGGAAATATTTTATGATCTATATGCAAGTCCCGCAGGTTTTATTTGACCATGACCTCAATTTCACGGTTCATTGCACTGTGTTAAGTTTTTGTGTTTTGGTCTGTTTTTCTTAAACTATAAGTAATAGGTCAACTATGTTTGTTGTATGGAAGCATTGTTAGCTGTACATGTCTGCCTGGCATGGTTCATCTGACCTTGACCTCATTTTCATGGTTCATTGGTCTTTGTTTAGCTATCTTGGTTAATGTTAAGTTTATGTGGCAGTTGTAATAAGCTTTATACTTAGGACTATCAACATAATATCAATGATTAGTAAAGAAGGCGAGACATTTCAGTGTGTGCACTCTTGTTTATTTTTTAATAAACAACATTTTTTTTTCTATAGAAAATAATGACAATATTTTTCTTACTGAGCAGAAGCGTTAATTTGAACATTTATATAAAACATAAAGACATGGATGCTGACTTTGTCATATACATAGGGTATAAGTGTTATTTGTACATTTTTAATATGTTTACATACATACCTTAAACACACTGAGTGATATGGACTTTGAAACCAAGAGATGGACCACAATTTTCCCTAAATTATTTCTACTCTGTTCTGATTGGTGACTCATTTCTTTAAATTTGTCCCAAAGCATGAATTGGAATGTCATCTGAAAATATCATAATTATCTAACTTTTAGTATTATTGAAAAAGCTATTGTGAATAATGAATGACATTTTTTTAGTCTGTATTTTCTCAAATCGTTTTAAAATAAATAAAATGCATTTGATTTATAAACTTATAACATTAATAAATTATCACCAAAATACCAATATATCAAAAATCCAAGTTGTCCAAGACAGGTATAACAACAAGATATCAATTGAAAAGTTATTGACATATCCAATGAACAGTGATGATTAAAGATAAAATAACTGAAATAGTGATAGCTTTATCTATCAGGAGATATGTCCCTTGCCATTGATAGCTTTCCCTATCTGGAGTTATGTCCCATGCCATTGATAGCTTTCCCTATCTGGAGTTATGTCCCATGCCATTGATAGCTTTCCCTATCTGGAGTTATGTCCCATGACATTGATAGCTTTCTCTATCAGGAGTTATGTCACATGCCATTGATAGCTTTCTCTATCAGGATCCCTTGCCATTGATAGCTTTATCTATCAGGAGATATGTCCCTTGCCATTGATAGCTTTCTCTATCAGGAGTTATGTCCCATGCCATTGATAGCTTTCTCTATCAGGAGTTATGTCCCATGCCACTGATAGCTTTCTCTATCAGGAGTTATGTCCCATGCCATTGATAGCTTTATCTATCAGGATCCCTTGCCATTGATAGCTTTCTCTATTAGGAGATATGTCCCTTGCCATTGATAGCTTTCCTTATCAGGAGTTATGCCCATGCCATTGATAGCTTTATCTATCAGAAGATATGTCCCTTGCCATTGATAGCTTTCTCTATCAGGAGATATGTCCCTTGCCATTGATAGCTTTCTCTATCAGGAGATATGTCTCTTGCCATTGATAGCTTTCTCTATCAGGAGTTATGTCCCATGCCATTGATAGCTTTCTCTATCAGTATCCCTTGCCATTGATAGCTTTCTCTATCAGGAGATATGTCCCTTGCCATTGATAGCTTTATCTATCAGGAGATATGTCCCTTGCCATTGATAGCTTTCTCTATCAGGCGATATGTCCCTTGCCATTGATAGCTTTCTCTATCAGGAGATATGTCCCTTGCCATTGATAGCTTTATCTATCAGGATCCCTTGCCATTGATAGCTTTATCTATCAGGAGATATGTCCCTTGCCATTGATAGCTTTCTCTATCAGGAGATATGTCCCTTGTCATCAATAGCTTTCTCTATCAGGAGATATGTCCCTTGCCATTGATAGCTTTCTCTATCAGGAGTTATGTCTCATGCCATTGATAGCTTTCTCTATCAGGAGTTATGTCCCATGCCATTGATAGCTTTATCTATCAGGAGTTATGTCCCTTGCCATTGATAGCTTTCTCTATCACAAGTTATGTCCAATGGCTGAAATCAGTAGTTATGTCCCTTGCCATTAATAGCTTTCTCTATCAGGAGTTATGCCCATGCCATTGATAGCTTTATCTATCAGAAGATATGTCCCTTGCCATTGATAGCTTTCTCTATCAGGAGATATGTCCCTTGCCATTGATAGCTTTCTCTATCAGGAGATATGTCCCTTGCCATTGATAGCTTTATCTATCAGAAGATATGTCCCTTGCCATTGATAGCTTTATCTATCAGAAGATATGTCCCTTGCCATTGATAGCTTTCTCTATCAGGAGATATGTCTCTTGCCATTGATAGCTTTCTCTATCAGGAGTTATGTCCCATGCCATTGATAGCTTTCTCTATCAGTATCCCTTGCCATTGATAGCTTTCTCTATCAGGAGATATGTCCCTTGCCATTGATAGCTTTATCTATCAGGAGATATGTCCCTTGCCATTGATAGCTTTATCTATCAGGCGATATGTCCCTTGCCATTGATAGCTTTCTCTATCAGGAGATATGTCCCTTGCCATTGATAGCTTTATCTATCAGGATCCCTTGCCATTGATAGCTTTATCTATCAAGAGATATGTCCCTTGCCATTGATAGCTTTCTCTATCAGGAGATATGTCCCTTGTCATCGATAGCTTTCTCTATCAGGAGATATGTCCCTTGCCATTGATAGCTTTCTCTATCAGGAGTTATGTCTCATGCCATTGATAGCTTTCTCTATCAGGAGTTATGTCCCATGCCATTGATAGCTTTATCTATCAGGAGTTATGTCCCTTGCCATTGATAGCTTTCTCTATCACGAGTTATGTCCAATGGCTGAAATCAGTAGTTATGTCCCTTGCCATTAATAGCTTTCTCTATCAGGAGTTATGCCCATGCCATTGATAGCTTTATCTATCAGAAGATATGTCCCTTGCCATTGATAGCTTTCTCTATCAGGAGATATGTCCCTTGCCATTGATAGCTTTCTCTATCAGGAGATATGTCCCTTGCCATTGATAGCTTTCCTTATCAGGAGTTATGCCCATGCCATTGATAGCTTTCTCTATCAGGAGATATGTCCCTTGCCATTGATAGCTTTCTCTATCAGGAGATATGTCCCTTGCCATTGATAGCTTTCTCTATCAGGAGATATGTCCCTTGCCATTAATAGCTTTCCTTATCAGGAGTTATGCCCATGCCATTGATAGCTTTCTCTATCAGGAGATATGTCCCTTGCCATTGATAGCTTTCTCTATCAGGAGATATGTCCCTTGCCATTAATAGCTTTCTCTATCAGGAGTTATGCCCATGCCATTGATAGCTTTATCTATCAGAAGATATGTCCCTTGCCATTGATAGCTTTCTCTATCAGGAGATATGTCCCTTGCCGTTGATAGCTTTCTCTATCAGGAGATATGTCCCTTACCATTGATAGCTTTCTCTATCAGGAGATATGTCCCTTGCCATTGATAGCTTTCCTTATCAGGAGTTATGCCCATGCCATTGATAGCTTTCTCTATCAGGAGATATGTCCCTTGCCATTGATAGCTTTCTCTATCAGGAGATATGTCCCTTGCCATTGATAGCTTTCTCTATCAGGAGATATGTCCCTTGCCATTAATAGCTTTCTCTATCAGGAGTTATGCCCATGCCATTGATAGCTTTATCTATCAGAAGATATGTCCCTTGCCATTGATAGCTTTCTCTATCAGGAGATATGTCCCTTGCCGTTGATAGCTTTCTCTATCAGGAGATATGTCCCTTGCCATTGATAGCTTTCTCTATCAGGAGATATGTCCCTTGCCATTGATAGCTTTCCTTATCAGGAGTTATGCCCATGCCATTGATAGCTTTCTCTATCAGGAGATATGTCCCTTGCCATTGATAGCTTTCTCTATCAGGAGATATGTCCCTTGCCGTTGATAGCTTTCTCTGTCAGGAGTTATGCCCATGCCATTGATAGCTTTATCTATCAGAAGATATGTCCCTTGCCATTGATAGCTTTCTCTATCAGGAGATACGTCCCTTGCCGTTGATAGCTTTCTCTATCAGGAGATATGTCCCTTGCCATTGATAGCTTTCCTTATCAGGAGTTATGCCCATGCTATTGATAGCTTTATCTATCAGAAGATATGTCCCTTGCCATTGATAGCTTTCTCTATCAGAGATATGTCTCTTGCCATTGATAGCTTTCTCTATCAGTATCCCTTGCCATTGATAGCTTTCTCTGTCAGGAGATATGTCCCTTGCCATTGATAGCTGTATCTATCAGGATCCCTTGCCATTGATAGCTTTATCTATCAGGAGTTATGTCCCATGCCATTGATAGCTTTCTCTATCAGGAGATATGTCCCTTGCCATTGATAGCTTTCCTTATCAGGAGTTATGCCCATGCCATTGATAGCTTTATCTATCAGGAGATATGTCCCTTGCCATTGATAGCTTTCTCTATCAGGAGATATGTCCCTTGCCATTGATAGCTTTCTCTATCAGGAGATATGTCCCTTGCCATTGATAGCTTTCCTTATCAGGAGTTATGCCCATGCCATTGATAGCTTTCTCTATCAGGAGATATGTCCCTTGCCATTGATAGCTTTCCTTATCAGGAGTTATGCCCATGCCATTGATAGCTTTATCTATCAGGAGATATGTCCCTTGCCATTGATAGCTTTCTCTATCAGGAGATATGTCCCTTGCCATTGATAGCCTTCTCTATCAGGAGATATGTCCCTTGCCATTGATAGCTTTCCTTATCAGGAGTTATGCCCATGCCATTGATAGCTTTCTCTATCAGGAGATATGTCCCTTGCCATTGATAGCTTTCTCTATCAGGAGATATGTCCCTTGCCATTGATAGCTTTCTCTATCAGGAGTTATGTCCCTTGCCATTGATAGCTTTTTCTATCAGGAGTTATGTCCCATGCCATTGATAGCTTTATCTATCAGGAGTTATGTCCCTTGCCATTGATAGCTTTCTCTATCAGGAGTTATGTCCAATGGCTGAAATCAGTAGTTATGTCCCTTGCCATTGATAGCTTTCTCTATCAGGAGTTATGTCCCTTGCCATTGATAGCTTTCTCTATCAGGAGTTATGTCCCTTGCCATTGATAGCTTTCTCTATCAGGAGTTATGTCCCTTGCCATTGATAGCTTTCTCTATCAGGAGTTATGTCCCTTGCCATTGCTAGATTTCTCTATCAGGAGATATGTCCCTTGCCATTGATAGCTTTCTCTATCAGGAGTTATGTCCCATGTCATTGATAGCTTTATCTATCAGGATCCCTTGCCATTGATAGCTTTCTCTATCAGGAGATATGTCCCTTGCCATTGATAGCTCTCTCTATCAGGAGTTATGTCCCATGCCATTGATAGCTTTATCTATCAGAAGATATGTCCCATGCCATTGATAGTTTTATCTATCAGAAGATATGTCCCATGCCATTGATAGTTTTATCTATCAGGAGATATGTCCCTTGCCATTTATAGCTTTATCTATCAGGAGTTATGTCCCTTGACATTGATAGCTTTCTCTATCAGGAGTTATGTCCAATGGCTGAAATCAGCCATTTTCCTAATAATTACTGATGCAAGTCTTTTATCACATACATTACTTCCCTTAACTGTAATAGCCTGTCAGAATCACATAATGGTTTGTAAACAATATGAATAATGTACATCTTATAACTTCCTTGAGACTGGGGTCTTTTATCATAAGGTTTATCCTACTTACCAGAAATCTCCTGTCATATTCACAGAACTTTTGTAGAAGATAAGAATAAAATTGATTATATGATTTTTCCTGGAGACAGCAGTCTGTTATTACATGGATTAACTCCCTTTCTTGTTGATTTTTCAGACCAAGTCGTAAAAGTTTCTCAAATGCATCAATATAGTCCTGAAAATGCACAATGCATACTGTAGATTTAGATTTCTAATTCACCTATGTCTTTTATTAGAATTTATGCTTCTCAATATTTAATTTCTGGACTATTGTTTGTCTGTTAGCATATTTTATTGACAAATTTACTCCTCTGTATATCTTTTGGATCCTGATTGTTTATAGATTCTACTAATTTGTGTGCCAAGACTATAATGATAGACATGTAAAGGAAGCATATACATTTACCATACTGTTCATTCAACTGAAAAATAATTTGCCTCCATTGTTTTACACATACTGTTTATTTTTTTCTTTTGAGGTTAGTGAAGTAAATTCAAGTAACGGAAAGAAATGGTACTATATTAACTAAACTATGTCTAAGGTTTGACATATTTTTCCCTATCCCATTGTTACAACCTTGTTATTATAAAACAGAAGATAGTTCTCCTTATTTCAGTATTACTCCCTTTCCTGTGTATTGACTGAGGTCCATACAGAAAGGGGAGGAGGGATGATATGGTACCAATATCTACCTCACTTGTCATTACAGAACAGAAGATAGTTTTGAAGTTTGACTGAGGTCCACAGTAAAAGAAAGGAGGAATGATATGGTACCACTATTTACCTCACTTGTCATTATAGAACAGAAGATACTTTTCCTTATGCCAGTGTTCATTCTCTGTTTTCTGGCTAATTCTAATATTTTATCACTGGCTTCTCCAAGTATTGTGGTTTGGACTGTTTGTTTAACATCTGGAACAGAAAAAATAATCTTATATTTTAAAATATTTTAAATAAAAGAACCTTTATGAGTATGCTCACATACCCGACATACATGATATGCACATATCAAATTACTACATTATTATTATTTAAAAACAGAAAACAGGGGAAAATCTCCTTGATAGAGTCAATTGATGCTCTCAGTCATACTGCCTTTTTTTAGAGAGCATGTGCTGCTGATAATTTTTGCTGTTTACAGTGTCTGTATACCTATTATATGTTTCAAGATAATAGGCAAAACCAAATAAAAAATTAGTACAAAATCTTAATTTATGGACAACAATTCCTAAATAGCTATAAAACAGTCATTTGTTCATTTTATTTTTAGAAAATATGGAATAAGTAGATGCTGACATTAAAAGCTCTTTTTCCATGTCAGAATTTCTCTATTTTAATTTTCAAGATTTAAGACAACTTATGGTTTTAACCTTAAGGTTTTATTTTCTAGCCATGGTGGCCATGTTTGTTGATTGGCGCGAACAAAAGCATAAATTGTAGGCTGTTATTCAGTTTATGCCTTTTATGTGCCCTGTAATATGGGAAATAAAAATAATGTATTCTGTTCTATACTTGATACCCTAGCCATCACTATCCCAATGTTGGTTAAAATTGGTCCATTGGATTTTTTAAAGGTTGATGACAATGGACAATGACAAATGCCAACTTACAAGTGATTGTCATGTCCAACAATGCACACAGGGCTACATCAGATAAAAAGTGTAAACTAAAAGTGTGACATTTCTTCACATACCTTCATGTTTATCTGATCTTCCTTCCCATGCTGATCCTACGACCCACCAGCGACCTTTGTCCTCTGCATTCATTAAATCTTCTAAGCCTATTCTCAGTTGGTTAGTACCAAGGCTTGCTAAATAGGAAGTAATAAAAAAATCATGCTTTTAAATGTATGAAATACTATTGGGAATTTAACATTATCAAAACAGTCAGCTGCCTAGGTGATAGTATAAAAGCTGACTAAGTGATAGTATAAAAGCATTTAGTAGTGATATGGTTGGTCAATTTCAATTTATTTTTTTGAAGAGGTACAATCACCCAATCATCTTCAATGATTGATTTGATAATTGGGAAACCCTCTTCATAAAAATAATCATTCCATTCAGTGATTGGGTAGAATACTCAGCAGTTGTTTTGCAACATAGGTTCCAAATAGAACCTTTTTCATATTTCCAAATTTATATTCCATTGACACGCTTCAACTTGAAAGATTTAAGATCTTACATTGTTATATCGTCTTACACCAAAACTATATATCTTCAAATTATGTACCAAACTATATTTCGCTGGTATTTTCTAGTGTAGTTATATTTTAGTTGTAATAGCTTTTTGAAATAATCTTAAATTAATTTTTAACAAATTGATGGTTAATAAATATTTCTTGCAATGTTAAAATTGATGTCATCTCATAATGCAGTGTTCTTACAATAAATAAATAAATAAATACAAGTGGTTGTGTTCTTCCTAGCTTGACTGTCTAGCAGTTACCTGGATCCTACATATATATATATATTATTATTCGTTGGATACCATTTCTGTGGGTTTCATGTGTACAGGTGAACCACAAATTGAAATATTCAATGAACTAAAAAAAATGTATTGCTCTGTTTGTAGAGATTGTCAAAATCATAAAAAATCAAATATCAACAAAAAATAAAAGTTGTCCTCAATCCATGTAAATTGATATCCACCAAAAATAAACAAATCCAGGGTATATAGCTGACAGTATTATATATTAAAGCTTACTTTTAGCATGATTTCTAGCTGTTTTTTTCATCTGTTCACATTTCTCTGGGTCATAATTTGGTATTTTCCTCATGTTATTGTTTTTAATAGCAAGTAAGACATCTAACATGAACTGTACCCGACTTGACTGAGTTTTATCCAATGACGTAGCCTTCCCTTGTATCAAGAGTATAATGTCTTTCAGTGTATGAGGGTCGTCCTTCCGCAAACTGAATCCAACAGCTGAAGAAATAAATCAAGGTTATTTTCTTTTAAGAATCAAATGTCATCTTATAGACAATATATAATTGATGTTACAATTAAACAGTTGTGATAAACAAGAGGCTCTTTAGAGCCTGAATCACTCATCTGACAAAAATGAAACTTTTACCTCTGATGTCTGTTTACAGTTCCCACCAATCTATTATAATCTTTCAGATCATAGGTAAAAACACAAGTGGCCATATTACTATATTGGTTATTGCTCTAGAAAAATATATTTTTAATGCAATTTATTTTCTGAAAATTTTCAGTTCAATAAACAAACTGTTTACATGTCTTATATTAACTATGTGTACTTACATCTCAATACCAGTAATATAAGTTCAATGTCTTTTTCCGTAAATCTTTCTACAAACTTTCTAATGATATCAAAGATCAGTATACAGTGGATGACCTTAAATAAAATATATCTATTTTTACATTCTTGTACAAGCCATTATCAGGATCAACATATCTTTCTTAAAACTCTATAGTTGTATTCAATTCAAACATCAAACAATATTGTAAACCTTTTATATCCATATCTCTCCCCCACGTTTGTAGACCTTTTATATCCATATCTCTCCCCCATGTTTGTAGACCTTTTATATCCATATCTCTCCCCCATGTTTGTAGACCTTTTATATCCATATCTCTCCCCCATGTTTGTAGACCTTTTATATCCATATCTCTCCCCCACGTTTGCAACACATATAACGTACTCACTATCACTTTGTTAAAATAAGAATACAACAATATTAATTAATAAGTATAGAAAAACTAATCAAAGAATTCAAATATTGAAAAGTATTCATCCTGCATGACTGAACAACACATTAATTCATGACTACGTTCTGTTTTTGTATCAAGTTAGGCTATCTGGACCACATTGTGTTGTATAGATTTTTTCCATGAAGGAGTGTTTTGTTTGTGTGAACTATTGTAAAGTCTAATATTAAGCCTGCTCCCATGAACATTTCTCACTTTACAGATAAAAAGGCAAAAAGAAACGGCATTGTAGAAATAATTTACCTTCATAGCTTACCAAAGTATTCAGTGTTATTTAGTACTCACTTTGAAGTTATAAAGATGAGAAAACAATAGAACAATATTGTCAAGGTATTTCCCCTCCAAATCTTCCCAAGTTGCTTTTAATTTCCATGCTAACTCCTGAATGAACAAGCCACCTAAAATATAGTAAAATAAATGGAGAATGTGCAGACGGACAAGCGTAAAAATTAAGAGTGAAACTTAATGCCCCTCTAGATCTGCTACAGCAGGGGCTTAAAAAGCGCTGAAAATATTTAGATAAAGTTCAGACTGACTGAAATATGAAATCCAAGCACTAACTTTTGTTGAAGCTTAATTCCATTTCTTTATTTATAAGTATGTGAAAGATGATGTGCAAAACATCGTGTTGTAGGTTATCTTTATTGTTTTTAAGGTTATATTTATCTATGTTCATGTTGAGTTTATATCTATATCATTTATGTTAAAGCTATTATACCTCTTTTATTGGGAGCAAATAACAAAGACATAGAAGTGGAATAAAAAATAAAACTATTAGATAATATTCAATACAAAGGATGATCACATTATATATCACCATTTTACAAAATTCCTTTAACAACTAAATATTATTTAAAAAAAACAAAAAACATGACAGACTTTCATTACTATATTAATCAAAACAAAAGACCTTTTAAAATTTTCCAACATGACAGATTTTCATTTCTAAATTTATCAGAACAAGAGACCATTGTATAAGTTTTCCATCTTACCAACTTCCATTCCTACATTATTATTTAGTATAGCAACCAACATCATCAGTTCCATAGCTAATCTCTCAGGCGTGACCATACTTGACACAGTGGACTCCATGATGATATCTCGTAATGTTTCGTTAACATCTCCTCGACTGTTTGTTGTATAAATTGTCTCTATCTGTGAGATGATTGGACCCATGTTAGCTTCACTTGTCCTGAAAATATAAAAACAATGAAACACCAATGACAGTTCATGTATATATGTTGCATCATTGTAGGTTGATTTTATAGTCTAATAATTATCGTACCTCACAATTAATGACAATAAGCTTAGGTCTCAATCTATGAGATGATGGGAGGTATAGAACAGAACAGAACAGAACAGAACATATTTTATTTCCAATTAAGGGCCCACAAGGGGCATACAGAGCATACATGAAAGGGTATATAAACTTGTCCCTTTCAAACAGAAATCTGTTACTTAATATCAACAACTACTCAAATCTCACAAAACATGTTTAACCCTGTCACATTTTTGCACCGGTCCCAAATCAGGAGCCTCTGGCCTTTATAAGTCTTGCTGACCTAGTTCATATTTTTGCTTAGAGACCAGCTGAAGCCCACATCTAGGTGCAGGATTTTCTTGCTGTATTGAAGACTCATTGGTTGCCTTCAGCTGTTTTCTGCCCATTGGTTGGATTGTTGTCTCTTTGACAAATTCCCCATTTCCATTTTTGTTATTGCAGCCATAATGATTTTGTGAAATGATTGCATGAATAAAATAATAAATATCTCATTTTTACCATTGGAGAATAATTTTCTTAAACTGATAGAACTACAAATTTTGTCAAGAATAGAAAGATCTGCTGCAGTTTACAGATAAGAGGCTTTAAATGCATGTGCCAATCACCTGGCATATTTACTAAATTTCACATGTAAAAAATACTATAATTCTTATCATGACTACACCTGAAGATCAAGAATTTTCCACTCTCTCAACACTAACATCTAAAGGGGCCGGTAGATAAGACTGTTATATTTTCCACTCTCTCAACACTTACATCTAAAGGGGGCCGGTAGATAAGACTGTTATATTTTCCACTCTCTCAACACTAACATCTAAAGGGGGCCGGTAGATAAGATTGTTATATTTTCCACTCTCTCAACACTAACATCTAAAGGGGGCCGGTAGATAAGACTGTTATATTTTTGTACTCTCTCAATGCTTATATTTAATAGGAATCCAAAGGATGACTAATCCTAATTAGAAGTTCACCTGTTAATTAAACCTTTTAACTGTTTCTTAAGTCTTTCCATTTTTAACTTTTTCTTTTCATCCATGGTGTCTGCCATTGCCAACCTCTTCCCTGGTGGTATATATGAGCCTGTTGCCGCAGTTACTATATTGCCCTCTGAATCTCTCAGCCTACCATAGATATCTTCTTTTAATGTTGATTGTGGGTTGTCTCCCTTTTTGTGAAGTATTTTTGTTGCTGCTTCAGTGTCACTGTTTTCATCTGAAAAGCTATCATCACTTTCATCACTGTCAATTTCCTCTGGTGAATGTTTAAAATTACTGTTTAAAATCCTTTCATCCTCACTTTCATCATGATTGTGTAAATCATCATCATCATCTTCATCTAAATTCTGATCATCTAAATTTTCCTCATCATCTTCAGTCACATCTTTATCATCATCACTTAAATTATCATCATCTAAATTTTCATCTTCATCAGAGTGATCATCCTCTTCATCTGCCTCTCCCACCTCATTGTCCTCAGAGAATTTAACATTTGATATTGTTTTATCTTTCTTGACAGTTTTAGAAGTTTTCAGTATTGATTTCGCCTCGGATTTTTTGAGATGTGACATTATTTCCTTGATTGCTTTTTTCTTTTGTTGATCATCGTCCATATCATCTGAGTTTTCATCGTCCATCTCATCACTTACCTCCTGGTCACTATTACTGTCATCTCTATTCCCTGGAAAATAGAGGAAAAACTCAAAATAGATTGGTAGATACTAGGGAGATGTCTAATGAATATTTGGGAATAAAGACATAGAAGTGGAATAAAAAATAAAGACTATTCTAACTGTGACATTACTTATTCATTTCAATTATATATTTCTATGGATGTAGCAGCTTTTACATTTAAAAACATATACCATGTATACCATTAAGAATTGTTAGATGAAGACATATACCATGTATACCATTAAGAATTGTTAGATGAAGACATATACCATGTATACCATTAAGAATTGTTAGATGAAGACATATACCATGTATACCATTAAGAATTGTTAGATGAAGACATATTGCTTTTGAAATCATTTAATTCTATAGCTCTTCACTACTTAATAGAATACTGATGAAATATAAGCTGTTAGTTTTCTCAAGAGTTGTTTCACATTGGTTATTTCTGGCTCTTTTAAAGCTTGCTATGGGGTATTGGTTTAGTTCACTGTAAAATACCATACAATGACCCATAGTTGTTTACTTCTATATTATTTGGTGTCTGGTGTGAAATTGTCCCATTGGAAATCATACCACATTATTGTTATAGACAATACCTTGCTGCTTGAACATTGATTTGAATCAAATATAATAATACAATACTAATTATAAAGGTTGTGTATTACCTGCTGTAGTTTCCTCCTCAATGTCAGAGTCCTCGTACAGGGATGTTACTTTGTCTTTATCTACTACGTCTAATAAATCTGTATTTACTGTTAAGGCTTATTCATATGCTCAATAAAACACCAAAAGTCATACAAACTTTTAAAATATTTGACAAATTGAACTACTTTTGACAATGTTTGAACTTTACATGCATTAACCATTTAAATGAAAGATTGTAACAATATTATCTGGCTTACTAACTTCTTTTTTACCATGGTCAACAAGGAAACAACACAAAAATGCAAAATTCAAGAAGCAAAATACATTGTAGATCCAGAAGATGATTTGTGTGATGTTAATGGATTTTAACAAAAGAAGCACAATGTGAAGTTTGGGTAACAACTTTTGGGTTTAGTGATGAAGAATGTGAAGTCTGCTGACAATTTATTATCAAAGGTATTCTGACCAAAACATTTTTTTTCTAATCAAGATGCATTCTCAACCTAGGTATTTTTTTGTTGGAAAGGTACAAAAGCTGTAAAACTCAAACAAAGCTTTTGTCCAAATTATTTTGTGGAGCATAGCTTTGGTAGTATCCAGCAAACAAACTTATCAATGACAACTGTGACCTTGACCAATAGACTCTGCAATCAATGACAACTGAGACTTTGACAAATAGACTCTGCAATCAATGACAACTGTGACCATGACCAATAGACTCTGCAATGGTCCCATAAGGCAATATCAAACCATAGTTGCTAAAAGCTGGACATTTAAGGTTTGAAAAGAAATCATCTGGAAACTATTTTGTCCAAATTGTTGCAATGACCTTGACCTCTGAACTGAGTCTGAATTTAAGTATATAAAGAAACTTGCCACATATAAAATATATATCTACATTTAACATTCTAAATCAAAAGATACAATCCAAGCCATCATTCAAAAATGACTGTGGTAGAGTTTTACTCTTTCTTTTATTCAAATGAAGCTGTTTCGACAACTGCTTTAACATTCTCTCTTCTTTTTGAATGGCAGCACGCATATCTTCTTTTTTCATCTCTTCTTCCTAAATAAAAAATCATATTACAATTGTCATTCAATATAACTGTAAATAATTCTCATCCAACCTTCAAACCAAATAAATACCATATTTTGAAGAAGTCTATACTTAAGCACTTGCTCCTTTTAACATATTTTGAAGAAGTCTATACTAAGGCACTTGCTCCTTTTAACATATTTTGAAGAAGTCTATACTAAGGCACTTGCTCCTTTTAAGTGTTTGTGTGTTTAGTTTACAACATCATTTAGTTTTAAGTTCTGTAAAGTGCTTTAGGGTTTAAATGATTTAGTGTACAATTGATAGTAAAAAGGCATCTTTGTCCTTAGGTTTTGTAAAATAACTAGTTAGTCTCATTAGCTAACATGCTGTATCTTCTTTTGTTCATATTAACAATTTTCTATACTGCTGGTTAAGTTGACTATCCATAGAAATAATTCAGTAATAAAATCAAACACATTAGTAACAATATTCATTTAGACTAAAGATCCTTGTACTGTTATAACAAAAATAGTAAAAATTTTCAACCCCCACACTATTATATAATGACCAATAAATATTCTGACCAAAAACATGGTCATTCTAACCATTTTCAATTTTTCTTTCTTTTTTTCTTTTGATTTTTTCTTCTTTTTCTTTTGCTTTTCCAAACTTTTCTGTTTTCTTTCAATCTTTTCATCTTCTTTCTTTTTCTTTAACTGGTCTTCTGCTTTAGGTATCTACAACAGTATAATGAAATGTTAATATGAGAGGGGTCCAATTGATTGATTGATTGACTGTTGGTTGCTTAACGTCCGGTGGCAAATATTTCATGCATATTCAGGACGAGAACAAGTTCACAATAAATACAATAGGTAGGTCTTGTCATAATAGAGGCCATAAAGAATGATGATCAGGGAAATTTCGACTGCCACTGGAAAATGAGGGTATATTGGATAGGGACAGAAATTTTGCCTTACAACAGGCCACCTATGGGCCCTCAAAGAGCTGTTGTAAGGGTTCTTAACGTGTAAAGAGCATGGCACTCTTTTTACACGAGACATCAGATTTAACGTCCCCATTCTGACCGGACGTGACTGCAAACTTAATACATTCCGCACAGCCAAATGGACGCCCCACTTCGGCAAGCATTATACTGCAGGTCGGGAGAAGACCAAGTGACCATATTTCTCTTTCCCAGTCACCCATGTAAGTGAATAGAGGTATAAGATAAGATATTTTTATTTCCAATTATGGGCCCCAAAGGGCATAAACATTACAACATCAATAATTTTTTTTATAATACAATACAAACAATGAGATAAAAAAAAAAAAAAAAAAAAAAAAAGGTTATATGGGGACGAAGTCCCCAATTACGGTAGAAAAATCAATGAAAAAAAAAAAAAAAAAAAAAATCTGGGAAAATTTCCCGAATTTTTCATTGTACTAATGAACTCAAAATCGTTAACGTTTTTTTTCAGATGTAGTTCCTGTTCCGGTTTTCCCGCATTTGCGCAGAAATCTGTCTTGTTTGCATGAGACTTTGATTTTTTTTTATATTTATCAGTCTAGTAAAACATAAGATTGGATCTCAATACAAATTCAATTTTATTAATTGTTTGATATGAAAAAAAAACGTAACGTTACCTGATGAAAGCGTTTCTTTTGTTTACATCGAATATGACGTCATAACTTAAAGAACGTCACAGCTAATTCCCTAACAACAGAACCAAAATCGGGAACGTTACGTACGCTATTTCGATTTCTTTTATCAACATGATTGAATTAAGAAAATAATACATACAGACTTCGTCCCCATTCACAGGTTATGCCTGCCTCATATTATCCACTCCTCATAACTTGTTGATAACTCAAACACATGTCTCAAGGGGGGCAAGACCTTTTTTCGGTATGTCGGGATTGGGTGTTTTTAAACTCTGGATTTTGTGATTGGCCCTTTCAGGTTTTCTTTTTTCAAACTTCGGGATATCGACTTTTTTTTTTAAATTCGGCACCTCGGGATTTCATGTTTTTTAACCCAGGATTTTGGGATCAGGACCCATCCGACTAATCTCATGTCTGCCTTTACAAAGTGTATAATGTACCTGTTTTCCCTGATAATGTGCCAGTTTTCTAGCTTTTTTCATATGCCTTTCCTCTTTCCTCTTCATTTTCCTTGGTAGTTTCTTCTTTCCGCGTAATGAAAATTCTGATTTATCATGCTTGTATAGTTCAACATTACTGTCTTTTGTTTTAGGTTCAGACAGGTGAATTATTTCATCTCGAAAGCGTTTCAAATTCGCTGGGTCATCTTTAAACTGGATTTTTCTTTTTCTCGTCATTTTCTACTTGGTTTATTTCACAAAAACACACAGATTACTACTTAGTGTTTCTATTCCATGGGCGCAGCCATTTTTGATGAAGTAATTTCGCCACAAAACACTATTCGTCCCAAATTCTCTTTCGGCCTCTTTTACGATTTGGATTGAAGGAGTCTTGCTGTGATGTGCGTATCAACGTCAACTATCGGTTACAGCCATCAATTCATAAAAAAAAGTAAGACTTACAGGCCCGGTGGTACGTACACTTGCAAGGTGATGTTTCTTTAGCCCCCTCTAACGATGTATACATTTTACAACTTATTCGCTTTGCCCGTGTATGAAGTCGTGTTTTGGATTTTGATGATTGTAATTTATGTGTAACTGACATTTTGATAAAATAATGGATTTTGTAACCACAACGTAATTAAAACTTTACCAAATTCTTTCATAGATACAAAGATTTTACTTGGAAGTTTGGCTGATCCAAACGGTATTTTACGCACACCCATATTTTTACGGCTGTATTGTTTATAAAGCCCGGAAATTTAGATACAATCTATATGTAAGTCATTGATCTTTTTATTCTTAAAGGTAATTAGTTGAACACAATAGTAAAATCTTTTAACATTGTTTTATTGGTATCAACATTGATAGATATGTACAGTTACGAGAACTAACAATCCTACATCATGTCAATGTTCATATTACTAGTATGTCATTGAACCAGGTCATGCCTTTTTCAGACTGTTTATGACGTCTTTACACTTGAAACAGCAGTGTCAGGTGGCTATGCGTCACCGTTCCCTCTTGTTCATTAATGGTTCGATCCGCTGAGACTGAGCTCTGGCAAATTAAACCCAATACAGGTGTTCAAATACTTTATCAAAATATTCCACATAATTTACATGTCAACAGTGAAAACAAAACATGAATTTGCAAATTTAACATTTAATTTAATTGAGTGAGGAGCTATTTCAGCTCCCCTAAGTAGTTTCACAGTTAAAGAATGCGGAGCAATGATATCTCCACTGGTCTATTTGAGACCCAGTACAAAATATTTTTATAACACGTCTATTCTTTTAATTTTGCCATGTGATAGAGACTTTTCGCTTAGATTTTCCTCTGAGTTCATTATTTGTGTGATCAGTTTACTTTTAACAAGTTCATTTATAAGGTATAATTCCTCCATAAGAATGGCAAAGTTTTCTATAAAATATATAGTAAGTTGTAAAAACATCTTTAAATCATCACAATATACATGTAATTTCATTTATGTCTTCCCTTTGATATTCCGTTCTTACATAGTACTATAGTTCTTTTTACGTCATCCTGTATTCTAGCAAAGGGAGATTATTCCAGAATATCTCTGTTACACACTAAATGCCTCGGATATGTATAATTGTGATACTAAGTCAGCGATTTATCTATTAGTTTTTATTTACTTTAAACTAGTTAAGTAACATCGAGTACTCCTATTTCGTAGCTATGTGTCTATTGTTTAATGATGGACGTCAAGTTGGTTACTTATTCCCTATTCCCTATTAGGTAACGAATAGGGAATAGGGAATAAGTAACGAATCCCTATTAGGTAACGAATAGGGAATAGGGAATAAGTAACGAATAGGTAACGAATAGGGAATAGGGAATAAGTAACGAATAGGTAACGAATAGGGAATAGGGAATAAGTAACGAATAGGGAATAGGGAATAAGTAACGAATAGGCAACGAATAGGGAATAGGGAATAGGTAACGAATAGGGAATAGGTAACGAATAGGTAACGAATAGGTCACGAATAGGGAATAGGTAACGAATAGGTAACGAATAGGGAATAGGTAACGAATAGGTCACGAATAGGGAATAGGTAACGAATAGGTCACGAATAGGGAATAGGTAACGAATAGGTAACGAATAGGGAATAGGGAATAAGTAACCAACTTGACGTTCATTGTTTAATGTTAGTTATTTCTATGTCTCTTTATGGCTTTTTAGTTAAGCCCGTTGTAACTGGTTTGTACAATTAATTGTTCTTATGTTGTGATGTAATACCATTGTCCCAGATTAGGATAAGGTTTAGTGCTGACAAACATGCTTAATCCCGCCACATTTTATAAGTGAAAAAGGGGTCAGAAATATACATGAGTTCAGTAAGCTACGAAATGATACTTATGTAGTCAAGTCCAGTGACGTAGTTCACCACGATTGTCAGGTTTTGAGATCACAAGAACAGTTTAAATATCGAGAAAAAAGTAATTTCTGTGGACAATTTGCAGATGTTAAGGATAAGAGGAAAAACACTAATGTATTTCCAGTCCGAACCAAAAAAAAAAATCAGATCAATATGGAGAAAATTTGTTGTGAGAGAAAAGATAAATGGGGTACACATCTTCTTTTTTATATATACAAGTGTATTAACCAGAATTGTATTTGTATACATGATTTACATTCTGCAAAAGCAGTTTAATATCCGCAGTGCACTTTGCATTTTCGAACAAAGAAACAAAAAAAAATCCATCAGACACACCTACTCATAGCAAAAACAAAATCGGTGGACTCAAGCACCAACAGGAACAAACTACATTCTAGAAGAACCACGAATCATTGAAGTTCATGAAACTAAATCAAGAAAATGCAAGCAATCGTTCTGAATAATCAAGTCTACTCTATAGGACTGTTTGGCCAATACAAAGTACTGGATGGTCAGTATTGTGTCAAATGATAGTTGGAGGAACATTGCCAGGACAATTAAGCATACTAGTTGTTTATTTGCTAGTGATTGATATAAATCCGAGTGACCTCACTTGCAAACCTCAACACTGCATTTCACCTCTAAGGAAGCAAGATGACATAATGTAGACCCTGTTGTTACATCGATTAGCATTTATACTGGAAAGAAGTGAATATTATCCTGAATAAAGCAGAAGATAATGTCTTAAAATAAATCCAAGACGTTTTCAGAATTTCATACTGAAATGAGTTTTCTAAGATCTAGCGGAGACATGATTAAAAGCTCCGGTCTCTCAGAAGTTTTTTTTTAACTGTTTATGCTCCTACTGCTTTTGGACAAAAGGTAAGTGGTAACGCAATTTCCCCGACCTGATCTTGATTATTTCCGTACTCAAATAACTTTGACTCTACTCATTACAACTGAAATATATGACAGAGCTGACACCTACGATCCTTCCTGGTATTTTTTTTGAATTCTTGTCCTTCGTATTTGCTAATGTGCTTTGTCTATATTACGTTTTGCTTTTATTTATTGTCATATTTCTTTTTTTTATAGGAATTAAGATTATTACACAATGTTAATGTAGACTGCTGTACTTCTATTTTTGACGTTTTGACCGATTATGTCTGTTTGTTTTTCTACACACATCATTGTCAAGATAATGGTATTGCGACTGCCATGCAACTGAGAGGTTTAACTAGCTATAAAATCAGGTTTACCAAATCAGGAATATGACAGTTGTTTTCCATTCGTTTGATGTGTTTGATGTTTTGAGCTTTTGGTTTTACCATTTTATTGTTTGTCTTTGAATTTCCCTCGGAGTTCTGTATTTTAGTCATTTACCTTTTCTCAATCAAATTAAGATGGTTTACCAAGTCAGGAATATGACAGTTGTTATCCATTCGTTTGATGTGTTTGATGTTTTGAGCTTTTGGTTTTGCCATTTTATTAGGGTCTTCAATCGGAGTTCGGTATTTTGTCATTTACTTTTTTCTTAACCAAATTCAGATGGCAAAGAAAACTTCCCACAACAGATATAAATCATATCAAATAACTGCCAGTAAAAAACCAAATTTCACGATCTAAAATCAAGCATTGGTAGAAGTTTTTTAATGTTTCCAATAAGATTATATGTCGATCAAATCATTGAATGAAAACCGAACTATAAGGTGGTTTCTGATCACATCATAACATTTAGAAAATATTTGGAAAATTGCCGCAATGCTTCCCTTTGGTTCCACTATATGGATAGGGTTTAACTTCTTTTAAAATTTATCACCGCTGAAAGTCAGGGAACTGTTAGTTACATTTAAGATTATTCAGTAGATGCTTATCTAGAGGATTCAGGGAACAATCTTTATGCAAAATCCGTTCACATTTATTTAGAAACAAATGTCAAATCTGCTTGCATAGCATCATGCTATAGACTCTTTATTCACTCAGGCCTAGGACATCATGTAATCAGACAAACAGATCGTTTCTGGACCGGTTTGTATACTGATCTGGTAATTGAACAAGCCGTGATGCGAAGTTAAAAGACCACTATACCAAGGGGCGTGGTTAGAGTCAATCACAAAGACTCAGTGACTCAATGCCACAATATTCAGAAAGGATTGAAACTACGCAGAAGCTTACTGATGTGCTTATTATACAAAAGCATAAATAACTTTGGGAAAGTAGAATACAGGACAAAGAAGGATGTGTAATTTTGAATTTGTTTTTTGGGAAAGGATTTTTTTTTTAGTTTGGTATAAGATAACAGTATATAATAACTGTTAATTTTACTGATGAAAAGATAAACGAAGGAAAATCAATGGGAAATACATTTAGAGGTATCTGGAAAATCAGAATGCAGCAGTGGCGGATCCAGGGGGGGGTTCCGGGGGTGCGCACCCCCCCTTTATTTTTGCCGATCAATGCATTTGTATCGGGACATATGTTTTGCACCCCCCCTGCACCCCCCCTTTGCCCTGGGTTAGCACCCCCTTTCGAAAATTCCTGCATCCGCCCCTGTGCAGTATTGATGTTTGAACAAACAGGTGCTAATTAGCTTTAGCCTGTAAAGATAAACGGAAGAAAATAGCGAAGAAGAGACTGTTGACCCGAGCTGTTATTAAACGTATTACTGCTGCGGTGAAAGAATTTTTCCCTTTTTTTTGAAACTCTTGAAAATTTTAAAGTTTGAAATTTAGATTTTTTTTCAATTTAGAAATTTTGAGTATTCAAGCTACATGATTTGAACTGTCAGGACTAATGCGACAAGCTCAAAGGACATAAACTGATGTCTTATGGAACATTGGTAACTGTGATGTTAGTATTCAAAGGTACCATGCATATAATTTAGTACGCCAGACGCGCGTTTCGTCTACATAAGACTCATCAGTGACAACTTGACTCTGAACTATATTATGATTTGATGATTACATTGATTCAACGCATTCCATGAAATAAAGGAATGACTTTTGAGAGATCTAGTATGTAGGAATTTTGGTCCTCAATGCTCTTCAACTTCGTACTTTATTTGGCCTTTTTAACTTTTTTGGATTCGAGCGTCACTGATGAGTCTTTTGTAGACGAAATGCGCGTCTGGCGTATATACAAAATTTAGTCCTGGTGTCTATGATGAGTTTAAGTACATTATCAAAAACGTCGATATGACCATGAAGTTATCGTTTTTGACAGTTACACATCAGGCTCTAACACAAAGGACCATATACAAATATGCCAGTCAAAATGAGTAGAAGGTGCTTAAATCATTTTCAAAACAACGACCCCTTTAAGTATTAAAACAGAAATTTTATTACAATGAAAATATACTAAATTTCATAAATAAGCTAACTGAGGGCTTAGTAAAGAATGACTTTCAAACTGAACTTTCAAATACTGATGCTAATGTTCTTATAGCAAAGACGGGTGCCAAACAATTACTATCAAATCATACTGTTGTCATTTGAGAAGAAACAATTGTTTCTCAATAATGACGACTTCAGTATGTATATTAATGAAATTTATCCTGTTGAACTTACTTTAAATAAAGCTAATACTAACAATGACCACTGCCCTTTTCTCGATCTTGATATCTATATCACTAATGGAAAGCTGAATACTAAAATTTATGATAAAAGGGACGATTTTTCATTTCCTATCGTTAATTATCCGTTTTTAGATGGTGACGTTCCCTTGTCACCATCTTACGGTGTTTATATATCTCAACTTGTACGATTCGCTCGTGTATGTAACAATGTTTTAGATTTTAACGAGAGAAATGTATGTATTACTGAAAAATTATTAAACCAGGGTTTTCGATATCACAAACTAGTCAAAACATTTACTAAATTTTATCATCGGTATAAAGACATCATTCGTAAATATAGCTCAACATGCCGACTTCTAATACGTTCAGGTATTTCACATCCAATTTTTTATCGAAATATTCTTTATAAAGCACAAAGGTGTCAGTATTCACCTCAGAAACTTACAAAACCTTTGAATAGACTTATTAAGAAGGGATATAATTACGATACTGTTGTCAAGTCATTACAAATTGCATATTTTGGCGTTAATATTGAGTCACTGATAAGGTCTTTGCATCGGAGCTAAACACATTTATTCTAAAAACAGTTATTGGCATGACACGGGTTATGTTCTTCTCGTATATGTTATGATGGTATGATACTAAACCCCTAACGGGAAGGATTGTGCCTGATGTTCATATGATGAAATCATAATCTTTCAGTCAGTTTAATTGAAGTCTGGAGCTGGCATGTCAGTTAACTGCTAGTAGTCTGTTGTTATTTATGTATTATTGTCATTTTGTTTATTTTCTTTGGTTACATCTTCTGACATCAGACTCGGACTTCTCTTGAACTGAATTTTAATGTGCGTATTGTTATGCGTTTACTTTTCTACATTGGTTAGAGGTATAGGGGGAGGGTTGAGATCTCACAAACATGTTTAACCCCGCCGCATTTTTGCGCCTGTCCCAAGTCAGGAGCCTCTGGCCTTTGTTAGTCTTGTATTATTTTAATTTTAGTTTCTTGTGTACAATTTGGAAATTAGTATGGCGTTCATTATCACTGGACTAGTATATATTTGTTTAGGGGCCAGCTGAGGGACGCCTCCGGGTGCGGGAATTTCTCGCTACATTGAAGACCTGTTGGTGACCCTCTGCTGTTGTTTTTTATTTGGTCGGGTTGTTGTCTCTTTGACACATTCCCCATTTCCATTCTCAATTTTATTCTAGACCTTCTTGTATTTTACTGCATTCTTAATTCGTAGGGACTATTGTACAGGTTTGATAAAAGAAAAAAAAAACATGGTTCGATCAAATTTTGGGATATACAAAAAAGAAATAAGCTACGAATGAGACTTCCGTTAATACACTCATTGCCATGGTATGACACTACCTCAAAACTCTATAAAAAACTTCCGTATTTAAAACAATTAAGAATTTCGTAAATTAGCATTACCATTTCTTAGCAGCTGTTAGTCTGTAGAAGATTTGTAAATTGTGGTGTGCAGATACTTTCTATTTCCTTGATAGACGGAATCTGCTTATCATGCCTATGAATAAGCTATTTAACAAAGGGTTCCCAGTGCTAAAGTAGACGTCATCACTTGTAAAGTTTTACGACATTATCACGACTTGGTTGACATTTTGGAAAATCCGTCATTAGACGACCACAGATATATCCCAATAGTTGTTTTCCAAATCTTGCCCAATTTTCCTCGATTGTGTCAGCATCAAATGAGACTTATTACCACATTTGTACTATACATTGAACAACATGATGTGTGCTACTATTGAAGCAGGATCTGTCTACCCTTAAGAGCACCTGTAATCACTCCTAGTTTTTGATTATGTTTCGGTTGCTATAGTTTTATATGTAGTGATTTGTGGACTATTATTGACGGTCTAACATTCTTTCGATACCTATGTTTTGAAGATCATGTTTACTCTCATAGTTTATAGAGTATTGACACTTAATCCATTGGATGGTTACTGAAAGACAATTAAGTTTTATAGAAATGATTCATTTAATCATTGTTATTGGTTTTCAACTAGCTTTCAGCATGTGCGAGTTCTCATATCTGGACTTTATCTGTGGTGGTTTTTTTTTTTGTGTTTTTATTTTGGTGCTTTATATCAAACCTCTTTAATTGATTTTTATAGATAGTTTTAATGTTGTGATGTTATATTCTTGCCCCAGGACTGGGGTATGATCGAGCGCCCATTTTCTAAGTTTTTTATAAGTTGTCTGTCGTCCTTCCTTTTTTGCCATAGGTTGTCAGGTTTTCTTCGACCTATTAGTTTTGAATGTCCCTTTGATATCTTCCAACTCTTGTATCAAAATAGGGATAAGGTTCGCTTGCCAATTCGCGTTTCAGAATCAAATGCATCCTGGGTAATATTTTCAAACGCGTACACCAAAACGTTATGATTGGCTAATAACGTACTAAACAATAGAAATTCAACCAATGGCGTAACGTAATTTTCATTTTGGTGTACGAACAATGAGATTACCCATAACCCTTTAGATTCCGAAAAGGTGCATTGGCGAGGATGTAAGCAATTAAAGGTCACCGTACGACCATCCACAAAATGAAGAAGCTCATATTGTCTTGCATAGCTATAAAACCTCCCAACTGCACCAACATGGCCCTATGTGAAACAATTCGAAAGCGGAAACTAACCGATTTCTGATTAAAGACATTGAGATAACCACTGAATAAAAGGCTCATAATTCGTTTGATGTGTTTGTGCTTTTGATTTTGCCATTTGACAAAGGACGTTCTGTTTTGAATTTTCGTCGGAGTTCAGTATTTTTGTGCTTTTACTTTTTTTTTTAACTCAACAGATTTTCTGTATTGGGATTTGAGCTATTAAACGATTTTCAATAGATTTGTTTATCTTATTACCAAAAAGTATGAGGATCAATACATCAAACTTGAACTATTCACACTTGTGTAAGTTTATCAGATAACGCGTGTCTCATACTAGATAAATATAGATTCATACATCAGTGGATTACCGAATTTATCCAATCGAGAAAGTTAAGTAAAAAAATTATACAATGTGTTCAGAAAGGGTTAAATTTCTAAAGAATTAGAGACATCTTGTTCTCTGAGACTCAAGTACAAACCAGTAAACATCCTGATATAGTTGAGAGTAATTAATAACAGTGCACGATGTATTGTGACAGGAGGGGGGCAACTGTTATGCTGTTATGGGGCAATTTAATTCTTTGTTATCTGTTATTCTGAAAATATATTTGTTGTTAGCTGTTATTGTCTTATTCATTGTTAGCTGTTATTGGACTATTAGGTTTTTTGTTTTCTGTTATTGTGATAATATATTTGCTGTTAACTGTTATTGAAAATTGGAATGTTAGCAATTTTTTTTGACAGCCCATATTCGGTAGAAATTGAAGATTATTGGACATTGGGGTCTACCACTAGTAATATGGTGGTCCCGTATTCGGTGAAGGATTTCATTAATATATACCCGTAACAGATCAACACATAAACATATTAATATCAGTGAGATCCAGGACAATTCCAGTATATCTTATGATTATCCTTTGTAATAAAATCCATTTTTTATGAACATGTAGCTTGCTGTTCGGTGTGAGCCAAGGCTCCGTGTTGAAGGCTGTTTTTTTTACCTACAATGGTTTACTTTTATAAATTGTTACTTGGATGGAGAGTTGTCTCATTGGCACTCTTACCACATCTTCCTATATCTATGTATTTAGAATTAATGTTTTTGTATGGGGATAATGTTCCTTGTTTCCCGTACGTACATATTAAATTCGAGCATTTCTTAATACGACAAAAAGGAAAATATATGGCCAGGGATATCTGATGAGGATCTCAATTAAGAACTACATGTAGGTCTTAACTACCAGTTAACATTTTATATAATAAAGTACACAGACTCAGATGTGTGATTATTTTCAAAGCAGAACCAAATACATTGTACAATGAAAGTTCAAACCATGTACTGGGTTCCGAAGCTGCACATAAATCATTACAAACAAAGATTTATTTCGTCTTTAAGCCATTTTTCCACTACTAAACTATGTATTCTACTTACTAGTACACTTGGTACACTCAAAAACCTGATAATAAGTTGTTCAAATAAGGCCTTTGAAAATAGTGGAATAATTGGAATGTCAAAATTATTTTGAAGTACTTGATAAATTGCATGCTTATAATTTGTGCTTTTGATTTTTCTACCCTATATACCACTGTGTCTCGTAGTCTTATTAAGAAAAAAAATCACACACCTTATGCATTGAACGTGCATATAAAAAAGAATCAGAATGCAAATATATATATATTCAAACTCTTTCAGGTCATTTTTTAGTAATAACAAACAAAAGAACTATGTCAATTGGACCTGCTTTGATACCATAACTGCCCATAAATTTTTATTAGATATCATTTTTGTCTGCTATGGAGTTTACGTATATTGTCAAGCTATCAGAATTCCAACTTGGGGACTAACTGTGCACCACTTATTGCGGACCTGTTTCTGTATTGTAGTGAGTTACAATTAATGAAAAAATTCAGCAACGGAAGGGATTGTGCTTGATTTTCATATGATGGAGACATAATCTTTCAATCAGTCCTGGACCTGACTTATTTTAATATTTCATTTACTGTTATCTGTTTTTGTTCATTTTAATTCCTTGTTATCTGTTATAAGCCAAATCAATTTGCTGTTATGCTGTTATTGGGACCCCCCTTGCCCACCTCTGACAGGTAGATAGTATACGTTGCAGCTGTTTTTCTCGGCCGTGAAGGATGATAAGTTTACTTAGTATGCAGTCACGTCAATGTGTTTTCTCGTCATAAAACATCATGTACTGTGTTACAACCATAAACAAAGTCGACGAACAAAGGCGTAACTCGATTGGCTATTTATTCTGATATAGGTAATTTTGCCGAGTGGTCTTGATCTCTAAGACTATATTTCGGCGACGTATTACGATGTCACAGAAGCATGGGTTTAAATGCCGACGAGGGGAGATAAACACGCAGATCCAATAATGTTATACTAAAATAAATACTTGAATGGTTTTACACTAGTAATTTTGAAGCCCTTTATAGCTTTTTGTTCGGTGTGAGCCAAGGCTCCGTGTTGAAGGCCGTACATTGACCTATAATGGTTTACTTTTATAAATTGTTATTTGGATGGAGAGTTGTCTCATTGGCACTCACACCACATCTTCCTTTATCTATTTATATAATTAAATCGTGGCTATAGTAATGTATAAACTTTGATTATTCACTTTGTGAAGTCGTAAGCTTGAAGTTGTCAAACATTGAGATATAGTCGTTTTTTTTAATGCTACAAGTACACACCCGTGATATCGCGGGTCCGTGACTGAATTAAAGTATATAACTATGCCTAAGCCTTATTTTAGTAATTGGTATTGTCATCTGATAAAGTCATGTCGATTATAAGATACACAGTTTTCTCTGCTTTCAAATCTTTCTGTTTGAACCCGTCGACCTGGAACTTATCAATTATTGGAAATATTAATTATTTGGAAAACAAAAGGTCTAGGCTATCCAGGAATGGGGTATTTTTTAATCAACAGCATTGTCCTATATTAGTTACCTTAGAAAGTCTTGCTGATTGCTGAATAAAGCTACAATAGGGAACAATTTGACAATGATTGAATTTAGTAGTGTCAGCCCTTTGATTATGACCCGTGTATATAGCAAAATCCTAAATACACCGTTTGGTGGTGCGCCTGTCAAATGCGGAACGTACAGATAAGGTAATAGCTAACAGGTGAATACACTATTGGTATCGGTATCGGATTAGACCCGGGACTTGTTAATTACTGGCAATATTAATTATGTGGAAAACAAAAGGGTCTAAAGTGGTGTAATTTTTAATCTACACCATTGTCCTATATTAGTTATATATAGAGTTGAATTCTTTGATTTGTCGTTTTTACCCGATGACGGCTGACAAATTGGACCTCGTAATTTTAGTATTATAGATGTATTTGACCTTCAAAACGATGACCGTTTCATCAAAACAATTACTACCTATTCTATAGATATGTGGTGTGTTCTTGAAATCAATATAATTCTTAGATGAATTTAAAAACAAAAACTTTTAAGAAACACACACGATTTAATAACAACTAGGACAACGCAGCAGCTTAACATATATACATGATAACAATTATCACCAGTGTCTCAACAATAAAAAAGATGATCTCTCAAAATGGATTTAAATGTGCCCAAAATGTCTCAATATATTTATGATTTGTAAAATTAAAAATTATCTTTTTTACATTCTTCATCATCATCCTCCTTATTACAATCTTTTCCACTGCTTCCGCTTCCTCCACTGCCTCCGCTTCCACCACTACCGCCACCTCCTGATCCACCACCTCCTGATCCACCGCCACCACTTCCTCCACCACCGCCTCCGGATCCACCTCCTACACCGGCACTAGCGCTAGCAATTGCTACTGCAGCGGCATTTCTTAAGTCGTCATTACCAGAGGTCAACATCCATGCAAGTCCTTGGTTTCCACCAGCCAAAGCTAATGCGTAAGCAGATGCAACAGCTTCTGCGTCAGCTCCTGCCATTGCAGCAGCAGCGGCGGCAGCGGCAGCTGAAGCTGCTCCACCTCCACTTCCTCCTGCAGAAGCGGCGGCAGCAGCGGCTGCTGCTGCTGCAGATCCTCCATTTCCACCCCATCCACCACCACCTGCAGCTGCAGCTGCAGCGGCGGCAGCGGCTGCTGCAGAACCACCAGCTCCACCCCATCCACCACCTCCTGCAGCGGCTGCGGCAGCGGCGGCAGCAGCTGCTGCGGATCCACCAGCTCCATTCCATCCACCATATCCACCATTATTTGCAGCGGCAGCGGCGGCGGCGGCAGCTGCTGCTGCTGCTGCACCAGAACCTGCACCATAACCACCAAGGAATTTTCCACCATATCCACCTCCACCTCCGGATGCAGCAGCGGCTGCAGCGGCTGCAGCAGCAGAACTACCACCACGTCCACCTTTTCGTCCACCTCCAGCTCCAGCTCCAGCGGCTGCTCCTGCTGCTGCAGATCCTCTACCTCCCCATCCACTTCTACGTCCACCTGCACCTCCAGCAGCTGCTGCTGCAGCGGCTGCAGCTGCGGCAGAAGAACCTCCAGATCCTCCTAGCCAATTCAACCATCCAGCACCTCCACCTCCGCCTGAAGCGGCTGCTGCGGCTGCAGCGGCTGCTGCGGCTGCTGCTCCTCCAGCTCCTGATCCAGCTCCAGCACCAGCACCAGCTCCAGCTCCAGCTCCTGCTCCTGCTCCAGCTCCAGCACCAGCACTTGCACTTGCACTGGCCAATGCACTGACCAATTGTGATCCAAGATTTACTAATACTGAGAGAAGTCCTTTGAGATCATCATCATCATCATCACCTCCGTCACTACTATCACTGCTTCCACCATTACTGTCCGAGCCATCACTTCCGTTACTATCTGATGAGCCATTGCTATCGGAACTATCATCACTGCTGTCAGAACTGTCTGAGCTGTCTGAACTGTCTGAACTTTCGGAACTTTCTGAACTCACATCTACTTCAACGGCAGCTTCGGCATCAGCACCAGCTCCAGCACCTGCACCTGCAGCGGCAGCAGCGGCAGCAGCGGCTGCACCAGCTCCTGCTCCTGCACCAGCTCCAGCTCCTGCACCAGCAGCAGCGGCAGCACTAGCACCAGCTCCAGCTCCAGCTCCACCACCCCATGACCATCCCCAGCCACCTTCATCACTTGAATCACTTGAATCGCTACTACCACCACCGCCTCCTCCACCACCACCACGGCCGCCTCTACCACCGCCTCCACCTCCAAGGCCGCCTAAACCTACAAGACCGCCTAAACCAAGAAGGCCTCCAGCACCAGCTCCTGCACCGGCACCAGCACCAGCACCGGCACCACCGGCACCGGCAGCAGCAGCAGCAGAGGCACTAGCACTGGCGCCAGCACCACCTCCTAGCAACCATCCGAGTCCGTAACTGTCCTCTCCGAATAAATAATCATAATAGTCTTCCCAGTACTCTTCTGCATCCTCGCTAGCAGCTGAAATGTAAATGGTAAGAATGAAATCACCGCCATAAAAGTATCAAAGATGTCATAGCCGGAAGATATAACAGATTGATTGGTTCAGATAGAGCAGAAAAAGATGAAATCATCATGTCCGGAAAATAGGACAGATTAATTGGTTGTTGGTTGAGACAGAACAGAAAATTCAAAGGTATAATAGCCGGTAGATAGAACAGAAAAGTCAGAAATCATTACTGCATCAGAGTGAGACAAATAAACATGTACCAGTCATTAAATAATAAATAATTCATTTATTATTGCTATTTCTTGTGAACTTGAAAAATCGATTTGAAAATAAGGCGTTGTAGTGATTGTCCAGTTAACACAAAAAAAAAAACAAACCCAACTTCTAACTGTGAACAAATATGAAAATAAGGATTTTGACATACAGTTGTACATATAGTTCACTACCCACCAGAGACGAAAGAACGAGAGTCTAATCTACTAGTATATTTATATTGCATTATACGGTTTTCAGCCATAAGAAAAATCCCTTTCATTTATGGTAGCAAGAAAAACTGTGAATTGATTTAAAAGAGAAAAACGACGGCCAGAAAACTGCAACAGAACAAGATAAAAACTAAATGACATATAGGCATGGACGATAACCACTACAAAAATTTGATTGGGAATAAATATGTTTGTGCGCGCTCTACCCTACGTTATTCTAAAACTGTAGGTGAACAGCAAAACGAATAAAAAAAAATATGTGAAAAAGGGTATAGCTCATCAGATCGGCACTAAGCAACAATGAAAACCAAATAAAGATAAAAACAAAATAGAAAAAGAAAAAGAAAAACTGTACTTATCTAAGATACTTATATGTACAAGTGTGTTCAATTCTATGTAGACATCGAGTACAGCACACAAATCTATTAACTACAAAACAGAGCTGCCAAATTATCCTTTAACATACAGAAAATAACTAAACCCTCAATAGAGAAACAGAAGTAAAATTCAAATGTCTCATGAAAGGGTCAGATAAAATTTCTTTAAGAATAATGAATACATTAAAAAAAAAATATTAATGAATTTCACTTCAAAAATATATACAAATATGTTGACTGGAATATATATAGATATACTCACTAGAATAACAACAACAACGTCCTTTGTTCCATACAAGTCCTACATTACACGAAAATGTTTGCCATCCTACTCCTTTTACGAGCGAAAGAAATTGTCCAGGGTTACTTGCTGGTTTGAATGCACATCCTACAAAGAAATATACATGAAGTCACGGAAATGTTTATACAATAAAATGTTACAATTTGTTTAAACGACATTAGGCTCAGTGTTCAAGACCGTGCCTGGACCTATAATGATTTACTTTGATAAATTGTGACTTGGATGGAGAGTTGTCACATTGGCACTCATACCACAACTTTCTATATCTATAAAATATAGTTCAGAATAAACTGTTGACAGAGATACAAATCGCGGTTTTATGTAATATTGAAAGTCTAATGCAAATGTTGATATTAAAATAGCAGAATTTAAAGATTTCCATGGAAATAAGATGTTCACGTACTCATACATCTGCATACCAAGTATCTTTGACCTAACACTAGTGGTTCCCCATACATAAACTAAGCAAAAGTGTCAAAGTCAATAAACCATTATTTACGTGACGAGGCCAAATCATCTTTATGACTCTCCACTATAAATAACTCTTTTTTTTCAAAAGAATAGTCCCAAGTTCTTCCCAGCATTAAGTATTAGTGCAATAGAATTAACCTTAATGAACTTTATTGAACAATTTAAATTTTGGTCAATTTCTCAACTGTAGAATGCATTATGTTGACTAAAACACTTATCTTTTGGTCAATTTCTCAACTGTAGAATGCATTATGTTGACTAAAACACTAATCTTTTGGTCAATTTCTCAACTGTAGAATGCATTATGTTGACTAAAACACTGTTCTCAATACCTTTAGGCATACGAATCAAATTTATGGAAGTTTAATGTTCATTGTTTATTAGAAGAAGAAGGAATCTGTAGCCTTCCAAATTTTCAGTGTTACTCATTCCTTATGTAGTTAACCAATTTTATTTCAACAGATTTTGTAATCTAACTTATAAGTTTATTAATAGGCAAAACTGACTGAACGGAAAAGGAATAGACCATATAAAAAAGAAGATGTGGTATGATTGCCAATGAGACAACTATCCACAAAAGACCAAAATGACACAAACATTAACAACTATAGGTCACCGTACGGCCACCGACAATGTAAAACAATTCAAACGAGAAAACCAACGGCCTTAATTATGTAAAAACAAAAATGAACGAAAAACAAATATGTAACACATAAACAAACGACAACCACTGAATTACAGGCTCCTGACTTGGGACAGGCACATACATAAATAATGTGGCGGGGTTAAACATGTTAACGGGATCCCAACCCTCCCATACCCTGGGTCAGGGGTATAACAGTACAACATGAGAACGAACAATAAAAATCAGTTGAAAAAGGCTTTCTATAAAAATAAGTAGATCTGGTATGATTCCAAACGCCTGACTACGGATTTCCCCGATGGGTTTACAGGAAAGGCGTACCTAACGTGCGTACCCGAACGGTGTTTTAATAAAAGGAGTTATATATATCAATAGTACTCACCAGCGAAAGTTTGTGTTACGAAGCAGAGAAGGGCAACTAAAATAAGCTGCCTCATTTTGAATAAACCCAGGTGGTGCTCTGAAATGAAAAAAAGTATTTTTTCCAGTACAAGAAAAAAATTCAAACAGAAAACTAAAAAAAA